>CM053027.1:82934612-83277917 GCA_028564925.1 Lithobates sylvaticus
GTCATATAGGATCCATCCATTTGCTTATGTACAAGTCCCACATATGTTCAAAAAGGGTGTTAAAGAGGAAGTAAAGCCTCTTAAAAAAAAAAAAGGCAAGGCAAAGGCATAATGAGCTAGTATGCATACTAGCGCATTATGAATTACTTACCTGAGATCGAAACCTCTGAAGCGACCCTCGTTCACCTCCTCCGTCGCTGACATGTTGACTTGGCGTGTCTTCCGGGTATCGCTGCTCCGACGCTGTGACTGGCCGGAGCAGTGATAACGTCACGCCCACTAATGGCATGTTCGCTGTTAGAAACGGCATGCTCAGTGCGCCTGCGCCCGATGTCTACGGCGCATGCGCCGTAGACATCGGTGCTGCTATTTCTGTAAATATCTCCTAAACCTTTTAGGGTTGGGAGATATTTTTGGCACCTACAGTTAAGCCTTAATCTAGGCTTACATGTAGGTTAAAGTGGTTGTAATGGGTTTACAACCACTTTAAATGTTCAATAAAATGACAATCAACCTCATGCAGAGTTTACCTTTTGAGTGTTCCAGAACTGAATATCATCACAAGGATTGCCAAATATTCCCTCAAAGGGATAGGAGTCTGTAGCCACCCCAGTACCTCTTATATATTCCATCTAGAGCTCCTACCTATCTGATCTAAATCATATGCTGATGAATCATATGCTTTGCTGAATGGAGTGGTCTAGCTCTGACTCGACAGGGCACCTCTGCTCATAGACCTCTGATTCTACACAGAGAGCAAGAGTCTGTTGGCAGGGGGCAGACTTTTCTAATACGGCTGTAGCTGCTTTCAAAAGAAAATTGTCTGTAAGACTTTAAACCCCTTTTGTACCTGGAATGAAGTTGACTTAAAATGAAAGTTCAACTTGGTTTTAAAGCAGACCGCCACCCCCCCCCCCCCTTTTATCTTCAAAGTCCGCATACGCTATTATGCACTCTGTCCAAATGTGCCTGTTTTCTCCTTCCCTCATCCCTGAATGGTATGAAGAAAAGGTATGAATTTTACATATTTAAAACAAAATTGATGGATGATTGTGGAACAGCATGCTTAATATGGTGTAGTATAGGAATGTACGTTTCGGGACACCTGCCTTTGCACGCACATGAATTTAATGGCATCCCATTCCTAGTCCGTAGGGTTCAATATTGACTTGGCCCACCCTTTGCAGCTATAACAGCTTCAACTCTTCTTGGAAGACTGTCCACAAGGAGTATGTCTATGGGAATGTTTGACCATTCTTCCAGAAGCTTTTTTGTGAGGTCAGGCACTGATGTGGACGAGAAGGCCTGGCTCGCAGTCTCTGTTCTAATTCATCCCAAAGGTGTTGGGTTGGGGTCAGGACTCTGTGCAGGCCAGTCAAGTTCCTCCACCCCAAACTCGCTCATCCATGTCTTTATGGACCTTGCTTTGTGCACTGGTGCGCAGTCATGTTGGAACAAGAAGGGGCCATCCCCAAACCGTTCCCACAAAGTTAGGAGCATGAAATTGTCCAAAATGTCTTGGTATGCTGATGCCTTAAGAGTTCCCTTCACTAGAACTAAGGGGCCAAGCTCAACGCCTGAAAAACAACCCCACACCTTAATCCCCCCTCCACCAAATGATTTGGACCAGTGAAAAGCAAAGGTCCATAAACACATGGATAAGTGAGTTTGGGGTGAAGGAACTTAACTAGATTGCACAGAGACACAGAATTAGAGTGGAGCCTGACCTCACAATTGTGCTTCTGGAAGAATGGTCAAATATTCCTATAGACACACTCCTAAACCTTGTGGACAGCCTTCCCAAGAGATTTGAAGCTGTTATAGCTGCAAAGGGTGGGCCAACTCAATATTGAACCCTACAGACTAAGCCCCCGTACACATGGTCGGAAAATCCGACCACAAAATCCGTCTGATTTTTTCTGACGGACTTTGTCCGAAACTGGTGTTGCATACACACTGAACGTGATGACTTGGTTCGTTACGACGGGACTACGTTCACGTTAGTAGCCAATAGCTTTGGTCTCATAATTTGATCTGAGCATGCGTGGCACTTTGTCTGTCGGAATTCTCAACACACGATCGGAAAAATTCCGATAGGATTTTGTTGTCGGAAAATTTAAGATCCTGCTTGGATGGAAAAAGTCCAATAGAGCCTATACACGGTTCGATTTTCCGACAACATAATCCAATCAGACTTTTCCTGTCGGATTTTCCGTCCGTGTTTACAGTGCATAAGAGTGGGGTGCCATTAAAGTTCATGTGCGTGTAAAGGCAGGCGTCCCAGTACTTTTGGTAATACAGTGTATATTTGGTGGCAAAATATCCACTATAAGCATAGACTATATGCATTTTTCTCTGGAATATATATATAAAACACACATAACAGAAGAGAGTTTTGGGTTCTGTTCTGTATGTTTAACCTCGGTCATGAAAATCTGGACTTTTACTTTAAGCAACCAAGTTAGCTAATTTTACTAGAAATTCTATAAAATCTTTCAATAAGCCACCACTCTTCGGGCTTAATGAAAGTTTACATAATTTTAGAGTCTTTTGTAAAATTACAGGATTTTGAAAGGTTAGAATCTGCAAACGGGACCATTGTTTAACGCAGAATTAACTTTGTGTCACTCTCTGAAAGAAAGCATACACCGGAGTGAAACCTTGGTTTATTTCTTGCACTTAGGAATTTAATTATTTACAAATGTGTTTCTCTTTGGTCTTTTAAATGTTTGTGAGGTGTGCCAAATTTGCGCTAGATTTTCCAGGACTGAGTAAGTAATTATAAAGAAACAATTTCTACTTGAGAAGGCCTATTATTCTGATAGGCACATCTGCACAGAGCAACGAGCTTCGATAAAAGATTACTCACGTCTTGTCTGCACATTTTACAAAACGTAATAGAGATATGTCTGCGATATTCCTAATCTCTTTTAGGCCTAATAAAAATAGATTTTATATCAATTAGGTCAAGCTGGACATTTGTCTCAGCAGTTTAAAGTGTCAGCTTTGATACCCTATTACATGCTACGCTTTCCTTCCTTTGCACCTGTCTTGCAGTTAAGTCTTTTAATTAAATATTCTAGACATTAACTCAGCCTGGTTAAAAGATGATGAATGGCATTCAATTTATCTTAATGCTATTATCAAAGCTCTTAACCTGACAAGTCCTACATTTACTGCAGAAGTGCTGTATAAAAGAATGATAAAGGGAACATGGCATAAAAGACGTGCTTTATGTGTGTGTGTGTTTTCCCCTTTGTTATTTACTTTTTCATCTATCCCTATCTTCATGTTCATTGCTGCATTACAGAGTTTATTTAATAGTTACTGAGGTAGAAAATCAACTGAAATAACATTTTTAACATCTCCTACCGTGGAATATTTTAAACATAACATTCGATAATTAATGTGTTAAAGGATAAGCTCTTTTGCTGTTTCTGCTTTTATAATTTTGGAAGTGATTGAGTAGAAGAGAACATATAAAACAGTCTTCTAGGAGAAAACAGAGGCTATATCCACGTACTTTTTGCTCTTGAGTGTTGCCGACATTAATCAAGCCAATATGTACAATGCAATGTCAATAAAAATATCTCATAGAGCTTTCATTTGATTTAAAAACACATAAAAGAGCTTTCTTTAACCACTTCCGGCCCGGCCTATAGAAAAATTATGTCCGGGCGGTGGTTCAGTTATCCTGACTGGGCATCATATGATGTTCTTCAGGATAACAGCCGCTGCACGCCCATGGGGGCGCACATCGCGGCGATAGGTGGAGCGGTGTGTCAGTCTGACACACTGCTACACCGATCTTGGTAAAGAGCCTCAGACGGAGGCTCTTTACCACGTGATCAGCCGTGTCCAATCACAGCTGATCACAATGTCAACAGGAAAAGCCATTGATCGGCTTTTCCTCACTGACAGACGCATGTAGAGGAGAGCCGATCGGTGGCTTTCCTGACAGGGGGGGTCTGCGCTGATTGTTTATCAGCGCAGCCCCCCCTCGGATGCCCACACTAGACCACCAGGGGAGCCGCCAGGACCACCAGGGAAGTGGGCAAAATGTTAATGGTCAGGTATGTACCCCATGGCCATCCACATGTGCAAATTATGCCCAATCTGTGCCAATCAGTGCCCACAAATGGGCACTGACTGGCACCATTATATAACATATTATGCCTAGCAATGCCACCCATCAGTGTCATCAGTGCCACCAATCAGTGTCTTCAGTGCCACCCATCAGTGTCCAGTGCCACCCATCAGTGCCCATCTGTGCCCATCAGTGCCCACATATCAGTGCCCATCAGTGGCCATCGCTGCCACCTATCAGTGCCACCATAAGTACCCATCAGTGCCGCCTATGAGTACCCATCAGTGCCGCATACCAGTGCCACCTATCAGTGCCCATCAGTGCCGCCTATCAGTGCCCATCATCAGTGCCCGTCAGTGCCACCTCTTTGGTGCCACCTCATCGGTACCCATCAGTGCCGCCTTATCAGTGCTGTCAGTGCAGCCATATCAGTGCCCGTCATTGAAGAAGAAAACGTACTTATTTAGAAAAAAAATTAACAGAAACAAGGAAAAACTTGTTTTTTTTTTTTCAAAATTTTCTGTTTTTTTTTATTTGTTGCGCAAAAAATACAAACCGCAGGGGTGATCAAATACCACCAAAAGAAAGCTCTATTTGTGGGAACAAAATGACAAAAAATTTGTTTGGGTACAGTGTTGTATGACTGCGCAATTGTCATTCAAATTGCGACAGCGCTGAAAGCTGAAAATTGGACTGGGCAGGAAGGTGTCTAAGTGCCTGGTATTGAAGTGGTTAAATAGAATTTCTCATTATTTCAGTGAATTATGAAATCTGCCTTTAAGCATATCACACATTCTCAATCAATCAATATGTGGAGTTCATTTACATGAGTCATCTCAACTTTAGTACAATGGAATCCCACATATTGGGATCAAATTTTGATCTCTATATTTATTTAGATTTGCACTTACTGAAGCATTTTTTAGAACAATAAAACCACTTCTTCTGAGGAATCTGTTAATGAGTGGCAGAAAAGTGATCTTTAATACATACAGACACAAATTAGACATAGCATGGTTAAGTATGTGATATGCACATTCTAATTACAAGAAACACCTTTGCTAATGCATCATTATATATGCATAATTAAATGTATAAATCCATACCATTAGGATGTATTTGTGGAGGTCACCTCCGGAACAACATCAGAACAAATCATGGATAATGGCATCGCTGGAAAAAGATGAGAGAAAACCTGATGAACCCTATTGAACTGATTTGCTATCTAAATTCCACTACTGCACAGCATGCTTCATGAATCTAGTGCTCATTCTACTTCTATCATATAGAGCAGAGTTGCCAAACTCAACTTCATTGTGGGCTGTATTAGCATTCTAATTGTCCTCAAACCATCTATCCTTGATACCTGCTGGCGATGTTTGCGGGAGTCTGGCACCATGACCCGTATTTGGGGCACATTTCTGAAATATATCACATAAAATATTACACTTGTATGATCGATTAGTGGGTGATAACATCCCAAGTGAACCTCAGATCACAGTGCTATCCATGTTGCCAGGCTCTCATCAACAAATTAAAATAAACGTAATTAGGCACTTTCTCACATCGGCTCGTTTGGTGATAGCTAGGCGCTGGCACCAGGCTGAGGCTCCATCAATGGCTGAATGGGCTTGTGAATTGGACAAGATCGAGCTAATGGAACGTATGGTCGCATGGGATGAGGATAAATCCTACTCACATCAACTTATGTGAACAGTATGGTCTCATTTCAGATATTCCTCGGACTTTGACTCCTTTAACTCTAACAATGTCTGAGGTTTCAATTTTACCCGGGACCTCCCCATGTTATCACCCCCACCCCCTCCATTTATTCAGTTACAACCTTTATTTGTAAACCTGCATTTTCTGCAAACACCTAATATAAGAGATTAAACATAATTGTCCTCGAAGGTCCAGTTGTATCTGTAAGACTATATATATTTATCTAGGGCTATTTTCTCATTGAATAGGTGTAGGGACTTAAACACACCACCGCAGAACTGCATCAACCAGTAGGTGTGGCCAAATTGCAACAACAGTGGGTGGATTTTAAAGGGACAATAAATATCAGGAGTGCGTTATGTGTAGAGTTCATGAATGCACTATGTACAGAGTACAGAGCTCAGGGGTGTGCTATGCACAGTGTGCATGGTTCAGCTCTCTTTAACAGGCAGTCCACATCTCCTTGGGTCTGACCTCTGCACCACTCTCCCCCATCTCCCTTGTCCCCACCATGAATGCAGGGCAAGCAGGGATCTGTGAGAGCCACTAAGAGGAAATATGTCCTTATAAACACAGAAGGCTTCTGTGTTTACAAGTAACAGTGGTGGGCAGGGAGCTGAGGGTGAGAGCCCGAGGTGGCAGAACAGAGTTCAACTACGTTACGACTAAAAGAAAGCCCTAGATTCGAGGGCCACATGAAAGGACCTGGCAGGCCAGATTCGGCCCGCAGGCCTTGCGTTTGACACATGTGATATAGGAGCATACGTTTTGGTCAATACCTAAACGAAACAGAAGAAATTGCTTGGATAAATAAAAAAGAAAGGGGATGCAGCAAAAAAGTAAAACATCCTTAAAAGGACATTACAACAAAGTGAAAAAGGGGTAACAGTAATTATGTTCAAATAAGAGTGAGAGTAGAAAGAAATCACATATTTTCACTAATACAATCAGGGTTATAGCAAGATGCACCAGACAATATCAACAAAAAAGAGATATATTAACAAAAAATTGGCCCATGCTTAGGATGGATCCAGTTCATGGATTCAAGTTTTGTAGATGTAACACCAAGGAGTATTTTTATAAACGTTTTCACACAAGAGTCACACAACTTTCACTCAAGATTCACACATTTTTCTAATTAGAGTCTATTAGAAATGTGTAAATTCAGGCTAAAGATTTTTTGTGATTCTTGAGTGAAAACATTTTTAAATAGACCAAACGCCACATTTAGAAAAATGACATTACATTTAAAGCCACTAACCAGCAGCCAATATGCAGAAGGAAGAAGGAGGTACCTATGTAGCTTTTAGTAGATATATCAATACAAATTTACATTCCAAAGTGTGAATTGTTCCACAATAGGGGATGTATATGTCACAAAATGGCGCAAAAAACAAAACAAAAGGCCTGTAAGGGAGAAGGGAATTCCAATATAATGCCATTTTACCTTACACCACAATTACAATCCATTAGCAGGTGGACCACATCTTTACGAGTACTGGTGTGACATTGATACATTGAATGAACAATGTTGACAGCTTATATTTACCTGAAATTCCGGTAAAAGTTAGAAGATTTCAGATAAATTTACTAATTTTGGAAAAATGCATTGGAATCAATGGGGAAGGCAAAATTACAGTGATTTGGGTAATTGGGTAATAGTAGCAATAGACTTTAAATTTCAGAAGCTGCTATCAACCACAATATCCTGGACCTGTTCTTGTTCCCAAAAAATTAACCCTTATTAACCTCAAAGAATGTAAAAAAATAGGGCTGTGGAAATTAAAGATGAATTTCTTGATTAATCGATTCATTTTTTTGATCGATCAAAATTATTTTGATCGATCAAAAATATTTTGATGATTGGTACTGACCTCTCCACTGGGTTCCGTCGATGTCCGTGACGTCACTGGACTCCTCCCCCCTTCCCCAAGTGCCTCCGTCTGCTAACGAAGGGAAGGGGGGGAGGAGTCTGGTGACGTTGAAGTTCTGATTTAACATAACACGTAAGGGGGAGGAGCTACGCATGACGGTACCCGCTGCTGCCCTACGGAACTAACACGATTGTCGGCTTTACATGCTGTGTTTTTATCATCTTTATGTGAGTAGTTTGTGTTTGAACACAAAAATTCAATCTTATACTTAAGCGGTGAGCAGTTAGATCTTTTCTTTCTACCCATGACCTGGCGTCCTTGCTGAAATCTAAGGAGACTTGAGAGAAGTTTATGGTCCGTGTTAACCCTTTTGATACCCGCTTGCATGACCACCTGTTTGCACAGGGGTCCATGCCATAAGGTGAGTGATTAGTTAGGTGGAGGGACTGTTACGCTACTATGGGAAAAAAATTACTTACGTCAGTGCTGAATGCTTGAATTGAAAACGTATTTGTGGGAACTGTGAAGTTAAGTCATGGATTGTGGAAACTAACTAGTGTTGGGTGATTGTATACAGTGTATACCACATTTACCACTGACTAATGCAGAGTTGCAATGCAAGGAGATCAGCTAAAAGTAGTTGGATCTGTATGTACGTTATAATTAATCAAAATTAGTCGATTATTCCATTTTAAAAAAATCGATTAATCGAACACGAAAATTAGAATCAGTAACAGCCCTAAAAAAAAAGAAAAAAAAACAGCAAGATAAAAAAGTGAAACACAAATACAAAGAACACCCAGGGGATTTTTTTTATAAGGGATTTACTGAGCAATGAGAGCAACACAGAATGTTTGCTGGACATTCATCCATCTGTACTTTACAACATTCAGCTATCATATAATTTTTTTAAAATATAGACCTCCATATGAAATAACATTAAGGGAGAAGTGCAAAGATTAAAAGGCTTTATTAGCGCAAAAGCTGAATGACACTTACAGGATAAAATATTTTGTTTATGTTTAATATTCAAAGCAGACTTACCAATACATCCCATCACTTTGAAATACACACCCCTTAGCATTTACAGCTGCAGCCATCTTAAACAAGGGGAGATGCTTCATTAAACATTTACCCCCTGGAATCCATCTGCCCTTAGCTCAGACATGCAGACAGAAGGTTGTGCTTAGCTAAGTAAGCCCCTACTCCAGATGGAAAAAAAATCTATGAAGAATTCTGGGATGCATGACATAATTTTGTTCTAGGCCAGAAACCAGGAACCCCAAACCAAATTTGTGGATGCCGTTTAGACTGTTGGAATCCAAATCAATGAAGCCAATCACTGTGTGTACAGTCTAGGATGGATCTCAGAGCTCCCTGCTCCAGTCAGCAATGCACAGGGAAAAAAATGTCCATATGAGCTGCACATCTCTGCAAACCCCAGGTAAGAAAGTGTAACATGTGTAAGAGTAGGTTTGGCATGCTAACAATGCAGTAAATAAAATGTAATGTGACAGCATATACAACAAATCAAATTTGTCAAAAAGTGGGTCCCGTGTGATAAAACAGTCTGTTAAAACACAACATGAAGGTTCCAAATGTGAAGGTTCCCACTCTTTATACGCCCAGCAAGTGTGTCTAATGTATGAATATAGATGGCAAGCAAAAATGTGAATCAAACAAGTGTGCCTCCACCATAAGGTAAAAAGTGGCTTCTTATCAGAAATGATGGACACTTAATCAGAAAGAGTCAAAAGCGCTATGTGAATGAAATATCACTTGGGATGGAAACCATTTGCTGCTCCTTTCCTCCTCCCTAGTTAGAGTGTTATCATGGTAGGGTTTACTCCATCATATCATGCAGAGAAAAATAATCAAAATATCCACATAGTGTGAAACTGTATGGTAAATGTATTAAAAACAAGGAAGTACTAATCACTCACAATGTTAATCATAAAAACAAGCATGTATGTAAAAATACCGGTCCCAGTATCTGATCCAACCACCTAGTTTCAGCGTGCGTGGTAACGTCACAAGCATGAACTTCACTCTATGCGTTTCGACACAATTGACGTCATCAGGGGCCTTTTTTTTCTGGAGGCAAATTTTGCCCCCGTGACAATGCCCCTTTTTTGGAAGTAATATTGATGATTAAACCAAAAGTAGTTGTGTGTTGTGGCAAATGGTAACAAATCCATAATACATTTTTTTGTATTTGGGGAATGTCTAATTCTTTAGATAAATAGTAATCCACAGCTTCAAAACCTAAACTGTGGGATATACATGTGTAAAGGGATGTTAAGTCCACTGTCACCAGCAGACCCTCACCGTTCCAAGCAAACCCATTCAGAAGTTTTATAGTATCAGTAGTGTCTTTTAAATACAAAGACATTTTTTTCACTATTGGCTGAAGGTAGACGTCTATATATTTGCCAATCCTGGCAGTAATTAAGTCAATCCCACTTATTATGGGATGACCAGGTGGGTGACAAGGATCTTTGTGAATTTTCAGCAAATAACATATACACTATTATACCAAAGGTTTTGGGACGCCTGCCTTTACACACACATGAACTTTAATAGCATCCCAGTCTTAGTGTGTAGGGTTCAATGTTGAGTTGGCCCACCCTTTGCATCTATAACAGCTTACACTTTTCTGGGAAAGCTGTCCACAAGGTTTAGGATTGTGTCTATGGGAATGTTTGACCATTCTTCCAGAAGCGCATTTGTGAGATCAGGCACTGATGTGGACCAGATGACCTGGCTTGCAGTCTCCTCTCTAATTCATCCCAAAGGTGTTCTATTGGGTTGAGGTCAGGGCTCTGTACAGGCCAGTCAAGTTCCTCCACTCCAAACTCACTCATCCATGTTTTTATGGACCTTGCTTTGTGCACTGGTCCAAATAATTTTGGGAGGTGGGATTATTCTGTGGATTTGTTTTTCAGGGGATGGACATAGTTCCAGTGAAGGGAACTCTTAAGGCGTCAGCATACCAAGACATTTTGGACAATTTTATAATCCCAACTTTGTGGGAACAGTTTGGGGATGGCCCCTTCCTATTCCAACATGACCAGTGCACAAAGCAAGGTCCATAAAGACATGGATGACCGAGTTTGTGGTGGAGAAACTTGACTGACCTCAATCCAATAGAACACCTTTGGGATGAATTAGAGCAGAGACTGCGAGCCAGGACTTCCAGTCCACACCAATGCCTGTGTCATGGATATACAGATTCCAGAACTGCAGCAAGGCTGAGGCGCATCCCGGTCAGCAGGCGCCCAGCGGCTTTGGCGCCAGTGGGCCTTTAAAAAGGACTCCCACCGTTTAGCTCTTGCTGGTTGATCTGTAGTTTTCCCTGGGACCCGCCCCTGTATCTGCATCTGATCTCACACCTGACCTGGCTTCCTGACCACGCTGCTCTCTCCTCTCCTGATCTCTGGCTGCCATTTGACCTTGCTTGTTTACCTGCATTGCTGACCTTCCGTTGCCGACTAAGCCTGGACTCTGACCATCCCTTGTCTGACGATTCTGTCTGATCTGATCCGCTGTGTATGACCCGGCTTGTCTGACCTTGTTCCTGCCTGCTGTGCGTGCCTGCATCCTGCTGACCTGCATCCTGCGCACCTGCATCCTGCTGACCTGCGCACCTGCATCCTGCTGATCTGCATCCTGCGCACCTGCTGACCTGCATCCTGCACACCGGCATCCAGCCGACCTGCGTTCCTCAGCACTCCCCAGTGGTCATCATCTCCAGCTCCAGAGAACTCTGCAGGCACTCCTACCTCACTGTGCTCCTACGGTCACTGTCCCCAACTCCAGTGTCCCAGGAACCAGGGCTGTACGAAAGGTCTCCCTCTGCACGTCAGGCTCTCCCACAAGGTACGTGTCAGCCTGACATAACAAATGCGCTTCTGGAAAAATTGTCAAAGATTCCCATTCACAAACTCCTAAACCTTGTGGACAGCCTTCCCAGCAGAGTTGAAGCTGCTATAGCTGCAAAGCATGGGCTAACTCAATATTGAACCGTACGGTCTAAGACTGGGATGCCTTTAAAGTTCATGTGCGTGTAAAGGTAGGTGTCCCAATACTTTTGGTAACATAATGTAGTTGGAATACGTGGGGCAACTGGTATTAGATATGCCTTCTCTTTCTTATCAAGAATCCTATCCGTAAAGCCCTTATGTATTAGTTTAGTGATTTCTGTCTTTTAAGAAGAAGGGTAGGGTTATTGCTTAACAATCCATCTTGATCTCCAAGGATTTTGAACATTTTTTGCTGATAGTCAAGTTTGTCCAAAATGACAATACCACCTTCCTTGTCCACGGGGCGTATGATTAGGTCTTTTCTTTCACATAATTTCTTCAAACCTATATTTAATAGGGGATTTGATTGGATTTTTTTTTTTTACCACCAACTCATCTAGATCCCTTTGTCATGGTTATGCAGTAATCTTCCCCTGTTTGCTTACCTCTCCTCATGTGTTCAGACTGAGAGGCCAGCCACTCTCACCTGGTGGTTTTTATAACCTCTCCTCTAAGCATGGCTCCACCCCAGGCCCTGGAGAATTTTAAGGAAAAAAACTTTTTAAGGAAAAAAAACTTACATTTAGATGCCCATCCATGCAGCCTTATCAGTGTCCATCTGCAGCCTTGCACAGCGTTCATCTGCATGCTTGTCAATGTCATTTGCAGCCTTCTCAGCGTCATTTGCAGCCTTGCCCAGGCTGCAGTTAAACTGCAGTGACATGTCAGCGTCACTGCAGTTTGAAAATGGCGCCGCCAAGATATACAGAGCCGGTCCTGTGTATCTTGGCTCTTCTCGGCTCCTCTCGTAGTCCCGCCCAGTCCCGCCCTATGATGGACATAACACAGGTCCAATGGCGGGACTGGGCGTGACTGTGAGCGGAGCTGAGCGCCGCCCATATATATACATAGCCGAGTGTACTCGGCTAGGCTCAGATAGCTCCGCTCACAGTCACGCCCAGTCCCTGTGTTATGTCCATCATAGGGCAGGACTGGGCGTGACTGTGAGCGGAACTAGCCGAGGATAGCCGAGTACACTCGGCTATGTATAGATATGGGCAGCACTCACTCCTCCGCTCACAATCAGCAGGGGATCGGCGTATAATACGCACTCAGGTATTAGGTGGGTGTGTTATACCCTGATAAATATGGTACTTCCTTGCTTTTAATAAATTTAACATACAGTTTCACTTTTTGCCTTATCATCTATATTCATACATTGGAAGCACTTGCTGGGCGTATAAAAAGAACTGGAACCTTCACATTTGAAACCTTCATGTTCTGTTATAACTGTTTTATCACATGGCACTTACTTTTTGACACATTTGATTTGTTTTATATGTTGCTACATTCATTTTTTTATTGTTAGCGCGTCAAACCTAATCTTGCACATGTTACTTACAATTCCATCCAATTGTTTTTGTGTCAGCGGCTTTTTTAAACTACCAGCGCAATCATTTTTGTTTTTTTTATTTTAAGAAAGTATAGCAGCCTCCAGCCAGGCCACACCCCCAATGTGTTTCACTCCACCCCAGTTGGTACAATTTTTTACAATAGTCTATTATTGCAGGCTCTTGCTGCACATAGGTACATAAGGTTGCACCCTTGCATTTCTGTGCAGCAGGCTCATCAAGTTTGTTCTCCTGTGAGCAAACTGTTGCTTATGTGATATTCATCCTTTTATACTTTATTAAATATATGACAGCCGATGATGCATTTAATCTCGTCATTAGCATGGAATCCCTATCCCCATGATTAAGCTTCGGGGGTGGAGTGAAAGTAATTGGGGGTGTGGCCTGAGGCTGTTACACTTTCTTGCCTGGGGTTAGCAGAGTTGTGCAGCTCATAGGGCATTTTCTTCCCTGTACAATCTCAGAAACCAGGAAGCAACTAAAGAAATGTAAAACAAAAGTTTAAAATGAGTAAATATACAACATAATATACTTTCCTATCTATCCATTAAAGCTAGCAGCATAAAGATTAACAATTGTCAATGTTGACTGAGAGAGTTTAGTTCCAATTTAATGAACAAATCTGAGGGCTTACAAAATTTGCCAGACGGTGCAATTGGTAAGTTTGCTGCAAAATAATTATCATCAATATCGGCTATTGTATAATATGTTGCTGGACTTTGAGTGGTTATACCAGAATAATGCCTGCAGGTTTGGGCTATCATCTTGGTATCATTATTTTCAGAAAGCGGTTAGCTTTCATGTAAAAGCAATCCTAGTGGCTAATTAGCCACTAGACTGCTTTTACAAGCAGTGGGAGGGAACGTCACCCCCCCCCCACCGTCTTCCATGGCTTTCTCGGGCTCTCCTGTTCCACCGGGGAACCTGAGAATGGAGCAGGTTGTTTCGCCAGCTGACCATAGAGCTGATCGGAGACGAGAATGGCGTCAATCATCTCTATGGCCTAGGAAACTGGAAGCTACGAGCATTTCATGACTTCGGTTTCGCTGGATATAAACAGCACCATTGGGAAATTTGGAAAGCATCTTATCACACCAATCTTGGTGTAGTCAGATGCTTTGAGGGCAATAATTTTGAGGGAGCAGCCACACCCTCTGCTCCCTCTTCACTGCTTGCACATCGCTGGGATAAGATCAGGCTCAGGGGGCCACGCATTACATAGATGTTGTAGGAACTATAGGAGACTGCAAAGTGCATGGGTGACAACACTCACTTTACAGCATCTATGGAAGAGTAACATTGTCGCCCTGTAAAAGGAAGTGTGCTAGGACTTACAGAAGCTCCCTCTCTTCTCATCTCCATATCATAGATGTATTGTCGATTTGCACAAAGGAGGTATATATATATATATATATATATATATATATATATATATATATATATACCATTATAATGAAAACCACCTATCAGGATGCAAGGTTCCCTAGATGATATCCATATCATGGGCATCTATAAGAAGCTACGTTTATACGCTATTACACATATCAATTTATGTGCTATCACTTATAGTGCAGCACCATCTGATGATTTTATTTTATTTGGTAACCTGTAAAGGCTTTTAAAGGTTTTTAAAAAATGTATGTAGTTTGTCACCGCTGCACGGTTGTGCGCAATTTTAAAGCATGTCGTGTTTGGTATCTATGTACTTGGCATAAGATCATCTTTTATATTTTAGGGCAATATACAGGCATACCCCACTTTTAAGTACACAATAGGATTTATTTACTAAAGCTGGAAAGTGAAAAATCAGGCTCAGTTCTCCATAGAAACCAATGCACTTCTAACCTTGGCTTGTTCAATTAAGCCTTAGTAATAAAACCTGGAAGCTCATTGGTTTCTATGCAGACGTGAGCCTTATTTTGCACTTTAGTAAATAAACCCCATTGTGTACTTAAAATCGGGGTATGCCTGTAGTGTGTTTTAATGCATTAAAATGAAAAAAGTGTTTTTTATTCACAAAAAATTGCGCTTGAAAAATTGCTGCGCAAATACTGTGTGAAAAAAAAAATCGCAACACCCACTATTTTAATCTGTAGGGCCTTTGCTTTAAAATATATATATATATATATATATATATATATATATATATATATATATATATATAAATGTTTGGGGTTCAAAGTAATTTTTTAGCAAAAAAAATAAATGTTTTTTCATGTAAACAGAAAGTGCCAGAAAGGGCTTTATCTTCAACTGGTTAGAAGAGTGGGTGATGTGGGCATAAGCTTCTAATGTTGTGCATAAAATGCCAGGACAGTTCAAAACCCCCCAAAATTAACCCTTTATGGAAAGTTGACACCCCAAGCTATTTTCTGATAGGCATGTTGAGTCCATGGAATATTTTATATTTTGCCACAAGTATCAATAAAATGACAATTATTTTATTTTTATTTTTTTACACAAAGTTGTCACTAAATGATATATTGCTTACACATGGCATGGGTATATGTGGAATTACACCCCAAAATAAATTTTGCTGCTTCTCCTGAGTACGGGGATACCTCATGTGTGAGACTTTTTGGGAGCCTAGCCACGTACAGGACCCCGAAAACCAAGCACCGCCTTCAGGATTTCTAAGGGCGTAAAATGGTGATTTTACTTCCTCACTACCTATCACAGTTACGGAGGCCCTGAAATGTCAAAATAGCACAAACCCCCCCAAATGACCCCATTTTGGAAAGACATCCCAAGGTATTTGCTAAGAGGCATGGTGAGTATTTTGCAGCTCTCATTTGTTTTTGAAAATGAAGAAAGAAAAGGAAAATTTTAATTTAATTATTATTAAATTATTTTTGTAATTTTCAAAACTTTGTGACAAAAAGGGAGATCTGTAAAATACTTAACATGCCTCTCAGCAAATAGCTTGGGGTGTCTACTTTCCAAAATGGGGTCAATTGGCGGGGTGAGGGGGGGGGGTTGTGCTATCTTGCCATTTCATGGCCTCCGAAACTATGATAGATAGTGAGATATGAAATCAAAAATTTACGCCCTTAGAAATCAGATGATTGGTTTTTGGGGCCCTGTACGCAGCTAGACTCCCAAAGTGGTATACTCAGGAGTAGAACCCGCGAACGGCCCTAAAGTCCGTGCAAGCTTTAGAACCCTATTAGTTATAATAGATGAGAACGTTCAAAATCAAAAGTGCTAATTTTAAAGGCTAATATGCATGTTATTGTCATAAAAAGTGTTTGGGGACCTGGGTCCTGCCCCAGGGGACATGTATCAATGCAAATTTTTTTTTTAAAAACGGCCGTTTTTTTTTCAGGAGCAGTGATTTTAATAATGCTTAAATTGAAACAATAAAAGTGTAATATTCCTTTAAATTTCGTACCTGGGGGGTGTCTATAGTATGCATGTAAAGGGGCGCATGTTTCCTGAACTTAGAACTGTCCCTGCAAAAAGTGTCATTTTTGCAGGAAAGAAAGCTATTTAAAATCACTTGCGGTTAATATGTATTGACGGCTCTCGTAACACAGAGAACAGTCATTCATTGAAAGTCATTCATATAAAAAAAGTCATTGATAAAAAATTTAAAAAAATTTAAAAAAAAAGCGTAAGGCCCTTCAGGTCTGGGATGGATATTAAGGGGGACCCCAGCCAAAAAAAAAAAATGGTGTAGGGTCCCCCTCAAAATCCATACCAGACCCTTGAGGTCTGGGATGGATTTTAAGGGGAACCCCAGCCAAAAAAAATGGCGTGGGGTCCCCCTCAAAATCCATACCAGACCCTTATCCGAGCACGCAACCTGGTAGGCTGCAGGAAAAGAGGGGGGGACGAGAGCGGCCCCCCTCCCGCCTGAACCGTACCAGGCCACATGCCCTCAACATTGGGAGGATGCTTTGGGGGTCTGAGACCCCCAAAGCACCTTGTCCCCATGTTGATGAGGACAAGGGCCTCGTCCCCACAACCGTGCCCGGTGGTTGTGGGGGTCTGCGGGCGGGGGGCTTATCGGAATCTGGAAGCCCCCTTTAACAAGGGGACCCCCAGATCCCAGCCCCCCCCAAGGTGCTTTGAGGGTCTCAGACCCCCAAAGCATCCTCCCAATGTTGAGGGCATGTGGCCTGGTACGGTTCAGGCGGGAGGGGGGGGCCGCTCTCGTCCCCCCTCTTTTCCTGCAGCCTGCCAGGTTGCATGCTCGGATAAGGGTCTGGTATGGATTTTGAGGGGGACCCCACGCCATTTTTTTTGGCTGGGGTTCCCCTTAAAATCCATCCCAGACCTCAAGGGTCTGGTATGGATTTTGAGGGGGACCCTACGCCATTTTTTTTTTGGCTGGGGTCCCCCTTAATATCCATCCCAGACCTGAAGGGCCTGGTTATTGAATTTTGGGGGACCCCCACGCTTTTTTTTTTTTTTTTTTTTATCAATGAATGACAGTTCTCTGTGTTACGGGAGCCATCAATTCATTAGCCGCGAGTGCTTTTAAATAGCTTTTTTCCTGCAAAAATTACACTTTTTGCAGGGACAGTTCTAAGGACAGGAAACCTGCCCCCCTTCACAGGCAACCTATAGACACCCCCCAGATGTGATACTGCAATGCTGTACTAACAGCACGCACACACAAATCCCCAGAAATACAGCACATATTGTCAGCAGTCAGCAGCACACTGACACGCTGACACTGAAACACAATATGCGAGGCCGCCGCTGCGGCGGCCTCTTATACCGTGGGGCGTGTACTAAAGCCCCTGAGCTATAATTGGCTACAGGCATCCTGCCTGTAGCCAATTATGGCTCTCCTCGCTGCCGGCGCTGTGATTGACCAAGCATGCGGGGTCACAGTGCATGCTTGGCCAATCATCAGCCAGCATTGCACTGCGACTGGCGCAATGCATCGCGGGCCGCTCGCATCACACGAATTTTATGCGAGCGGCCCAAATAGTTCTGGGCTCGCCGAACGGGCGAACGCCCGATGTTCGATTCGAACATGGGTTCGAATTGAACACCGGGCCCATCCCTACTCAGGAGAAGTAGCAGAATGTATTTTGGGGTGTAATTCCACAAATACCAATGGCATGTGTGAGCAATATATCATTTAGTGACAACTTTGTGTAAAAATGTTTTATTTATTTTTTTTGTAATTTTACAATCAAAATTGAGTTTATTGGATTTTTGTGTATAACAAAAAGTAGAAAATATAATTTAAAAAACAATGAAACTGTTTTTGTTTATATAGCAAAAAATAAAAATCCCAGAGGTGATTAAATACCACCAAAAGAAAGCTCTAGTTGTGGAAAAAAAAGGACGCAAATTTTGTTTTACCAGTTAAAGCAGCGCAGTGCCAATTTGTAAAAAAAGCTCTGGTCATTAAGGGGCAAATCATTCCTGTCCTTACGTGGTTAATGTATTCATGCCTCCAATAATCAGATACTGCAGATTCAGCCGGTTTCAGAAGCCAGTGGGAATCTCCTCTACAAATGCATTTCTTAGATCCACAGTGAAAGAATGCATGTATTCTAGCACATAAATGTTCAATTTATTCACAAGACTGCAAGAAAATTCCTACAAACTTCTATCACAGTGGTACGCAACTCAGGTGAAGGTGAAAAAATGGTACCCGATGGCTTCTTAACTGTGCTGGAGATGCGGAGAGGCTAGAGGAGACATGCTGCATATTTGGTGGATTTGCCCTAAGATAGCTCCCTTTTGGGGTCCTTGAACTGATTCTTCACATCATTCATACTAAAATTAAGCTCACCCCAGTGTGCTGTCTCTTATGCCGCGTACACACGACCGGACTTTCCATCAGAATAAACTCCGGCGGTCTTCCCGACGGAGTTCCAAACGAACGGACTTGCCCACATACGATCGGACTAAAGTCTGTTAGTTTCAAACGTGATGACGTACGATGGGACTAGAAAAGGAAGTTTAATAGCCAGTAGCCAATAGCTGCCCTTGCGTTGTATTTGGTCTGTCGGACCAGCATACAGACAAACGGTTTTCCCGATAGAAATTGATTCCGTCTGAAAGATTTAAAGCATGTTCTAATTCTAGGTCCGTCTGAATTTTTTTAAGAAAAACAATCGGATTATCCCCCACACGAGCGGAATATCCGACGGAATGATTCTGTCTGACCTTTTCTGCCAGATAGTCCGGTCGTGTGTATGCGGCATTACACATATCTAATTGTCCTTTGGGTAGAAATAAACGATCTCTGACTAAACACCTCTTGAACGCTGTAAAATCTTTGAACCCCCCAAATACTGGAAACTGTCAAAAATACCCTCAATCAGAGAATGGGCACGTACAGTAAATCATATCTCTGTAATGGAAGAAACACTTGCTTTAACTAATGAATCATCCGACATATTCCACAAAACATGGTCCGCCTGGTTTGAGTTCAAATATTCAGACTCGTATGATAGTCTTACAACAGGACGAGCAAGTTCATGAGTAATTGAGTGACTGATGTACTATTTAAGAGCCCGATTGTTTTATCTCTATATTTCATGCTTCACCATCAGTAGACCTTGTATGTACTCGTGGCCCCTTCTTGGGGTAATATTGACCCTTTATATATTTTATATTATATTATATTTTTTATATTATTTTATTTTATATATTCTCTTTTGTTTGTTTCTCTGCTCATTTTCCTTCTTGACCTCATATTATTCCTTTAAATCCTTTCCCTTTCTTGTCCTGAATGATGTCCTTTACTCTCTTCGTATTTGCTGGAAGTAGTGGACGCCATTCAATTTTACTAAAAATAGTACGTCCTTTACATTTGCAAAAGATTGTTTGTTTATGTTTGATAATCTTCAACTATACGTTTTACAGATACTGATCTTAAATTGTAACCAGCCTTACTAATGTAGATGTACTTTGCTAACGATTTACTCACTTTATATGTTGTTTAACTATGCTTAATAAAATATTTTATTGGTAAAAAAAAAAAAAATATATGCAAAACAACTTCACAGGTGTGCATTGTGGTAACACATGGTAGGATGCGTGTTACTGCAATACACGGTAAAAAATCAGGGGTGTGGTGCACTGCAGTGTCATTAGTTCTGAATGGTACCCAAACGCACCCCAACACATGTGTATTACAGTGCACCAAAATGCATGTTGTGTTGCAGTGCTTTTAAAAAAAAATTGTACTTGTCCAGCTTTACGTATGTCATATTGCATTAGTGGATCATTCAAAGCAGGCTGCCTTAATGCAATGCGCATTAAGTAGTGGAAAGGGGTCTAATGTATGTAAAAGAAGGTTAATATACAGGATCCTAATTGCTACTGAGTGTTGGACCTGCACTTTCCTATTGGTGATTTTTAAATGTGGAAAACACTGTACAATATTATAATAGACTATACTATTAATGTGCTTTCAAAGTGATGCTGAGGTTGAAAGCCACCAGTTGTGCCCCTCCCTGCATAACAGAAAACAGTGTGAGGGCATTGAACAAGAAAGAGAACAGCCTTTCAGAAAAGCTGATCTCTTCATTTAAATACACTTATTCCTGCCTCCTAGAATGGATGATGCACAGCTGACATTAATAAACATCACCCATACATTATACAATGATATCCACATGTTCATTCCTGCTATACAATTGAGCATGAAGAAAATACAACACAGAGCATGACCAACCTTATCTACTGCAGGCATTAATACAAATATGAGCAGTCAATTTGTTACATGTACTGAACAGGTTCTGGCAGGAATGTCTAAGGAAGAAGAGAAATATTGAGGTAAGACAGATATGCATGTATGACCCTGTTTTGCTAGCTTGTTTTACAGAACTATGGATTTTAATAATACTCAAAGGATCAGGATGTCTAACTGGAGTTCCTAAATGATTAAGACATAACTGTCTTCCTGTAAGCTGTTCCGGTACTTATCTGGGCTGGGCCAAGACTAAGGCAAGAAAATACAGTGAACTGCAAAGTTTCAATAGCACTGAGTGGTTAAGTGATAAGAAGAAATTAGAATATGTCTGGAACTGGCAAATTTTTATCATATTTTCAGTTGGTGAATTTTGTCCACGGCCTTTGACCATAGTCAACTGAGGAGAAAGCACAAGCGGCAAACTAAGTGTAGCATATATGGATGTTTAATGGAGATAAGAAGACTTGTACTTACAAAAGTTAAAACATCATGGGCATTAAGTTACACTAATGCCATGTACACACGGTTGGATTTTCTGACGGGAAATGTTCGATGTGAGCTTGTTGACGGAAAGTCCGACCGTGTGTATGCTCCATCGAACATTTGCTGTCGGAATTTCTGCACACAAATGTTTGAGAGCAGGTTCTAAAATTTTCCGACAACAACAAGACTTGTTTGCTTAATTTTCAGTTAATGCTGGTCAAAGAGGACACACTAACCAGTGAAGCCTTCATTGCTGCTGCCTGATTGCTGGAGCTGTTTTGGTAGCCATTCTGAGAGGGACCTCCCTGCCTGCTTTGTAATAAGAGAAAGTGTTGTTGTTTCCATCATGGCTGTGGGATCACTGAAATTGATGTTTTCGATTTTTTCTGGACTTTGATCACTTTTAATATTTCACTTTTTTCACTTTTTTACTAAAGTTCAATTGCATGTGTTATTTGAGCACTAGAGCGCTGCATTATTGCTTTACCAATGTGATATGATCACCTTAACCCCTACCCGACCAGCCACCGCAGTTGTACTGCGGCAGGTTGGCTCCCCTGGGCGAACTAATGTAACTGTATGTCGGTTTGCCTTTTGACCACTAGGGGGCGCATGCACCCACCTTTTGATCACTAGGGGGCGCGGGCACCCACAATCGATCCACACAGAGACAGAATGGAGATTTGTCAATGTAAACAGACAGATCTCCGTGCTGTCAGGGGTGAGGAGAGCGATCATACTACGTATGAACAACAATCGGTCTCTTCACTCAGTCAGTTCCCTTCCCCCACAGTTAAAATCACTACCTAGGACACACAGTTAACCCCTTGATCACCCCCTAGTGTTAACCTCTTCCCTACCAGTGACATTTACACATTAATCAGTGAATTTTTATAGCCAATGGTCCCAAAAATGTGTCAAAAATTTCTGATCTGTCCTCCATAACATTGCAGTCCCGGTAAAAATCGCTAATCACCGACATTACTAGTAAAAAAAAAAAAAATGGCATAACTCTTTCCCCTATTTTGTATATGCTATAACTTTTGCGCAGACCAATCAATATACGCTTATTGCGATTTTTATTACCAAAAATATGTAGAACAATACATATCGGCCTAAACTGAGGAAAAAATTTGCTTTTTTTTTTTTTTAATTGTGGATATTTATTATAGAAAAAAGTACAAAATATTGTTTTTTTTTCAAAATTGTTTATAGTGCAAAAAATGAAAACTGCAGAGATGATCAAATACCACCAAAAGAAAGCTAGAGGACATCAATTGTTTGGGTACAACGTCGCATTGATCATTGAGTCATTGAGCAGCCAAACTTACGGGGCTGAAGTGGTTAATAAACATTTGGATGTAATCTTGAAGATCTATGATGTGCTGGCAATATATGTTTTGTCTTAATTTCAACATCAGTAGCTGCATATTTTGAGTGTGATTAGATTTAATTTTATTTGTTACTGTAGGATGTTAATTTGTAGGGTTAGGTTAGCGGATTAAATGTAGAAGTGCTAAAAGTTAATTTTTAAACTTTAGTTTAGGGATTAAAGAATGTTAAGGTCATGCCATACAAGTAATGCTATCACTTGCAACAACTCACCAATGACAAGATCTTCTTGTAATGTGTTACTACTGTGAACTCTTCAAAAGTGCAAAAATTTAACTCATGGTCCACTGAAAAGATACGTACAGAACCTTTTGTTTTACAAGGGGCTTACAGTTTTATTGATTTATTTTTTTGGGTAGAAACAGGGTCCCTTTGAGTAAAAAAATGGAATGGAGTCTAATACATCTGGTTTCAATAAAGGTTGCTGAATTGAAAGGGAAATGGGAGTTCTATCTAATGGATCTTAGAACTGGAGCAGAAGTAAAGACTGGTAACTTAGAATAGTAAATGTTCACTTTGTAAAGTATATGTTCACTTAGCTTAGTAAATAAAGTGAACATGTTTTTCCTTCAATCATGGGCCCATCAAAAATCTTTCTTTTTTAATTTTACTTGCACAAGCGTATTTGAAGTGAACTTCGGTTCCTTATTCACCAAACTTGGTGAACATTTACTTTGCAAAATGAACAGTCTCCACGTCTTTAATAAATCAACCCAAATTATTTTTTTCTGTTGAGCAAACTCAATCATTAACCTCCTTGGCGGTAACCCCGAGCGTGACTCGGGGCAGATTTTTTTTGCCAGGAGCGGTAACCCCGAGTCACGCTCGGGGTAGCTGTGCAGAGCATACAGCGGAGCCCTTACCTTGTCCTGGGCTCCAGCGATGCTCTCCGCTGTCTTCGGCTGTCCTCGGCTGTGTTCGCCAGCGCGATCACGGCGTCTCACTTCCTAGTTCCGTTCCCTGCGAGCAGCAGCGGCGCACGGGAGCGGAACTGGGCGGGAGATTCAAAAGTTCAAAAGTTCAGCACAACACACACACATATAAATAGAGGTGATACAGTGTAATCTGAGAGGATTACACTGTATTATCTCTGACCTTACAGATACAGTGCCCCTTGCCTTGCCCTAGTGCCCCTAATAAAAAAAATTAAAATGGAATCCAAAAAGCGCCATCTCGCTACAAAATCCCCTTTGGAGCAGTTGGATGACAGCGACAGCGGCAGCGACACGGAGTTGCTCCCAGAAGTGAGCGATAGCGAGTCGTGGGGAGATTTGTCATCTGACACGGATGTGACAAGTGACAGCGGTGACAGCGGTGATGATCCTGCACCTGACATCAACGATGTGCGCACTTGGTGCCCTATTGAGTGCGATACGGACCAGGTAGCGCCCCCAAGGTTCCCCTTCACTGGATCACCTGGGATGAAGGTCGAAGTTGAGCGTGGCAACCCTCTGGCATACCTGGAATTATTTCTTACAGAGGAGGTAATTCAAAAAATTGTCACGGAGACAAACCGCTACCAAGTGCAGCAATCCGCTACGCCGCATGCCAGGTTTTCCCGAAGCAGAAGGTGGGAACCGGTAACTAAAGAGGACATCTGGCTGTTTCTCGGACTCATTATTCTCCAGGGAGTGGTGGGGAAACCGCGCCAGAAATGGTACTGGACCACCAACAAATTACTGGCCACCCCGTTTTTTGGTACCGTGATGTCGGAATACCGTTTTTCCCTCATTATGAAGTATTTTCACTTCACCAACAATGAGGAGTTTGATGAGGCCACGCATCCTGCGCCCAAGCTCAAAAAAATCTGGGAGGTGTGCCAAATGATTGGGAACAATTTCCAGCGGGCCTACGTGCCAGAAAGGGACGTCAGTGTGGATGAGAGCTTGATGGCCTATAAGGGACGCCTAAGCTGGATCCAGTATATCGCATCGAAAAGAGCGCAGTTTGGCATCAAATCCTACATGCTCTGTGAGTCATCCACTGGGTACATATGGAACTCTGTCATTTACACCGGCAAAGGCACGAAATTTAACCCCAGGTACAGCGGCTATGGGATGGCCACATCATCTGTACTAACACTACTGGAGCCATTACTGAACCAGGGATATTGCGTCACCATGGATAATTTTTATACGTCGCCAGAGCTGTTGGAGGTTTTGATCAAAAACAAAACTGATGCTTATGGTACGGTTAGGCCTAACCGACGTGGCATGCCATCTAAGTTTGCCAAAAAAAAACTGAAAACCGGTGAAAGTGTTGCCTGGCAGAAGGGGAAGATGATGGCAATACGTTGGCGAGACAAGAAAGACGTGTGTCTCATGAGCACTGTGCACAGTACCTCCACTGCCATGGTCCACACAAAAGGTGGCAGAGATGTGCTGAAGCCGCAAGTCGTGATCGACTACAATTGCACCATGGGAGGTGTCGACCGAGCTGATCAGGCAATGACCTTTTACCCGACCATGCGGAAACAGCAGAAGAAATATTACAAAAAGATTTTCAGGCATCTGCTGGAACAGTGCCTTTGGAACGCGTACATCTTGTACCGAGCAGGAAGTGACAGGCCTCTTATTCATTCGGATTTTATCTGGAAGGTGGCTGAGCAAATTTTCCTCAAACACCAGAGGCCATCAGTAGCTGCAAACCGAGATGGACGACGTGCTGCTGGTGTTGTCAACCCAGAACGCCTAACAGGTCGTCATTTTATGGACAATATACCACCAACCGCAAGAAAGGCAGCACCTACCAGGATGTGCGTGGTTTGCTGTTCCAAAAAAGATGACAGGCGGAAGAAAATCAGAAAAGAAACCCGGTTCTATTGTCCGGATTGTGACGTCGGACTGTGTGCTGTACCCTGTTTTAAAATTTACCACACTCAGGATGTTTATTAAATTTTCTTTGTCTGACAAATTTCTTTAGTTTGTATTATATTCTTGAATAAAATGATATTATTTAAAAATTTAAAATCGTGATTTTGTGTTTTAAACTTTATCACATCTGGGATGTGTACTAGAGTCTTGTTTGGTCAGGTTTAAGTAAGTAATTACTAAGAATTGCAGGCCTATAATACATAGCATCACATTTCCATGCAAAATAAGTGTACCGCTTTCAGCACAAAATTCCAGCCAGAATCATACCGCCAGGGAGGTTAAACAATTGGCAGCATCATAACACCCAATATTTGTATAAGGAAATCTTTGTCTTCATATTGCTGCTTAAGGAAAAATAATTACTGTGAAATGAACCAAGAAAACATTAATTTCATCACCTATAAAAGCTCAACAAAGTTATAAATCTGTGAGCACATCCTTCTTTCTGCTCTGGGGAACACAATAGATAGTAAACACCAACTCAGTTTCTTGTGAATAATTAACTGCCAGAACAGGGATTCTAGAACCCACAGGAAACAAGTTTATTATTAGATTTTTTTTTTTTTCAGAAGATTTTCTTTTGTTTATCCGTTATTTCTTTTATTGTTTTGTCTGTTTTATTGCTAAAGTTTTATAGTGTTCTGCCTTCTGTTTCTCAAAACCATGGCTAGTAAAATTATAGCACTGTCTATGCCAAAAACAATCCTTTGGGTCTCTTTTTCAATTTTTTTCATTACTTTATAAAACAAATCATTTGCTTCTTAGAGCCCATAGCAGTGCTCTGTTACGTATTAATTTTTTCAAAGGATACCTACACCAGATGTGTTCTGATATATTAAAGGAAAACTAGCTAGGTAGAAACTGTGTAGTAAATATAGATGTTTGTAACATCTAAATATATACCGTATATACTCGAGTATAAGCCGACCCAAATATAAGCCGAGGCACCTAATTTTACCACAAAACAATGGGAAAACGTATTGACTCAAGTATAAGCCTAGGGTGAGAAATGCTAAAACCAATAAAAGACAGCGCTAGCAATCAATAGATAATAAACCCATATCAGTGATCACAGAAATTGACTGGCATCATTAATGTGTCTAATAAAAAGATATTCAACATAGGAGTGACATAAATAAATAATAAATGTCCAGCATGAATATGTGAAATCCACAACCTTGAAAAATAAAGAATAAAAAAGTGTGTATAAAAAATAATAAATTAATTGAAAAAAAAAAAAAATATATATATATATATATATATATATATATATATATATGTATAGTAACTACTTAGTGTCCCAAACAAATGTGTCCATACAAATGATCTCTTCCTTAGAATGGACTCACCGGGCTGGCAGACAGACAAAGCAGGGAGCGAGCAAGCAGGCAGGCAGAAGTTAGCAAGCAGACACACAAGCAGAGCTGTATAGGCAAACTGATAAGCTGAGAGGGTCCAGGAAGCGATGGATGCACACAGGGTCACAGGGATATTCTTGTATGGTATTTCCACCGATAAAAGAAGAAACCGATATATGGTGAAGTATTGTATAGCTATTTTGAATTGCGCGCTAGGCGCTACTTACTAGATGCAGAGTAAAGGCAAACTTCTCAGAAAACACTTCCGAGATCGCCGCTGGATCAGCGTGTGCTCCACGGAGGCAGGAAATGGCGTTAGTGGTTAGATCCTCGGCCGGAAATTACGTTGACGCGTTTCACCCCTCCTCCAGGGCATCATCAAAAGACATCCTTAGGGTGAGAAATGCGCAGCTACTGTAAGTGTAAAAGAGGGTCAATAATGCCCATTTGCAGCCTCACTGTGCCCATTTGCATGCCTCACTGTGTCCATTTGCAGCCACAGGTCCCCCGAACTTGGTAGTTAAATGTTCCTAGATGCCCCCTAGCTGCAGCCAAAATTTGGGGTCTCTGGACCCAAAGGGTCCCGACTTTGGGGCCCTGTATCTCGGGGCCACTTGGTGCTAGGAACCCCTAGCACCAAGTAGTGTAAGTAGTTGTAGTGCTAGTTCAACTGGGTTTGCACACCAAATTTGGGGTTCCTAACACCAAGTGGCCCAGAGATATGAGGCCCCAACGTCGGGTCGGAAAATGTCAAGCACTTTTCTGCAGCAGAGAATGACATTTTCCGAACCGACTTTGGGGCCCCGTATCTCGGGTCCACTTGGTGCTAGAAACCCCTAATTTGAATATGTTGTAGTGCTAGTTCCACTAGGTTTGCAGACCAAATGGGGTTCCTAGCACCAAGTGGCCTGAGATACGAGGCCCCAAATTCGAGTCGGAAAATGTAATTCTCTGCTGCAGAAATGTGCTTGACTCGAGTGTAAGCCGAGGGGGGCACTTTCAGCACAAAAAAATGTGCTGAAAAACTCGGCTTATACTCGAGTATATACGGTAAGCAAAAAATGGTATCCACCTTGTCATAAGCTTAATAAATTAAATTATATTCAAAGAAGGAACTACAAATGTGACACTTCCTGTTAATATGGATTTTTATGATGTATTTAATGAAGGACACACTGTAGTTAGAACACAGGTTTTGTTTGTAAATAAGCTTAAATAAAACCATGGCAATCTAGCAACTGAAAGGATGATAATATAGTAAGTACACAAAATGTTTCCAAACCAACTAAATGAGAAAGGATCATTAAAGAACTCAAAATTCATTTTCTGGATGATTCACCAGATTCTACCCTTGAGGGGAAAAAATCCAGGACTTTTGATGTACTTTCTTACTTTGGGTATTTACAGGGTTATAATTTGTTTTTCTTGAATGGAAAATGCTTGCTATTTTTGTCCTACGTCTGCATAACTCTTCTCTGTATTTCAAACACATCTATAATGTTGTCTTGGTTAAAGTATTATAAGAGAAAACATATTTTACTAAAATATTTTTTTGAGCAGCAACAATGGTTAGACCTGCAAAAAAGGCAATTTTGTCACTGGGACAAGGAGAACTTTTCTTTTAGGGTCCATTCACACGGGCATATGAAGATCCTACAGAAAATACTCATCTAAAGTACTTATGTTTAGACGCATTTAGATGCATTTTGCGTTTGTGTGTAAAATCTGCAGATCTGTGTGGTACTGGATGCAGAGTTGTGCTACTTTTTTCTGCGCTATCGGACAGAGCAAGACCCTATCACTGTGAAAATGGAGGAGAATATGACACAGGATTTGTATTAGAGGTTAATGCTTGGTTCCGGACTATTGTTTCTGAGTGGAGAAAGCTGTGGGCTGGGGCACCTATGCCCCCCCCCCGTGTGACCTCCTGTCTCTTGGCTCCTTGCTGGGGCTCCTCTGATCCCTGGATGAGACCTCCTACCTCTTGGCTCCTGCCTGGGACTCCTCTGACCCCTGGGTAAGACTTTCTGTCTCCCATAATGGGAGCTGTCTCCAAACCTGAGGATAGTTCAGAGCTCCCAGTTTGGAGAGCCCCAGTAAAAGCCATCTCAGTGAGGGCTACCACTGGCACTTATCACCACAAAGATAAAACAGCACACAGTCACCAGGATCTTGAGCTCAGATCGGTACTCACAATGTCACAGGATAGCTAAACACTTCACAGTTTTCACCAGATATCTCTATGTCACAGGACATCTGCACAGTTCATAGCTTCCTTCAGGCTCTCTTTGGCTGCAGGATAGCTACTCACTCCCAGCTTCCACTGGACATTCTTCAGTGAGGGAGAGGCTAACACTCACGATGGACAGCTATACACTTTCCAGCTTCCATTGGGCACTCTTCAGTGAGCTCTCAAGACCAGATCCTTAAGTGAAGTTCCCTAGCTGGCTCCAAAAACACTTTGGAATAGCCCCCCCAGCTATGCAACAGCTGAGACCCTGATGAACATTAGCAAAACACCAGCAGGACTGCCTTGAAGGCCCCCTAGCCCCTGAGGCTGTGAACTTCTCCAGCAACACAAGAACCCCAGCTGCTCCAGAACCCGAAGTGTTAATCTTCTTCCCAGCCACCTCCAAGGCTCACCTCCACAGGGATTGGCTGAAGCACAATTAATATTCAAGCTGCCTATTTGACTTTTCCAGCCCTATATTCTGGAAACTTCCAGAAGGCAGGGGAAGCAGTCAAACTAGCAACCTTTGAGATCTAAAATTGCTCAAAGAAATCAATAGCTGCTCCAATGATTACAGAGGAGCCAAAAATAACTAAATGTTCCTGACATCCTAGCAGCCTAACTGGAAGGGTGCTACATTTGTTGTTGACTAATACAGAACAGAGAGCGTTTGGTCCCGTTCATATCAGAACACGGTTCGGGAAACCTGTGTTTTATGCACATTTCCCGCACAGTGTTCAAAACGCGTATGATCTGCTGCGGGTGTTGATGTAAACCTAACGACTCTCCAAATGCAGATCAAAACTGCAGTATGTTTGCTTGCACCAGATCACATTCCAGTTACAGTGCCTTTTTAAAAGTAGTGCACTACTTTTGGTGCAATCCAGTGCAATTGCAGCCCATTCAAATGAATTGGCTTAAACATGCATTGCACTGAATCGCATAGGAATCGCACACAGAATGCATTCCACTGTGATCCGGTGTGAACCTGAACCTGAATCTTTGTTACCCAGCAATGATAACCTTTAAAAAATATTACAGAATAAAATATTGTAGAAATAGAAAAATAGAAAAGTGGTATTAGCACCCTATCCAAAGTAGATACCTTAGTGCCTCACACAAAATGGGTAATACAGAAACAGATATAGTAGCCACTTGAAAGACTTCTGTAGGAGAACAGAGAGAACACTTTAGATGCATTATTGCACCTAATGCCATAAATCTAGCCCCTATTTTGTAGACGCTATAACTTTTGCGCAAACCAATCAATATACGCTTATTGCAATTTTTTTACCAAAAATATGTAGAAGAATACATATCAGCCTAAACTGAGGAAAAAATGTGTTTTGTTGAAAAATAATGTGGGATATTTATTATAGCAAAAAGTAAAAGATATTGAGTTTTTTTTCAAAATTGTCTCTCTTCTTTTGTTAAAAATAAAAATCGCAGAGGGGATCAAATACCACCAAAAGAAAGCTCTATTTATGGAAAAAAAGGACATAATTTTTTTTTGGGTACGGTGTTGCACGATCACGCAATTGTCAGTTAAAGTGACGCAGTGCTGTATCGTAAAAAATGGCCTGGTCATTGAGCAGACAAGTCTTCCGGGGCTGAAGTGGTTAAACCTTCATTTTTTTTTTTGCATTAAAATAACAAACATGGTATACTTACCTGCTCTGTGCAATGGTGTTGCACAGAGCAGTGGCTATTCTTCTCTTCTTAGGTCTCTTCTTAGGTCCCCGACAGTCTTAGCTCCACATCTTCAGTAAGTGTCCCCATAGAAAGTCTATTTCTATGGGGGCACTCATGCGGGCTCACTTCTGAGCTGCCCTATTGACATGGATCCTTTTTCTGCCTACTTGTCTCATTGAGGTGCTACTTCAACCAAACTCTGGGGTGCAAAGGCAAAGGCTGAAGACCATACCAGTGCTGTTAGCAGCAAATTCAATAATAAAGGAACACATTTCAGAGACATGCCTATTAGCTGCCTATTCAAGTGCTCAACTTCTGTCCAATTTATAACAAACGTCTAAATTTGGAATATTTTTGGAATAATTAGAGATACAGGGATAGGAGGGAGCTTTGTGAAATATAACATTGTGGTTATGTTTACAGTTGTTTAAACTTTTAACACAGTGCAGTGTAATACTGTGAAAAAAGAAGCTCACAAACTATACAATGAAACGGTTTAGCCAAGGTTGAGGGCTTTAGATTTAGTTTTAGTTTTTTTTTTCAAGAGAAAACTTTCTTAGATTTTACCTATGTTGTGGCTGCTTTTTCCGTTGTTTAACTCTTATTACCACTGGAAAAACCAGGTGTTGCAGCCAAAGCTAAAGTACTACTTACTTAAAGTAGTAGTTAATCATATTGGTGTGCTGCTGCTGCTGCTGCTGTACTTAAATCAAGCTAAATGTCAAAGTAAAAAAAATCTGTGAGAATCATATAGTTTTTCTTAACACCATATGCAGCTATAAGGCTCTCATAAGCAAGTAAGGATAGGTATTTTTCCCATGTCACCCTTTGAAGCCAAATTTAAAGGTGGACCCTCTCCTCAATGTATGGTATTCTTTAAAAATGTTTTTTGCATTGGTACCCTCATGCCAGTGTCCAACTCCTCATGTCCTTGGTTTGACAATTATTTGCCTATTAATCCTAGACCCAAGTTTTGCCATTGATTTTGATGGGTGTTTGGAGTGTTTTGGACTTTGCAAAGGCTTTAACGAATGGCTCGCAGACTGAACACTGGCTGATCTTCTCATTCCTAAATTCTATGAGAGTGTTAGGTAAACAATTAAATAGAGTCACTTTTGAGCACCAATTAAAAAATTAAAACAATGATAGTAAGTTTCCTGCTCATAAAATATTATAAATTAGAGGGACGGGGAGGCAGAAACAAGGTAAATGTATGAGTGTATATAAAGTGACAGTGTGTGGTTTATCAGATTGTATAGGAAGACGTTGCCACGGATCAGAAACTAAGGAGATTATATCAGACCACATTACATTAGCCTGATAATGTGAGCTGTAGAGGTGAATTCAAGAGGCAACTGGATCAGATCAGGTGAACTTAGAGCCAACCTAGATCAACCAGTCATGCAGTCATGAATATAAGCTGGCTGCGCATCAGGTCATCTGCAAATGAATCTGTCCTATCTTGGCAGCTCAGAAAATGCAATACAATATCTACCACCATGAAAAAGTCTTCAATAATTCCTGTAAATATAACACATGCACTGTTCAATTACACCCCTTCAGTTAACTGACATGGATGAAATAAGGAATGGTTAAAGTGTATCTAAACCCAAGAACAAACATTTTATATATTCATTTTATATATTCCTACTGTTTCCTACTTATGATGGCTGCATTTGTTTTCATTTTTTAGACATATTTTTATTTTTCTCTTACCTGCTGATCCATTTCCTGTACTCACCGTACTGTACGGAGCTTCTTTGTTACCCTAAAAAAAAAAAGGGAAAAGTGTTAGGACCAAGAACACTTCTGAGATATAATGTACAAGGCTTAAAAGTCTCCTTGAGATAATGCTATGGAGTCAACACATTACAAAATCTATGGATATTAGGCAGATTAATGAATGTTTTTTTTTTTTACTTATTGAAGAGATATAACATGGCACTTTCAATTGTATATGCAACAGACCAAAGGTTGTAAATAATAGAAGATCATAATTAGAGTTTACATACACTTTAAGAACAAGTTTGTACCTATCTGTAGTGGATATTTCTGTTCACGTGTTCTCCTGGAAACACAACAAGAGATAAGAAGAAACCTTGGTGGGTTAATCCAATTTAAGACAGGTGTCCTCATTGGAAGATTTCTCCTCCCCTCCTGTTCCTGTAACAACTTCAAAATTTGTGATTTTTCATCTTCTTCTGTACCATAGACAGTAGTCACTAGAACAAATATATAGGGTGAATCTCCATAGTGGGGACACAGAGAGCAGCAAAAATCTGAACTTGCATAGAATGGGCAGTAAGTTATGATTTGTTATGCAGAGTTACATTCCACGTTGTCGAATTTGACTTATTATTAATCATGATTTGTATAGAACCAACAGTTTGCGCAGTGATTTACAATATGAAGGTAGACAGTACAGTTACAATACAATAAAATACAGGCTCATAAGAGCTTACAATCTAATGGGGTGCTGCAAGTGGTACAAATGTAATAACTGTGAGGGATTGGCTGATGGAAGAGTTAAAAGTTTAGTTGTTAGGTGGATAGGTGGAGGTGGGAGAGGCTTCCCTGAAGGTATGGGTTTTCAGGAATGGCCTAAAGGTGGCCAGAGTAAGAGATAGCTAGACAGATTGAGGTAGAGAGTTCCAGAGGATGGGAGAGGCTCTTGAGAAATCCTGGAGATGAGCATGGGAGGAGCTGACAAGAGAGCTAGAAAGCAGGAGATCTTGGGAGCAGCTAAGAGGACAGTTTGGGTGATAATCTGAGATATGATTGGTGATATAGCTTGGGGCAGAGTTGTGAATGGCTCTGTATGTTGTTGTTAGTATTTTAAATTTATTTAGTTGGACATTTGGAAGCCAGTGGAGGAATTGGCAGAGAGGGGTGGCAGACACTGAGAGGTTGTTAAGGTAGATGTGTCTGGTAGCAGCATTCATGATAGACTGAAGGGGGGGGGGGGGGTAGCCTGGGTAAAGGTAGGCCTAAGAGCAAGAAGTTGCAATAGTCACAGATAGGAAGCAAGTGAATGAGTAGCTTGGTGGTTTCATTAGTTAAAACGGAGCAAATTTTACAGATGTTACGGAGGTGAAGTGATTATATGGGGCTAAAATGACAGGTCAGAGTCTAGGATTACACCTAGTACCCTGGGGTGAGGGAAGATACCGATTGTTGGATTATTGGTCTTTATAAGAAATGTCAGGGAGGAGGGCATGGGCAGAGGGGAATAGTACAAGCTTTGATTTTAGAAAGATATAGTTTGAAGAAGTAGTGTGACATCTGTGTTAATATGTCAGTTAGTAAGTTAGTAATGCAATGGGAGACTTAAAGAGTGAGGTGAGGAGTAGAGGAATATATTTAGGTGTCTTCGGCATAGAGATGGAAGAGAGATTGGAAGCTGTGGGGGGTTATCAAGTGACTAAGAGAGGAGGCGTAGAAGAGAAGAGAGAAGGGAAGAGAAAAAAGAAAAAGATCAGAGCCTTGGGGAACCCCTACAGAAAGAGGATGTGGAGAGTAGGGGACAGAATTGTAAGTAACACTGATGGAGTGCTGTGATAGATAGGAGGATGACCAGAAAAGAACAGAAAATTGGAGGCCAAGGGAGTGGAGTTCATTGAAAAGGAGTGAGTGGTAACAGCTGAGTTTAGGAGCTTTTGGTGTTTTTTTGCCAAAGCTCCTAAAATCAACTCCATAAAAGCCTATGTGTCAATTTACACATACTGTAGTTCTTAGCAGAGTTTAGGAGCTGCTGCAGTTAGGTGAGGTTCAACCACCCTCTCCCGAATGCGAAAGAATCGATTTCAGGATCAGAACTCTTTGACCGACAGTCATGGGAAAACGCTACGATTTTACAGCATTTTGCGTTTTCCTGTGCTTGCGGCAAAAGATGGACAAGTGTACAAAGACGGCCAAGTGTACGACCTAAGGGATCAAGAAAGTTGTTTTCAGTGAGAAAGGAGCTCAGACAATTGTAGACTAAGCATTCTAAAAGTTTAGAGTTAAATGGGAGCAAGGAGATACTACTGTAGGTCTTAATTTGTTCAGGTTGGTGGGGACTTTTGAGTGTATTAACTTTGTTAACATTCTTTACTCATTTAATAAATCAGCCCATAGTCTAACCAAGTGACTTTGTTGTAAGTTTAGTTTCACTCTTGCACTCTATGCGCATATTAAAAAAATTCAATGGCCTCCAACAATAAATTATTCCATATTGTTTAAACTGATATTCACAGGTTTCTGTAAAACAAAGGAAACTGACCAAAGGAGTTTGGCTACTGAAACAGCCAAAACATAAACAAGATTGAGTCTATCTGGACTAAAAAAATGTCTACTATTTATTAATTGGCATTAGAATTTTTGTTCCACTGAATTGTATCTAACATGATGGAAATAACAGTTTATCTTGTGAATTCCTAAAGTCATTCTGTCACATTTAGCACAAGGCCATGGTGTTAAAAAGCAGAATGAAACATTGCTGATATTGCTTTTAGCTTTTGAATTCATACTGTTATAGCCAAGTAGTTACAGCACTACATCTGTGTTTTAAACTCCTGTTTAAATATTTGCTATCAGACAGGTATAAAGGGTTGAAAACATTCATGGGCACTGTGGATAGTTAGTTACTCACAATAGTTGCCCTCAAAATTTTAACACTAAAGTTAATATAGAGTCTTTTAAAATATTTCTAGAAGTACACATACTATAGATCAGCTTGATATAAATAATTTTATAAATGAGTAATCATGTTAAAAAACCCTTTTTCCATGTGTAGCTTTCAAGTATCTGTATACAAGGGTGTGTGTAGCACGGTTCTCTCGTTAGGCTGCTAGGTAAATTTAGATTTTTGGCTCTGCTGTAGTCAGTGGAGCAGTGATTGATTGTAAAGTATGTTTGGGTTTCCTAAGCTGAGAGTTTGATTACTCCCACCGGCCTCTGAAAAAAGCGTCCAGAGTATAGGGCAGGGAGAGTCAAATACTAAGTTACATATTTATCCTGCCCCAGCCAATCCCTGAAAGGGATTTAGTGGGCTGAACGAAAAAAAAACTGAAGGGCTCAAGAGGACCCACTGTACTAACCATTCAATGTTAGTACAATGTTATCCCCCACTGAGCTATTGTGTTCTGACAGGGGGACGGCCTCCCGCCAGAACACACCGGTCAGCGATCTCAGCCAATGGATGCCAACTGGCAGACCTTTTTCGATCATACCCCTTCGACAGCCAAAAGGCCGACTTCTATCGAACCAGCTGCCGTACACACAGGCTGAATGTTCTTCTGGTGGTTAAAGCTAAACTTTAGGAAAACATAAAAGACTCTCGGAGACACTCGAAAACACTCAGAGACACTTCATTCCCGAGTGTCTCCAAGCATCTCTGAGTGTCTTCAAGCGTCTCAGAGTGGTCTCCGAGTAGTCTCCAAGTGTTTCCGAGTGTCCCCGGTGTCCCCGCACCTCTGGTCAAATGCGCTACTGCATAGACAAGCAGTGACTGTGGAACGGATTATCTGAGTTTCCATTATTTCCTATGGGGAAACTCGCTTTGATGTACGAGTGCTTTGGATTACATGCATTCTTGTGGAACAAACTATACTCGTAATCCAAGGTATTAATGTACCTGTGCATGTTTTGTGGGCTAAAATGTACTGTAGATCTTGTTTGGGTCTCCCTGCTCCTATGGAGCGCAACCACCTTCTCATATTGGGCTTCCTATTGCATGCACCTTCTATGGAATAGGACTCATCCCCCATGGTCTGGGTAGGGATCATGCACGGAATACAGTAATATATGTGCTTTTGCTAACTGGGCAACTTTGAAAATCATGACCATTCCAAATAAAGTTGTAAGGAAACTTGCCTGCCTTCTTCATATCATTTTATTTTACTCCAACACCCTATATGTGTCTTGACATGTATCTGGCTCAAAACAAATGTACCGTCTGTCTCAGTCTTTGGCCAGAAGTGTCTCAATCTTATTGCATTCCACAGTGCTTAATATAACTGTATGAAAATTTGTTCTGACTTAAAAATTAAATGAATATAAATTCATCTGGCAATGATTTTGTTGGAGGTTTGAGGAATTCAACAGGTGTAGACTGGAGACAAAGATACCGCAATGCAAATTACACATGCTCAATATTTCATCCTGACACATCCATTTATAATCCATCTCACCAGCAAAAGAAAGGGATCTGTGGCTAATCCGATCACAAAATGTAATCTTAAGGACATTTTTTGTACAAAAAAAGGATTGTCTTTCATGTTCCACTCACACAACTGTATTGTATATGTGTGCCTGGCCTAATATAAAGGGCCTCATTTACTAAAAGGAATTTTACAACAGCAATCTTTAGGGAGATCACTGATACACACCCATAAACAACTTTTCTTAAAACTCATCTCCAGACATTTAAATTAAGCTAATCTCCATTGCAACTCCATTTTCCTCTAGCTAATTGGCAGGGAAAAAAAAACAGCCCCAAGATATTGAGGTGTTGGATGAAGAAGCACTTTGGATATTAGTTGTCTGTTCCTTTTGATCAATTTTAACTTTTGGTTCATTACTTTGACGCTATATACTGTGGTTATGGTAGCAGATAGCTGCCATAACCCCAGTATATTTTTATTCGGCAGGCGATTCTCTTTCAGATAAAAGTGTTCTCGGCAGCGGATTCGCCACAAGATCACTTTTATGGGTAGCGGGAGCACTCCCCCCCCCCCACTGTTTCCCATTCTTTTTTCCTGCTTACCAGAGACGTCATTAGCAGCGAAAATGATCCGATGTGCTGGAGGGATGGACAGGAAGTCGAGTGAGGGCAAGATGGCTCCCACTCGACTCTATGCTCTTGGAAGACCGGAGCGATGTCTAACATCACTTCCGTCTCTAAGCCTTAAAGTGTAAGTACACCTTTACAGAAAAATCTGTGAGGTGGTCTTACACAGGACCCCCTCTTCACCCTCCCGGTCCCGCTGACCTGGACTGCGGAAAACTCCCGTCCTGAGCCCCGATATATCCAAGTCAGGAGTCCGGGGCTTAGAAATCCCCTCAGCTGAATGTCCAAAATGTACCTCGTCAGGAGGGACGTTTCGGGGCATTCTAATTGGTCAGCGCCGTCACATGGGCAGCACCGACCAATCAGAAGCCACACAGCCCGTCCTGTCAGCTGGGAAGAAGACGCATGGATGCTGAGGGGATTTCTGAGCCCAAGACTCCTGACGCGAATATACTGGGCCTCAGAAAGGGAGATTGAGAAGGGCGTCCTGTGCAAATTCACCTTACAGATTTTTCTGTAAAGGCGAACTTACCCTTTAAAGGGCCTTTTTTTTTGTTAGTAAAAGTAAAATGACATATTTCATTTTTTTGCTTTTAAGTATGCGATACTCCTGTTTGAGCATCTAATTTTCAGAAGTTTTTTGTATTGTATTTGCTGTATTTACTTGCATTTTCGCATATATGCGTTCACACAATTTTACGCACACTCTGACGCAAAGTGCGCGTAAACTTATTCTTGTGTTCTCGGTCGGCACAATATGTAAATGGAGATTTGCACGTAATTGTGCGCAGATTTGTGCGCATTTGCTCACATGAGGCGTAAATTACTGACAGTTTTTTCTATTTTTTTTACACAGCGTTTGTTTACGTGCCTGTGTGCATGGGCACATTACAATTAATGGGCTGTATTTTAGCTTAGTAAAAAAAAAAGCTGTACTGAGCCTTTTCAAGCTGCAGTATGGTCTTTTTGAGCCCAGATCTCACAATAAAGAGGACCTGTCATGCTTATTCCTATTACAAGGGATGTTAACATTCCATTTAATAGGAATAAAAGTGATCAAAAGATTTTTTTTTAAAGGTACAGTTTAAAGATAAAAAATAAAAAGTAAAATAAATAAGAGAAAAGAAAAACATTTTTAACCACTTAAGCCCGGACCATTTGGCTGGCCAAAAACCAGAGCACATTTTGCGATTCGGCACTGCGTCGCTTTAACTGACAATTGCGCGGTCGTACCACGTGGCTCCCAAACTAAATTGACGTCCTTTTTTTCCCACAAATAGAGCTTTCTTTTGGTGGTATTTTATCACCTCTGCAGTTTTTATTTTTTGCACTATAAACAAAAATAGAGCGACATTTTTGAAAAAAACACATTATTTTTTACTTTTTGCTATAATAAATATCCCCAAAAAATATATAAAAAAACTATTGTTTTCCTCAGTTTAGGCCGATACGTATTCTTCTACATATTTTTGGTAAAAAATCGCAATAAGTGTTTATTGATTGGTTTTGGGCAAAAGTTATAGCGTCTACAAAATAGGGGTTAGTTTTATGGCATTTTTATTAATCATTTTATTTTTACTAGTAATGGCGGTGATCTGCAATTTTTTTTGTGACTGCGACATTATGGCGGACACATCGGACAACTCTAACACATTTTTGGGACCATTGTCATTTTCACAGAGATCAGTGCTATAAAGTTGCACTGATTACTGTAAAAATTACACTGGCAGTGAAGGGGTTAACCACTAGCTGGCTAGGATGGGGTTAAGTGTGTCCTAGGGAGTGATTCTAACTGTCAGGGGGCCTGGCTACATTTGACACATCACTGATCATAGCTCCCGATCACAGGGAGCTATGATCAGTGACATTGTCACTAGGCAGAACGGGGAGATGCTTGTTTACATTAGCATCTCCCCGTTCTTCAGCTCCGTGAGAGGATCGCGGGTATCCCATTTGCCCAGCCGTGATATCCTGCCGATGTAAATGTACACGCGCCGGTCGGCAAGTGGTTAAAACTCCCCGTCCGTTCGAACTCGCACGCATATTCAAACCACTCATGTGATCGCCGTGATAGTTAGAGCAAGACCAAAATTTCTGGCAATAGAGCTCCTCTGTAACTCTAAACAGGTAACCTGTTTAACCTGCGTTGCCTATGGAGATTTTTAAGTACAACAGTTTGTCGCCATTTCACAAGCGTGCGCAATTTTAAATCATGACATGTTAGGTATTTTTTTTTCTCGGCCTAACATCATCTTTCACATTATACAAAAAAAGTGGGGCTAAGTTCACTGTTTTCTTATTTTTTTATTCAAAAAAGTGTAATTTTTTCCCCAAAAATTGCGTTTGTAAGACCGCTGCGCAAATACGGTGTTACAGAATTGCAGTGATCTCCATATTATTCTCTAGGTTTATTCGCAAAAAAAAACAAATATCTATTGTTTGGGGGTTCTAAGTAATTTTCTAGCAAAAAATACTGATTTTAACTTGTAAACAACAAATGTCAGAAATCTGGTCCTTCATATGCTTGTAAAGGCAGGCACCCCAATACCTTTGGTAATATAATATATATATATATATATATATATACATGCCTGTCACAGAGCATGATTTTTAATTTTTTTTTTTTTATGTTGTTAAAGCTATTGCAATGGCTTAAAGAAAATGTAGCTATCCAAGTTTTAGTGACCTGGCTTTAGGATGGGTGGGTGGTCTGGTATTTAAAAGATTTCTCTCCTGTAACCATCTCCTTAGTGTTTGCAATTGCAAATAAAAATTGATTTTGGGCCTGGAATATCACTCCTGTTTTGTAATCCTTCAAAGTGACAAACACCATAATTGCACACTAAGGTAAGGAAGACACACACCAAATGAAGGACATCTCCGAAAAACTGTACAACATGTTTTTAGAGCAAATAAAAAAAAAAAGAAAGTAAGTATTTGTTATTATAAAACACATTCTCAGTGATGTACATGCCCTTACTGTGGCCAAAACATGAAAATAGGCAAGTGTGCACTATAATACCCCCTCAAATCATGCCCTATGTCCTTTATTTTCTTTCAGTAAGTTGTTTTCTTACGTTCACCTTTAGTGGTATTCATGGGGCATTGTTCCTGATTATTATCGAAGCTTTTTTTAATTAATCTTTTTCACTCTACAGTCCAATAAAATGGAGTGAGAGGAGCTTGATAAATTAAAACAAAAAATCCACAGTAAATCTTCTGGTTTTATGGAAGGTCAAAAGTTCTAAAAGAAACAAAACTAATTGCAGGTCATTTTTTGTTGCTAGACCCTTGAGCTTGTCATATGATATATGTTGTAGTCTTATTGAGGTTCCTGCAGCTGTTCTAAAGACCCATGGAAATGATGTTGACATTCCCAGGAATAGGACTTTTTAAATGAAGATATAATTCGAGAGAAATGTCTTTGGTGCTGCAGGTCACACAAAGAGAACCTTGGAACAAGAATGATATCTATACTGTTGTGTAGAAACAGTAACTGGTCTAACATAAGATGGGGTTTAATCCATACACTGAACTCATAAATGTGATCATTGTAGTTGTGTACCAGCGTAAAAAATGATGTGTCAACCAGGTTGAACCTCTAACAACAGAAAAAGGAAAAACAAGCTCCAGTTGCAAATGTGGCCAGTTATGATTCACAAGGAAAAAATAATTCCTGACCAATAATTCCTGCTTGGATCAATTCTCCAGATATGAAACATTGTCATACTATGCCTAAGTTGTTATAAAAGCAGACACCATTAGTTGTAAGAAAAATTCCCATTTCTTTTTCAAATTCCGTTGTTGTTTTTGAATACTTTATGCACTGGAGCATAGAAAACCTAAGTCACTCTTAAAACAAAGACCCCCTCCTGTACTACAGATAAAGCATCTTAATTCTTCATGAGGTAGCTGCCTCACTTAGGGTTATAGCCTATTGACCAAGCTACATTGCTCTGCTGCACAGGAGTCTACAGGAGATCCTATTGGGTGCAGGGCCTGGATCAGAAGACTGGTTGAACCGATTTGCAAATCTGAATTGAAACAATATTGTTATAATAATGTTTTTTTTTTTTTTAATCCTGATGTCTTATGCTGCGTACACACGGTCGGAATTTCCGATGGAAACAGTCCGATGGGAGCTTTTCATCGGATTTTCCGACCGTGTGTATGCCCATCGGTCTTTTTCTGTCGGAATTTCCGACAGACTTTGGATTGAGAACCTGTTCTTAATTTTTCCGACGGAAAACCTTTCTATCGGATTTTCCGATCGTGTGTATGCAATTCCAACACGCAAAATTCCGACGCATGCTCGGAAACAATTTGACGCATGCTCAGAAGCATTAAACTTCCCTTTTATAGTACAGTCGAAAGTTTTTTAAGGTGTGGTGTTATTGACCGTCGGAATTTGGTGTGACCGTGTGTAGGCAAGACAGTTTGAGCGAAATTCCGTCGGAATTCCGACGGAAAACCATCAGAGCTTTTTCCGACGAGAATTCCGACGGTGTGTACGCGGCATTACAGTGTGGTGCACAAACCTTTACTCTATATTTTTAATATGTTATTTTACAAGTATATATTTATAAATATACAGTGTATATATAGAGACAGGAGCTGTGAATAGATTGTGAGTGGATTTGTTATTTTAATGGGCCAGCTTTAACATTAGGAAGCAAAATCATGATCCTCTACTAAGATGGCCACCTCCACACAGAGACACAGCAAGACATATGAGAAAAAGATCAGTCTTTAGCCTTCTATATGGCTTTTATGAGCACTGATACCATTGTATGTGTGCTCTTTAGGCTGTTACGTAAAAGGATATAGCCTTTGCTCATACTTCAGTGACCATGCCCCCTATTAGTTCACAACATCAGTGCTTCTCATGTATCCTCTTTAAAAAAAAAATCACATATGATGAGACACGTCAAAACATGACTTGGTGGCAACCACAAGGGATGTGTCTCACTGGGCCGACTGGGTATGAGAAAGCTGCTCTGAGTTCTAGGATTTTTGGGCTGAAACTGGTAGCGATCACCTGTGGTTGGGAGCCTGGATATAGTATAATGTTACATGTTAACTATTTGGTTAACTTAGTGTAGTATCATAAAAAAACAAGCAAAATTACTAAGTGTTTTATATTTATATATACAGTATCTCAAAAAAGTGAGTACACCCCTCACATATTTCACACAAAAAAAAAATGTTTTATCTTTTCATGTGACAACACTGAAGAAATTACACTTTGCTACAATGCAAAGTAGCAAGTGTACAGCTTGTATAATAGTGTAAATTTGCTGTCCCCTCAAAATAACTCAACACACAGCCATTAATGTCTAAACCACTCTGAAAATGTCCAAATATGGTCCAAAGTGTCAATATTTTGTGTGGTCACCATTATTTTCCAGCACTGCCTTCATCCTTTTGAGCATGGAGTTCACCATAGCTTTACAGGTTGCCACTGGAGTCCTCTTCCACTCCTCCATGACGACATCACAGAGCTGGTGGATGTTAGAAACCTTGCACTTCTCCACCTTCCATTTGAGGATGCCCCATAGATGTTCAATAGGGTTTAGGTCTGGAGATATGGTTGGCCGAATATTATGAGATCGCAGTGCATTGCTGTATGATGATTGGCCAAAGCATGCACCTGACCTGCATGCTTTGGGCAATCACAGCGCGCTCTGCTAAGAGAGCCATAATTGGCCAAAAGCAGGGTGCCTTTGGCCAGGGGGACTAAGTCCATGCCCCACACTAGATAAGGCAGCTTACACAGTGGCCGTGTATAGTGTGTGGACAGAGATAGATTGAGTTAGATTAGGAAGGCAGGGTAGTTAGTGGCATGAGTCTAGTATATATATATATATATATATATATATATATATATATATATGTATATATATATACTCTGAATTTAGCGTAGACTATATATTCAGTGTAGACTCTATGTTCAGTTAGTGTAGGCAGTGTAGTTTATATAACACAGTGTATTGAAGTGGTTAAGGGGAACCCTGCGCCAAAATAAAAAAAATGGTGTGCCCCCCCCCCCAAATTCATACCAGGCCCTTCAGGTCTGGTATGGATTTTAAGGGGAACCCCGCGCCAAAATAAAAAAAATGGCGTGGGGTCCCCCCAAAAATCCATACCAGACCCTTATCCGAACATGGAACCTGGCAGGCCGCAGAAAAAGGGGTAATGAGAGCGTGCCCCCCCCTGAACCGTACTAGGCCACATCAACATGGGAAGGGTGCTTTGGGGTCCCCCAAAGCACCTTGTCCCCATGTTGATGGGGCAAGGGCATCATACCCACAATCCTTGCCCTGTGGTTGTGGGGGTCTGCGGGCAGGGGGCTTATCGGAATATGGAAGCCCCTTTTAACAAGGGGACCCCCAGATCCCGCCCCCCAAGTGAATGCTGTCTTTTGGCTGGGACAGCTGTTATATAGGCAAGGGCGAGGCCACCTGGTGATCTAACCGTGTGACCCAGCCCATTTCTGATGTCATGTGATTTCAGAGGGGCGGTGTCACCTGTTTACATCATCGGGTGGCCTCGCCCTTGCCTATATAACAGCTGTCACCGTGAAAAGACAGCAGTCGGCGGGACGCCTCCCATCGAGGCAGAGCTTCTGTTTTTTTTTTTCTATTTTTCGGGTCCGGGGCCGTGATTGAAGATGGATGGACATTGCAGGCTAAAGTAAATGTCAAAAACTGTCTCCTGTCGTTTTAACTTTTTTGACACTTTTTTGTACCTCTACCCATTCACATGGGGAGGCTGGGATCTGGGGGCCCCCTTGTTAAAGAGGGCTTCCAGATTTATGATAAGCCCCCCACCCGCAGACCCCCACAACCACTGGGGATGGATTTTGGGGGACCCCCACGCCATTTAAAAAAAAAAATTGACATGGGGTTCCCCTTAAAATCCGTACCAGACCTGAAGGGCCTGGCATGGATTTTGGGCAGGCCCCACAATATTATTTTTTTTACATTTTGGCATGGAGTTGCCCTTAATATCCATACCAGACCCCCAGGGCCTGGTATGGACTGGGGAGAGAACCCACGCCATTCTTTTTTAAAGATTTTTTATGTGTCTGGCTGGTATCAGACATTACAGCTGAGAGCAATTTTAAACAACATTTTTTCCTTTAGAAATTACATTTTTCTGCTGTACTGTTATAAACATGGGGAAAATGCGCTACTTTACAGGCAGACTAAGGGGACCCCCAGGCACAATATTTAAAGGGATATTTCATTTTTATTGTTTCACTTTAAGCATTATTAAAATCACTGCTCTTGAAAAAACTGCCGTTTTAAAAACTTTTTTGCATTGATACATAGTTACATAGTTAGTCAGGTTGAAAAAAGACACAAGTCTATCCAGTTCAACCACAAAAAAAAATAATGATACCATACAATCTCATATACCCAATTCTATACCCACAGTTGATCCAGAGGAAGACGAACAACCATAGCAGAGCATGATCCAATTTGCTAAAGCAGTGGAAAAAATTTCTTCCTGATCCCCCGAGAGGCAATCGGATTTTCCCTGGATCAACTTTACCTATAAATGTTAGTACCCGGTTATATTATGTACATTTAGGAAATAATACAGGTCTTTCTTAAAGCAATCTACTGATTGGCCCTGCGCCAATCCAGTTGTACTATTCCTGTCATTAATGAGTCCCTAAAAATTAGATACAATGCCTTTGAAATTACAGAGCTCAATTCTTTTAGGATCCGTGGGTGGATGCCATCAGGTCCAAGTGCTTTATGCAACTTTATTTTGTCTAAATATTTCTGGACCATATCACTTTTGAGCCATTGTTGTGGATTTGGGGCTGTGTCACTAACACCCCCATTATGGACATGAGCTCCCCATGTTCCCTTGTATACACAGAGCTGAAGAAAATATTTAATAAATTAGCCTTCTCTTTGTCCCCAGTCACCCAATCTAGATTATTTTGTAAAGGGCCTACATGCTCAGACTTGACCTTTTTACTATTAATATATTTGAAGAATTTTTGGGGGTTTGTCCTACTATCTTTTGCAATCTGTCTTTCATTTTGAATTTTTGCATCCTTGATTTCCTTTTTACATATTCTGTTATATTCTTTGTAACATTTAAATGACACTAGTGTTCCTTCATTTTTATATTTTTTAAAAGCTATTTTCTTATAGTTTATAGCTTTTTTAACATAGATTTTATTTTTAGCCTTTTAAACTTGTTGCCATGGGAATATACTTTGCAGTGAGTCTTTTTTAAGAATTCCCATTTCTGTTCTGTGCCCATTAATGCCAATATTCTCTCCCAGTCTAAGTCCTGGAGAGCAGACCTCATCCTTGGAAAATTTGCTCTCTTGAAATTAAGTGTTTTTATCTTTCCCGTATGTGATTTTTTCTTACAGCTAACATCAAATGAAATCATGTTATGGTCACTGCTACCCAGGTGTTCCTTTATCTGAACATTAGTAATACGCTCTGCATGGTTTGAGATTACCAGGTCCAACAGAGCATCATTCCTAGTTGGGGCCTCAATAAACTGGACCATAAAATTGTCCTGTAATAGGTTTATAAATGTTTGCCCTTTAACTGTCCCAGCAGTGCCATTACTCCAGTCAATTTCTGGGTAGTTAAAATCCCCCATTATTATCACTGTCCCAGCCCTTGTAGCCCTTTCCATCTGTGCAAGGAGCTGAGTCTCCACCTCCTCATTAACATTGGGTGGTCTATAACAAACTCCAATGATTAACTTTGAACTACGCACATCTGTATGCAGTTCCACCCATAATGCTTCAGACTCATCATACTCTCCATCCACCAGGTCCTCTTTCACACTCGCTTTGAGATCCCTTTTCACATACAGACAAACCCCTCCACCTTTCCTTTTTACGTTGTCTTTCCAAAAGAGTGCATAGCCAGGAATATTAATAGCCCAGTCATGTGAGGATTGAAGCCAAGTTTCAGCAATACCAATTACATCATAGCTCTCCTGATGCACCAGAGCTTCCAACTCACCTATTTTGCTTGGCAGACTTCTGGCATTGGTGAACAAACACTTTAATGCATTAATATATTTTGACCGGTCACACACTCATGTCCCCTGGGGCAGTGCCCAGGTCCCCAAACACTTTTTATGGCAATAACTTGCATATCATTTTTCACATTTGTCTCCTAGAGACTTTAGCGGTGTTCGCATGTTTGCACAAATTATTTGTCTGTTCGCATGTTCTGGTGTGAACTAAACTGGGAGGGGTGTTCGGCTCATCCCTATTGGCCAGTCCATCACCTTTACCCTCAGCTTATTTAGCAAGACAGTGGTTGTCCTGAAGGTGTGTTTGGCGTTGTTACCATGTTGGAATACTGCCCTGCGGCCCAGGCTCCGAAGGGAGGGTATCATGCTCTGCTTCGGTATATCACAGTACATGTTGGCATTCATCATCGGTTCCCTCAATGAACTGTAGCTCCCCAGTGCTGGCAGCACTCATGCAGCCCCAGACCATAACACTCCTACCACCATGACCAAGACACACTTGTCTTTGTACTCCTCTCCTGGTTGCTGCCACACATGCTTGACACTGTCTGAACCAAATAAGTTTATCTTGGTCTCATCAGACCACAGGACATGGTTCCAGTAATCCATGTCTTTAGTCTGCTTGTCTTCAGCAAACTGTTTGCAGGCTTTCTTCTACATCATCTTCCTTCTGGGACGACAGCCATGCAGACCAATTTGATGCAGTGTGCTGCGTATGGTTTGAGGACTGACAGGCTGACACCTTCAGCCTCTGCAGCAATGCTGGCAGCACTCATATGTCCATTTCCCAAAGACAACCTCTGGATATGACGCTAAGCGAGTACCCTCAACCTCTTTGGTCAACCATGGCGAGGCCTGTTCTGAGTGGAACCTGTCGTGTTAAACCGCTGTATGGTCTTGGCCACCATGCTGCAGCTCAGTTTCAGGGTCTTGGCAATCTTCTTATAGCCTAGGCCTTCTTTATGTAGAGCAATAATTTTTTTTTTTCAGATCCTTAGAAAAAATGTTGCCATGAGGTGCCATGTTGAATTTGGGCTCCTTGGGAGTCATTCTTACAATCAGATGAAGGGAAAAGGTTGATTGGAGAGGAATTAAAGGAATAGACTGCCTAGTAATGTTATGAGACGTGTATCTTTGATGGCGGGTGCGACGCACTCATGATAAATATATATAATTGTATTTAGTTGTGTTTTTTTTAGTTATATATTTTTTTTTTCGCTTTATTTTTTATTTATTTATTTATTTTTTTCTCTCTTCTTCTCAATTCTATAGGCCCCTTATAGGGGACAGGGCCTTGGAGCAGAGGGATGTTGTGGGGAATTGTGGGGAATTGATATTGTAATATTGTTATTTGTTTATAAAAATGGTAGGAATACATCATGTTTTGCTTTCTAAAAGAATAAGCTTTGTTCTGAAAGTGGATTTAATAAGTTGTTTTATGTAATTATTACTAATGAGCTATGTTATGTATTCGTGCAAAGAAATAAAGAATTAAAGAAAAAAAGAATTTCCAGTGACCAGTATGAGAGAGTGAGAGCGATAACACCAAATTGAACACACCTGTTCCCCATTCACACTTGAGACCTTGTAACACTAACGAGTCACATGACTCCGGGAAGTAACCAGTTACCTGGGATTATTGTTTGCTTTTCCTTTTTGCACGGGACTGATATCAACTTAGTTTTTCTCTTGATTTTTTCCCAACATGGACTTTTTGACACTTAGAGTTCACTATATGTATGTAATTGTTGTACAATGTTTCCATATTACCGCTGCATATATGAATTGATATTATGAATTCACTTGATATTTGTTGATAGGGTAATATTTTGACAGCAGTGCTTTGGTATCTACATTTTTGTTTACAGTTAGGGATGAGCCGAACACCCTCTCGATTTGGTTCGCACCAGAACTTGCAACAGGGAAAAAATTTGTTTGAACATGAAAAATCAAAAGTGCTATATTTAAAGGCTTATATGCAAGTTATTGCCATAAAAAGTATTTGGGGACCCGGAGAAAAATTGGGCCTTAGGCGGTGGTGGTGGTGCCCTAAACCAACAATTTTGTTGGAAGCTAGCATCATTAAGATTGAGGAGGAATAGGATAGTCACTCAACATAGGCAGTCTTCAAGGAATTCCACATCCATAGAAAATTCAATCAGTTATATCATCATCAAATGGAGGCAAAAAAACGCGCTCACCCCAACATACACACAGAGTCCTACCAGAGTGGGAAAAATAAGTTAGATAACCTAAAAAGACTAAACTAAACCGGCTGCAGAATAGTGGGATAAAACACAGTATAGTATGGAAGTGGAAAAACTGCGCCAGGTAAGTACGGCCACTCTAAGCAACAAAATAAAAGAAAAACCAATTCGCATTGGTAATAAGTGTATCCAATCATTAAGTGCTCAGGGTGCCATTGACACGAGATATAAAGTTTGCATTCAGATTGATGTAGGCATACGCAAAACAATATTCTTCAGTCTAATGTATGCAAAAAAAAAAAAAAATTGTTATAATAATAAATATCCAAAAAAAATTAATAAATTGGTTCATATAAAGTGTCCAAGCAGTAAAGATGAACAGGCATTTGATAAGTGATTCTCAGGATGCTTCTAAGCAGATGGTCTTCAAGATAATGGATTGATCTTATTATACATAGCAATTTACACCACCACTGTGCTCCAAATCACACGGAGTGCCACCACCAGTAAGTAGGCTCCTTACCGGATAAACGAATAAAATCAGCCTTTAGAGATGAATCTTAGACCGGAATTCCAAACGCCAGATGGAAATTGCACCTTAGACCATTTTCTCCAAAGGTCTGCTAATTCCAAATGAAACTCCAAGGGGGGTGCACAATACCGTATGTAGATGAATGGGCAGATATAACACTCAGCGGTGTGTCCAGGGATTACCATGTAGGAAATAAGGGACAGACCATCGCGTGATACTGTATAAAACTTGATGTTTTTAATAAGAATAAAATATTACTCACATTTTTGTCATAAAAAGCAAGCATAAAGGATATCCGAGATAGTGAATAGAAAGCGCCGGCCGGCGTCGATATGGAGCCCTTCCTCCTTCTTCAGACAAGCGTGGTGACGTCACTGCGCGTCCTCCCAGACGCGTTTCGTCATCAATAGACTTCTTCAATGGGGATAGGGCGCACAGTGAGTCGCCAGTACTTATGCTACCAAGCCTCGTTGCGGGAGGCAAGGAGATGGCCGTTCCGCCATCTTAACTGTGGGCGAAAGCGCCCATACATGTAATAGATCCCGGGAGGGAGAAGGTTTTGAGTATAACTGGTTGCCTATGGCCATATTACTATGGAACATGGTGCTAGTGATTAAATATACTAGTGGATAAGTGAACAAAAAATGTACAAATATATGTGTGTGACGCTAGGAAAGTACAGTATTGCGTGTCATGTGAAGGTGCAATACAAGTGGTAAATATTTGACCCATGAGAGTTATGTGTTCATGTGTTTGAAATATTAGAAAAAAACTTTTTTCAAAGAGCGTGAGGATCTCTGTACTATTTAGTGAATGATGTGATACTCCAGTAGGGACCGGAGAGTTTCATAATGGGCAACATAACATTGAAATTAATAAACTGGTGTGAGGAAATTTATATAAGTGCCTATCCAAATGGGTGTGAATATTGATATAAGAACAGGGGGAAAGAGGGCAAACATTTTACATGTTAACCCCCGGGAGTGATCTCTATCCTAATGGGCAGAGTGAGCTAGATGCACATGCACAAAAACAAATATATGAAAAAGTAGGTAAAAATAAAATAAGAATGGAAATGAAAATAAAAATACAAGTAGGAATAAAAAATATGAAATTAGAGAGTGATGGGTGAGGGATAAGAATAAAGATAAAAATAAAATTAAAAATAAGAATAAATGAAAATAAAAAAAAAATAAATAAAAAAAAAAATAAAAAATGTAAATAAAAAATAAAAAATATGTAAATAAAAAATAAAAAAAATAAAAAAAGGGGGGATAAAAATAAAAAAGAAGATGAAGATAAGGAAAAAATAAATAAAAATTAATATAAATTTAAAAATAAAAATAAGAATAAAAAAAAAAATAAAATAAAAATTAAAAAAATAAAAATAAAATTAAAAATAAAGAATAAAAATAAAATAAAATAAAATAAAAATAAAAATAGGGCAATAGAGAATGAAATATGGAATATAGAATAGAGTATAGAAAATTGCGAAAATCAAAAACGAAAGTTAGAAATTGAAATGCACACCAACACCTACAAGCATGATATAAGAAACACACACACAAAAAGAAGAGAGAAAATTAAGGAATGTGCAAAAAGTGACAATGGAAACATATATATTAGTCCCTCTACTAATCGAGTTCTACAAAGTAGTATGGCCCATCCTTGAGTGCCGCAACCTAAGACCTGATAGGAAGGGAGGAAGTTGGCATCCCTACTTTAGTAAATATATGTTCATAAAAAACTTCAGACTCAGAGGTACATATTAAATGGTTTACATTAAACATAGTTGATGTCCGAATCGAAGACCCAAAATAGTCCACTCTAAAAAATAATAATGATAATAATGAAGTCAGATCACGCATTATTAATAAAAGCATTCACGTCCGTGTCCACATTCATTCCATAGGGGACATAGGTTTTTAATTTGTGAATCCATGTCATCTCGAGTCTGGAAATCTCTCTCACCAGATGCCCCCCCCCTCCAATTGGGCTTATACTTATCTATGCCCAAGAAGAGGGTGTTGGCTGGGTCTCTCTTGTGGGTTAGGAGATAGTGTTTGGAGACGGAGTGGTTTTTAAAGCCTGAAATAATATTGGTAATGTGCTCGTTTAAGCGTACCTGCAGTGGACGTTTAGTGCGGCCCACGTATTGCAGGCCGCATGGACACTGCAGGAGATACACTACCCCTGTAGTGGCACACGTGATGCATGGTTTGATCTTAAAGATTTCCTGTGTAGCGGTAGACCGAACTGAAGTAGTTCGTCGCGATGTACAGGAGTTCAAACGACACACTCTACACCGCCTGCATTGGTAGTAACCGCTTAACTGGTCAAAGAAACCAACACTCCTTACCGGAGGGTTAAGGACATTGGGGGCTACTTGTCCTTGTAAGGATTGTACCCCCCTAAAAATTACTCTAGGTTTCGGTGGTAGATGATATCATCATCAGGTGCTTGATAGCTGCTGATCCAAGACTGATTCATTGTTATGAATATGAGCCTATCAACAGAATCTGTGGACAGGCACACTCTATGATCCGTTACAAAACCTCTAGCAGCACTGAATGTGCGTTCAGAAAGAACGCTAGATGCAGGACAGGCCAGTAGCTCAATTGCATATTGAGCTAGTTCTGGCCAGTGGTCCATCCTCAAGACCCAGTAACCTAGTGGATGCTCTGTTGGAAAGGTCTCCAAATCTGCTCTTGCCCCTAGATATTCTTGCACCATGTAATGCAGATGCTGGCGATGGTTTCTTGAACCGATCAGACCTTGGCGCTAAGGACTGAAAAATTGTCTATAGGCATCAGTCAGCCGGCCACCTTCTCCATTGCTCTACCTCTGACTGAACGAAGCCTCAGCAACACGTTGTCCAGCAGCAGGAAATTGTAACCTCCCAGGGTCTGGAAATTAATTGCACAAACCTTTCTTCAAGGCCTCCTGAAGATGTTTCATCCACTGCTCCCTCTGCAAAGGCAGAATGAGTTCTGCAACCTTACCCTTGTAACGTGGATCAAGAAGAATGGTTGCTAGCCAGCAATGATCTCTCTTCTTGATACCACAAATCCTAGGGTCCTTTCGCAGGCTTTGCAGAATCAGGGTGGCCATGCAGCGTAAGTTTGCAGAGGCATTCGATTCTGAGTCCTCTGGGTCACTATGGATCACATGATCCTTAACAACCTTCTCCCAGCCACGTACAACTCCTTGGGTTTCTGGGGACTGAAAACCATCCCTTGAAGACTGCTGCTGCTGAGTGTTTTCCTACACGTCCATGCTGACACAATCCTCCTCCTCCTCTTCCTGTGTTTTTGGCGGGCCCACAGGAATACTATCTGGATAAAGGGGGCCTTGAGAGGTAAGGAAGTCTTCCTCTTCCTCCTGCTGTTCTGCCTCAAATGCCCTGTCCATTATTCCACAAAGCGTGTGCTCCAACAGGAAGACAAGAGGGACAGTGTCACTAATGCATGTATTGTCGCTGCTCACCATCCTCATGGCCTCCTCAAATGGTGACAGGACAGTGCATGCATCATTGATCAATAGCCACTGGCATGGCAAAAAGAAGCCAAGCTCCCCTGACCCTGTCCAGGTGCCATAGTCACACAGGTGCTCACGGGTGGCTGCAGCATTGCCAACATTGAGTTCCACCTGGTCGGCATGTCACAAATGAGGTGGTTGGTGGGCAGGTTGCATTGCCAGCCGAGCACTAGCATTGTATGACCTGTGGAAATGACCACAGACTTTTCTGGCCTGCCTCAGGAGATCCTGTAAGCCTGGGTACCTGCTCAAGAACCACTGCACCACCAAATTCAGGACGTGTGCCAAACATGGAACACGGGTCAAGTGTCCCTGTCGGTGGGCGGAGAGAAGGTTGGTGCCATTGTCACATACAACCATTCCTGGTTGAAACTGGCGTGGCATCTGACAGAATCTCTGCCCCAGTGTGGCTCCTGTACCCTAAGTGTGGCTCCTGTCCCCTAAGCAGGCCAACTCAAGCACTGCATGGTATCTTTTTGCCTGACTGCTTGCGTAGCCCCTTGAACGCTTACGGAGCACCGCTGGATCAGAGGAAAAATCTGTAAAAGAGGCCATAGAGGAAGAAGAAGAGGGGGGGGTGGAGGAGAGAGCTGTGGCAGAATCACCACTAGCATTTTGGAGGCCTGTATCCTCCCCTACTGCCAGCAGAGTTACCCAGTGCGCTATGAAGAAAAGGTAACGTCCTTGCCCATGCCTGCTGGACCATGAGTCAGTGGTAATATGCACCTTATTGCTGACCGCCCTGTCAAACAAGGCCAAAACATTGCCTTCCACATGCCGGTAGAAAGCCGGAATGGCCTTCCATGAAAATAAATGTCATTTTGAAACCTGCCACTGAGGTACAGCACATTCCAAAAATTCACGAAAGGGGGCAGAGTCTACCAGCTGAAAACGCAGCAGTTGCAGTGCTAGCAATTTGGCCAAGCTAGAATTCAGACGCTGAGCATGTGGATGGCTGGGACCGAATTTCTTTTTATGGTTCAGCAACTGGGGTAGGGAAATTTGCCTGCTAAAATATGGTGGTGGTGTACTGCTAGCAGATTGGCTTTAAGTACTTGGGACACCTATTGCTATACCTTCATTCCTCTAAGTGCAGGTTTTTGAGAGGGCTGGAGGTATAGTGGGTTTGGAGATCCCACATGAGGAGCAAGGAGAAGTATGCCTTTTTCTTTGATGTGGGTCTTTCAAGTGCTGTTGCCAATGGACTGCATGGCAGGTCGTCATATGCTGCTGTTCTGGCCACGCTTGATCCGCTTCATATATAGGTTGCAAACAGTAATGGTGCGATCTGCTGCACATGTGTCGAAAAAGGCCCACACCAAGGAACTTTTCAAAGTCAGCGGGGAGTCAGCAGCGCCCTGCACCTGCGGAGTACTGCAGTGTGATGCAATAGGGTGCCCATAAGCTGCCCCCTAAAGGACATCCTGCCTCATTGGAGTTGTGCCTCCTCCTCCTCTCTTCTATCAGGCACCCAAGTAGAGTCAGTTACCTCATCATCCCCTCCCTCCTCGTCACTGGAGCAAATATGACAGTATGCTGCAGCTGGGGGAACATGACTGCCAGTTTCTTGTCCTTCTTGGGCACCCCCTCTCTCTAGGCTCACATCTCATCGGAGGCTTCAAATCGCTGCACATCCTTCAGCAGCATGTACCCGACACTGTGGTCGAATAGTTCTGGGGACTCCTCCATGCATGATGATGGGGCTACGGAAGGAGTGACTGTGGACAAGGAGCCGGTGGAATAGGCCACTTTGGCAGCTGCATTGGAAGGCAAACTACTCTGAGCCTGGGTGACAGAGGATGAGGAGGATAAGGACAACTTTGTTATCCACTCCACCAACTCTTCTGCATTTTCTGGCTCAATAACAAGGCCAGCAGCAGAAAAAAAAGGACTAGCGCGCCCCACAGCCACCTGCAGAGGTTGCACCATGTACATGACCAGCACTGTTGACTGTAGACACAGAGCCTGCTTGCCCTCTTTTAGTGGCCCGTGAGCGTCTGCCTCTCCTTGGTGGCCTTCCGAACATGATGTATATTTTGTTTTGCAACACCACACTACACTGTATTAGATACTGTGTACACCACCAGAAGTGTAGTAGCAACTGTACTACGGCTGCACTGTATTGTGTACTGTGTACACCAGCAGAAAAGTGTTAGCAACTGTACTACGACTGCACAGTATTGTGTACTGTGTACACCACAGAAAAGTAGTAGCAACTGTACTATGGCTGCACTGTATTGTGTAATGTGTACACCATCAGAAAAGTAGTAGCAACTGTACTATGGCTGCACTGTATTGTGTAATGTGTACACCATCAGAAAAGTAGTAGCAACTTTACTATGGCTACAATGTATTGTGTAATGTATACACCACCAGAAAAGTAGTAGCAACTTTACTACAGTTGCACTGTATTGTGTACTGTGTACACCACCAGAAGTGTAGTAGCAACTGTACTACGGTTGCACTGTATTGTGTACTGTGTACACCAGCAGAAAAGTAGTAGCAACTGTACTACAGATGCACTGTATTGTGTACTGTGTGTACCACCAGAAAAGTAATAGCAACTGTACTACGGCTGCACTCTATTGTATACTGTGTACACCAGCAGAAAAGGAGTAGCAACTGTAATACAGATGCACAATATTATGTACTGTGTACACCACCAGAAAAGTAGTAGCAACTGTGCTACAGCTGCGCTGTATTGTGTACTGTGTGCACCACCAGAAAAGTAGTAGCAACTGTACTACGGCTGCACTGTATTGTGTACTGTGTACACCAGCAGAAAAGGAGTAGCAACTGTAATACAGATGCACAATATTATGTACTGTGTGCACCACCAGAAAAGTAGTAGCAACTGTACTATGGCTGCACTGTATTGTGTAATGTGTACACCACCAGAAAAGTAGTAGCAACTGTACTACGGCTGCACTGCATTGTGTAATGTGTACACCACCAGAAAAGTAGTAACAACTGTACTATGTCTGCACTGTATTGTGTACTGTGTGCACCACCAGAAAAGTAGTAGCAACTGTACTACGGCTGCACTGTATTGTGTACACCAGAAAAGTAGTAGAAACAGTACACCCCAGAACACACTGTAGATATAGGCTACACTAGATGCAGAGTATATATATATATATATATATATATATATATATATATATATATATACACTAGACTGACTGTGTATATATATCAAATACACTACCACTAACTGAATAACCTGCCTGCCTAATCTAAATCAAGCTATCTCTCTGTCCACACCAACAACACTACACAGGGCCGCTGTGTAGTCAACCTTATATAGTGTGGGACATGGACTTAGTCCCCTGAGCCATGAATGGCTAAAGGCACCCTGCTTTTGGCCAATTATGGCTCTCTTAGCAGAGGGCGCTGGGATTGGCCAAAGCATGCAGGTCAGGTGCAGTGCATCTCGCAGTGCATTATGGGGCATTCCGCGGCGCTCAAATTTCCCGCGAACGCCCAGTAATGTTCGCTGTTCTGCGAACGGGTGAACAGCCAATGTTCCAGTCTAAATTATGTTCGACCCAAACATCGAGCTCATCCCTATTTACAGGTATTAACACATTTATTTTGCAGCATTTTCTTCATATTTTGTGTTGGGCACAAAGTATGGGTTCATTTATAGATTCCTAGTTTATAATAGTGCTCCGTTTATCCTCTGATCGGAGAATGTCATGTGAGTAGAAAAATATCACCTTCAACATGTATAACTTTATTTTTCAATTTATCAATTCTGCTGTGTTTCTGTAACTTTTTCACTTATTTAAATACATACATAACAGCTAATTTGAACTTCAGGTTTTTCAGGTGTGGCTTATATTTTTGGAAATCCAATTTAAAAGAATGCTATGGTATATAGTAAGTAAGCATGCTGGACTGTTACAGTAGTATTTACCTGAAACTAATTTATGATGATGATTTTCACACTTTTTTGCTGTTGCATATTTTAATGTTTGCTTTGCATATGCAGATTTATAAATTCTTCACTCAGAGGTATCTGCATATTAGAGAATATGATTAGAATCCTTGCTAAATGAGAGAGAGTCAGCTGTTTTAAAATAGGTCAGATGTGACCCAGAGACTTGTATTTAAAGAGCAATAAAGCCGCCTTCCTCCAACCTCTGGTTGGACAGTAAAGATGTAGCAGTAGCCTGATGAACTCTCCTCTCTGCTCTCTCCCCCCTCTGCATGTTTCTTGTCACTCTCTCCTTATCTGGGTACTGTTGTATAGGAGATTACAAGAGACTGATATCAAGTAAAATTCAGGTATGTATGCTAGTTGTATTAAAAAAGTGCTATGATAAAAAAAAAAAAGACAAATACATAATGGATTTCATTGATGCTTTTTCTAATATCTGCCAGCTTTTAACTTTCTCTTTGAATCTATACAGTAGAGAAACAAGGGACAATGGGATAATTTACTAAGATTCCTGTAAATTATTGGCGCTCTACATTTAATAGTGCCCAATTAAAGTCAATAAAGACTTCAACTAGGTGGACATGCAAATGGTAAAGCGCGCTATTGTTGGCGAACATGCAAAAAGTTTTTAAAACAATCGTTTTTAAAGGAGCAATGATTTTAGTGATGCTTAAATTGAAACAATATAAATGAAATATTCCTTTAAATATCGTGCCTGGGGGTCCCCTTAGTCTGCCTGTAAAGTGGCACATCTGTGCGATGTATAGAAAATGCTGCAGCAATAATGACATTTCTAAAGGAAAAAAATGTAATATAAACTTGCTACCAGCAAAATAGATGTAAAAAAAAAGAGAAAACAATTGGCGTGCGGCCCCCCCAGTAAATACCAGGCTCTTTGGGTCTGGTACGGATTTTAAGAGAAAACGCTCCACGCTAAAATAAAAAAAAAATTGGCGTGGGGTCTCCCCCAAATTTCATACTAGACCCTTATCAAAGCAGGCAGCCTGGAGGTCAGGAAAGGGGGGGACATGTGAGCGCCCCCCTTCTGAACCGTACCAGGCCGCATGCCCTCAACATGTGTAGGGTGCTTTGGTGTCCCCCCTCAAAGCACCTCATCCCCATGTTGATGAGGACAAGGGTCTCTTCCTGACCATCCTGGCTTATCAGAATCTGTGAGCCCCCTTTAACAAGAAGGGCACCCAGATCCCCCCCCCATGTTAATGAGTATGGGGTACGTTGTGCCCTTACCCATTCACCAAAAAAATTGTGTAGTGTAACAAAAGACAATAGCCAGTTTTTGACAAGTTCTTTATTAAAAATGTCTTCTTCCCCCGCTTCTTCCTCCAGTCTTCTCCTTCTACCTTCGGTCTTCTCCTTTTTCCTCTGGTCTTCTCCTTCTTCCTCCGATCTTCCTCTGGCTTCTTTTTCCCCGCTTCGTCCTCCTGTATTTTTCTTCTTCCTTCGCCACCGCTCCCGCTGAAATTTAAAAAAAGAACCTCCTCCGATGCTGTGATGGGGCAGATGATGTCATTTAGAGACCCCGCCCCTTGTGACTTCACTGCCGGGGCATAATGGGTCAGTGATGTCACAAGAGGGCAGAGTCTCAGGATGACGCTATCCGGTGGCCACGCCCCATAGTTATATATAATAAGCTCGCCATGGAAGCGGACAGATCGGTGGGCCACAGTTGAATGGCCAGATTATCATAAGCAAAAACAGACAAAATTAGGACAAAAGCCAAAAAAGCAGTGCACAAACTACATTGACACACACAGCAGGAATGAATAAACAAGAACCTTCCTTTTCATCGAAACCATTACGCAATCATCAAACAACAGCCTTAGTGGGGTGTGGGTCAGGAATTATGCCTCCCCCCCCCCCCAAAAACACAAAAAAAATCTATTTGTAACCCAAAGATTCAGGCCTGTTCCTAGGCCAAACACCCACCACAAATGCAAGCTTTAAAATATTTTAGCGAGGATTGCTAGCACACCCACCTAGACCCAAATAGACCCACCCAGTAAAGGACACACCCACCAGTGTAATTGATTCCGTCTCTTCATGTAGGCCTCAAGTGCTCCCACCTGTTAATCAGGAATACACACTCTTTACAAATTGCTTTAGCATAGATATCTATGCAGGGTAAACCACAAAATAACAAATGTCCAAGGCTCTGGCCATGATCAATGATCGCAAAAATCTCCAAATCCAACTTGTACATTGTTGGGCATGTGGAGGGTCCAAAACAGAAAATGACAACTTTGTGAGGGCTGCTTCACACAAACTGGTGAGAGAGACAGAGAAAAATATATTTTTACCAAAACATGAAAACATTCCACATTCTAGAATTCTTAAAAACAAAATAGATGAAGACGAAGCAAAATTGTTGCAAGGACAATTTTGTGGAGAGAAAGATACATTTCATCTCAACATAAGTATTTATTTGGGGAAGTTACAGTTTTACCATCAGAATCAATGGTTTAAACTTGCATTGGGCTACATAACTCAAATTTTCACTCTTAAAAAGCACTATACTATAACTTTTGGTAAAAAAAAAGGCATGGGAGTTAATTTGAGAGTACTTTGCATGTCTGAGCATGCTCAGTTGTGCTGGCACCTAGTTGTAAAGAGATGGGGAATTTATCTCTTCTCAGACTTGCCAACCAGCCGCGGTCGTTATAAGGCGGTAGGTTGGCACAGCTTTGCAAACCGCCGTAGGTGTATGCCGGCCGCTTTGAGAGCTGTGGAAGGCATGCAGAGCAGATGCACGTGGCCACCGACCGAAATGCCTGCTGGCCACCCGTGATCGCTCCACAGAGAGCCAGAACAGGGATCTGTCAATGTAAACAGACAGATCCTCGTTCTGACAGGAAAGGAGAGAGAGATCTGCTGTTCCTAGTGATCAGGAACAGCGATCTCCCTCCTCCTCCAGTCAGTCCCATCCTCCCACAGTTAGAAACACCTCCCAGGGAACACATTTAACCCCTTGAACTCCCCTAGTGTTAATCCCTTCCCTGCCAGTGACATTTACACAGTAATCAGTGCATTTTTTATAGCACTGATCGCTGTATAAATGTCAATGCTCCCAAAAAAGTGTCAGAAGTGTCCGATCTGTCCGCAGCAATGTCGCAGTCCCGCTGAAAATCACTGATCACCGTCATTACTAGTATACATTTTTTTTTTATAAAAATGCCATAAATATATCCCCTATTTTGTAGACACTATAACGTTTACGCAAACCAATTAATATAAGCTTTTTGCAATTTTTTTTTACCAAAGAAATGTAGAATACATACTGTAATTTTTTTTATTTTTTTTTAATTGGGATATTTATTATAGCAAAAAGTAAAATCATTTATTTATTTTTTTTTTTAATTGTCGGTCTTTTTTTATTTATAGCGCAAAAAGTAAAAAACGCAGAGGTGATCAAATACCACCAAAAGAAAGCTCTATTTGTGGGAAAAAAGGACATTTATTTTGTTTGTTTACAACGTCGCATGACTGCACAATTGTCAGTTAACCGCTTCACGACCGCCTCATGTAGATATACGTATACAGAATGGCACGGGCAGGCAAAAGCACGTACCTGTACGTCCCCTTTAATTGCCTGCCCGTGGGTCGCGCGCGCGCGCCAGCGTCGCGCGCGCGACCCGGTCGGGAGCTCCGTGACCCCGGCCGCGGGACCAGCGGACCCGGTCGCCGCTGGTGTCCCGCGATCGGGTTACGGAGCTGAAGAACGGGGAGAGGTATGTGTAAACAAACCTCTCCCCGCGCTTCCTACTCTGCCTGTCATTGATTGGCTGTTCCCGGTCATCGGGAAAGCCGATCAATGACATCAGACGTCAGCCCCGCCCCCTAATGTAAAAAAACACACACACGTCACAGCCCATAAACCCTCCCCTCCCCCTAGTGGTTAACTCTTTCACTACAACTGTCATTTATACAGGAATTAATGCATTTAAATAGCATTGATTGCTGTATAAATGACAATGGTCCCAAAAATGTGTCAAAAATGTCCGATGTGTCCGCCATAATGTCGCAGTCACAAAAAAAAACGCTGATCGCCGCCATTACTAGTAAAAAAAAAAATATTAATAAAAATGCTATAAAACTATAACCTATTTTGTAAACGCTATAACTTTTGCGCAAACCAATCAATAATCGCTAATTGCGATTTTTTTTACCAAAAATATGTCGAAGAATACGTATCGGTCTAAACTGAGGAAAAAAAAATTTTTTTTTATATATTTTTTGGGGATATTTCTTATAGCAAAAAGTAAAAAATATTGCATTTTTTTCAAAATTGTCGCTATTTTTTTTGTTTATAGCGCAAAAAATAAAAATCGCAGGGGTGATCAAATACCACCAAAAGAAAGCTCTATTTGTGGGAAAAAAAGGACACCAATTTTGTTTTGGAGCCACGTCGCACGACCGCTCAATTGTCAGTTAAATCGACGCAGTGCCGAATCGCAAAAAGGGGCCTGGTCCTTTGGCTGCCAATTGGTCCGGGGCTGAAGTGGTTAAAGCGATGCAGTGCCCAAAAGTGACCAAAAAAAATGGTCTGGTCAGGAAGTGGGTAAATCCTTCTGGGGCTGAAGTGGGTAAACATATACGTATACCACATATATACCACATATATACCACATATTTCAGTACCATTTATATTTATTTATATCATATATATATATATTTATATCATATCATGCTCTAAACATTATTTCCATGTGCAATTCTAGCAAGAGTAAGGCCCCTTTCACACTGGGGCGGTGAGCCGCGGTGACGGTAAAGCAGCGCTATATTTAGCGCTGCTTTACCGTCGTTTTCACCGCGGTTTTCGGCCGCTCGCGGTGGGGTTTTACCCCCCGCGAGCGGCCGAAAAAGGGTTAAACACCCCCCGCAGAGCGCCGCCGTAGCGGCGCTTTGCGGCGGTATTGCCGCGGTTTTACCGCGGTCTCCCATTCTTTTCAATGGGAAGGAGCGGTATAGGAGCGGTGAACACACCGCTCCTATCCCGCTCCAAAGATGCTGCTAGCAGGGCTTTTTTTGTCATCCTGCTAGCGCACCGCTCCAGTGTGAAAGCCCGCCGGCTTTCACACTGGAGTTAAAGGGGCCGGATTTTTTCATGCGGTGAACAGGCGCTATTTTTAGCGCTGCACCGCATGAAAAACGCCCCGGTGTGAAAGGGGCCTAAGGGTTTGGGCAATATCTGTTGTCTGGGCGCTATAGTAAATTGGGTTTTGCTAATATTTTTGCCCCAGCGCTATTGTGAATTCCGTTTGGGCGCGAATCACCGCAATCATGATAATTTGAGTGGTAATTAGCACACGGCGCTATAGTAAGGGACCCCCTGTGTGTCTTAAAATAAGCAATGCCATCTCACAGCACAGCAGCAAAATGACTAAGCAAAAGTGTAAAGAACTGCGTCAGCTTCACCACCCACTAGCTGCAAGTGGTATATATATAATATGTATATATAAATATTCATATACATTATTTCAAATATAAAAATATATACTACACATTATTCTATAGCTTTAAAGTTTCATCCCATGAAAGGAAAATATACCTATATTATTTATGTACTTCTAAAATATGCTGACAGTGACATTTTCTGAACAATGATTAATAGCCTCCAAGTCCAAGCACTGCTTTCATCTCTTATGCTTATATGCTTAGTTGTTTTTTTGCAGATAAAAAAAGCATTTTTTTAAAAAAGAAATATGACTGGTGAAAAGCGTCACAGTAGTAACTAAACTTCTATATTTTCTTTCCCCTTGCCTACATGAAAAGCAGAAGAAAGAATGCATTGTGGGTGTCACTGAGCATGGACACCCAGAATTTAATTACTGTAAGTAAATCGGCTTATCACAGCAGGGAATAATCCTGGGATTCTGGAAATGTTATGTACACACAATTGTGCAAGGCTTTGAGCCTTAAAAGAAGCCATTTGCACTTCATTTGCTACAAAAGTAGCTCAAAGCATAATTCAAGGCCTGGATAATAACTTAGTGGTTGTTTGACAACTGAGGCTAATGTCCACTATTCATAGACTTCTCCAGTATTCTTACCATCCTTTTATATACTGTATTTAATGCAGGCCTTTAATTCCACATCAAAGACCATTCACTAAGCCATTTTTACAGAAGCACATTAGCCCCTCCATATGTGATTCCCTCTAACATAACGCCTTTTAAGTAAAGTGACTAGTCAAAGGTCATACGGAGTTAAACCAGGATCAATAGAAAGTGTTGTTGTTGATTGTGTCAATACTACCCATTTATGTTTTTACTGACTTACAATGGCAACTTTCACTTTTTCCTAGTTTCATCCTTACTGCAGAGAACATTACATTGAACTGTAGTAAAACACTGAGGCTCACGAGAGTAAGTGTGGTTAATCTACTAAAGGATATTAGGCTGTTCCTCTAGCAAAGTGAATGTTTAGTTTGGAAAGTCTATTTTCAATTTGTAAAGATAATGTTGGTACCTAATTATCTGCGAGGGAAATGAAAAATAAAAAGATGATTTTTTTAAATCTAACAGGCTATTGGGTACCTGGTGGTATACTGGCGTGGAGTTGTTTTACAGGTCAAACTTGTGGTACTGCACACTCCTTTGCTTTCCTCAAACATTTCAGGAAATCCTTGAACGCTTACCATCTGGTAGACTGCTGGAGGATACTCCACCCTGCTGATAAGGACTTAAGCTACTATTCGGCTACTCATGCCGTTTACACCCGAATAGACTTACTGCCGATGGATCAGTATTCCTTGGAGTCTCTCTCTGGTGCGTCAATCGGATTGCTAACCTTAACTGACCATACCACAGTCTCCATTTCCTTGCACCCATTGTCCTCTGACACAAGTCGTGGACTTGGCAACTGAATGAGAACATCTAAGATGATGCGGTGGCCTTAAAACGGGTATAGGACTCGATATCTCTATATTTTGCAGAGAACTCCACAGATGATGTGGGGTTGGCTTCCATCTAGGAGGGTCATAAGGCAGTGATAAGGGGAGAGCTCATATTCCAGGGGTCTAGACTAAAAAAGGCACACGAAGGAGAACTGCAAACCCTAGTGACGGAAATTTGATCTGCGGAGCTTAGGCACAAATGCAACACAACCCCAGAATTGGCTGAAGAAGTCTGTTCTTTACGCTCAGAATTGGCCAATTTATTAGATGCCCAGATCCGAGCTTGATGACGCTATGTCTCCCACAGATTTTATGAGTATGGGAATAAATGGGGGAAGCTGCTTGCTAGGGCTCCTAGATGCCAACAGGCTTCGGCACACACGCGTTCATAAGCTCCAAGCGGCCTGGATACCCAGTAGTATATCCCACTATAATGCCCAGCTCTATCACCTCCCCAGCACGTTCCCTGGCATGACAACAGACCAGAAGGCTGAACGTATTCAGAAGTACCCGGAAGGGGCTCAATCCTTTCAACTCCTTACCCAAGTTAGCACCCAATTAGATACACCAATTACTCTGACAGAACTGGTGGCAGTTATCAAGGACCTCCTAAAAGGGAAACGCCCTGGGACCCGACGGCTTTACAAATGCCTACTACTGCACATTCCACCCACTATTAGCTAATCCAATGTGTGTCTACTTTAATGCTTTGGCATTGGGGACAGCAATACCTAGAGATGGTCTACTTGCCTACATTTCAGTCATTCCCAAATAAGGGAAAGTTCACACTGTTCCCAGTAGTTATAGGCCGATCTCGCTTCTAAGCAATGATATCAAAATATTATCGAAGTTACTGGCTAATCGCCTTATACCTATTTTTCCCACAGTTATTCATCCAGACAAGACAGGTTTTATTATAGGAAGAGAAGCCAGGGATAACTTTAACCATGCAATCCAGCTGATACATTGGGTCCGACTACAGACCGACCATCCACCCTGTCTCCTACTCTCCACATATGCTGAAAAAGCATTTGACAGGGTGGATTGGATATACCTTCGGGTGGTTCTGATTAAATTAGGCCTTGGCCCTAATATGCTTGTCTGGATGGCATCGGTTTATAGTTCTCCGGAAGCTCCGGTTAGAGTAAATGGAGTACTCTCTGACTCATTCCCTATTTATAATGGAATGAGGCAGGGATGCCCACTCTCTCCCCTCATATTCACACCTACCTTTGAATATCTCTTCAGACTTGCGTGCACGGCTACAATACTCATTCTCATCCACATGGTGTCATACCTCCCTGAAATATTTAGGCATCCACCTTGCCCATTGTTCCCAGCTATATACCTGTAATTATACCCCATTGCTTTCCGCCATAATGGCGGAGCTACAAAAAAGGGACCGGGCAACTTTCTCGTGGATGGACGAGTCACTGTGCTAAAGATGAATGTGCTACCTCAGATTCTTTTCTAATTGCAAAAGGTGTCCATCCCTTTACCCAGATCCTGCTTCTCAACCCTAAACAGCGAAGCCCACGTTTGGCTCTTCACACCCTGCAATGCTGTAAGCGTATGGGTGTGCCTGTCATTCGCAAGTATTAAGAGGTGGTCGCCTTGCAGCAGATATTGGACTGGCATCATAATGTGTCGGCTAAATTGTGGGCCCCTCTGGAAAAATTTCTGGCAGGTCTGAACTTAGTTTGTGCACCATGGTTGCCCAGAGAACACTGAGGGTTGTCCGAGTATAAGGTATACCCTGTCACTAACCACGCCCTGAAGGTGTGGGATGCTTTAAATGACTTGCAATAGCTTGCCCCCTCTGTCTCCCCCCTTGCCCCTTTGGGAGGCTTCCCTTGGTTCGCTCCAGGGGGAACACCTCTCCTTTTTTCACTCCTGGGCATTTGACAGGAAGACACGAAGTGGCAGGTTTGTTCAAGAACAGGGCTTATTATTCCTGGACGCTCTCAAGAACCAGTATGGACGATTGGCTCCAACATTTTATTAGTTGTTTGCCTCTTTTGAGAAGCTATGTATGTCTACTTCTATGATTCCACATTCCATATCTGTGTTATACAGGATGCTGCAGTCATTGGAACCTGTGGGAAAACCCCTATACATAAGGGAATGGGAGAGAGACCTGCAACATGAATTTACCGAACTACAACTTGACCATCTTTATCGTTTTACAGCCCCATTGGAGCTCCTGCTATATGTCCACCCCCCCATCACTCCCAGCCATTACTGTAAATTGGTCCTTCCACATCTTTTGAATGCGGCTAGGCAATTGATTCCACTTCCCTGGAAATCAGCTCAAATACCAAGTCGGGAAGACTGGATAAGTTTAGTGAACAATATTATGGCTGTGGAGGAATGGATGGCGACATGCAAGGGTAGATATGACAAGTTCTACAGTATATGGGCTACATGGAGTCATTATACAAGCACAATCCCATGGGACTCTCAACCAATGGCTTCTTGAACTATGGACTTTGTTGATTGTTTAACCCCTTCCCGACCACCTGCCACAGTTATACTGCGGCAGGATGGCTCCCCTGCGTGAGCTGTCGTAGCTGTAGGTCGGCTCTTTAAGATGCTGTAGCAGGCGCGTGTGGGCCCTCAGCATGTCCCCAGAGCCGGCGTGTGTGCCCGGCGGGCGCGATGACCACCGGGCACCCGCAATTGCTCGTGAATGAGCGAGAACCGGGATCTGTGTGTGTAAACACACAAATCCCAGTTCTCTTAGGGGAGAGGAGACAGATCATGGAACAACAATCTCTCTCCTCCTCTAGTCAGCCACATTCCCCCCACAGTTATAACACATCAAGGAAACACATTTAACCCCTTGATCGGCCCCTATTGTTAACCCCTTCCCCTTTGGGGTACTTACTGCAGTCTATACACTTGCTGAGGAGATTTTCCTTTAATTCTTGCTCTGTTCATACAAAATGAGGAAAATCTCTCCAATGAACAACATTAAAAAATGAAAGAGGTTTTACAGTCTGCTAATTTTTGAAAATTCACATCCTGGTGACCCCAAAAGACATGAGAAAAAACTCCTATAATAGGGAGACAGACAACAATAAAAATCTGGAAGAGGTTCTAACATTTCCTTGATCTACTATTCGCATTTTGATTTTTTAGATCAACAAACTTTACTGAGAGATGTATAGATTTTACATGACTGGTTACAGTTTGAGTTGACAGCTTAGACAACACAGTTGTTGGCTATTGCATTCATCTAACACATCAAACTATGTTTGTTACAAAGTATCTAGATGCAAAACTAAAATATAAGGCCAATCTGTCGTGTCTTGAAACATGCCAGCATAAACTAAAAGCAACTATGCGCACCCGCATATATTCAACTGCCCCAGGAGCTCTAAAACCCAGAGTGACCTACTATGGAAATGTGGACTTCAGTGTAGGAAAACAAACTCTGACCTATTGCTATCCACAGTTTATCGCTCACATAGTGTGATGGGTGCCTTCACTAACCAAGTGACTAGAATTTCCTAAGGCTGAACACTAGGTAGTTATAAAAGGCACCATTTAATGCAGCCCTGTATTCATTATTTTATCCTATAGTGCAAGTACCTTGATTTTACTTAGTATTCACCTCTTGTAGCCCCTGTACAGCAGAATCAAGAGAGGGAAAATCAGCACAAGTTGCCAATCAAATACAGTGTTCATGTGCTAACAAAGAGCATGCTGATAAGTGAAGAGAGCAAAGTGAAAACGAGATGACCTCATTGGTGTACTGCTTCTCCTTCCACTATCCAGTCACAAGTATAGAGGAAAAATACCCATGCGTGTTAGTGAACTGCAGAAGAAACTGACAAAGTCCTAGTCCTTGAAAGGTAAAGCAGCCCTCATACATGACTCTTATCTGTTTTTTTAGCTGTTCCCTTGAGTTCAGCTTTCATAGAGAATCCGAGGTTCAAGACTCTATTGACAGTCTAGCAATCTTTTCCCATAGGGCTGTAAGGTGTCACTCTTTCACACTCTTTCGCAGTGACATGCCTCACTTTGTAATCCTACTTTGTAACAATCTCAGAATGACCGAACTTGGAATTCTGATGGGAATATCTCACCACTGATAACCCCAGGGAGGCAAAAAAAGGCATTGGCAGCAAGTGATTCAATTGACTAGCCACAGCTACAGATTGAGTTATCAATTTTAGATGGAATTAAATGCTTGTGTGATCATTTTAAATAACTGTTAAATATGGTATGGCTATATAAATACAGTTACATTAATGATGCAACTTTATGCTAAGCATAAGCATCATTTTGATCAGCTGGGATGCAATGCAAGATTGCATGATCATGTGTGTTGCATCATGCTATCAACATATCACACCCTCTGCATTATATATGCAACTACATTACACTGCACGCTTGTGATTGAGGGACATTGAAAACATTCAACATCCAGCTCCCACCTCATTTGGATACTGCTGCACAATGCACCATCAGGACTTCCTGCTGTTTTCCAGCCTTCTCCAGGACCACATCCTCCTTGCCTTAACTACAGCTCTGGTGTTGTCTTACCTCTACTCTCAACAAAGTTTTTCCACATATTAGCAGGGATATAACTTTGCGTATTGTGGTGCTATAACAAAACTATTAGGGGGGTCCCCTTCCTTTCCAATTTCCATCTCAAAGGCAGTTGTTCTAGTAATACAGAATACTGATAGCTTTATAAGCAGTTCTAAGGAGGTTCTCAAATTATATATGCACACATTTTATCCAAAATCATTTGCTGAGTGGCAATGCTACCTGCATTAAATACTATATGGACAAATAGCTGTTGGTCCTCTGTGCTTCTGGGTCCTAAGGCAGTTTAAGGGTCTGCCTTGGCATTAGTTATACCCTAAGGCCCCTTTCACACGAGGCGGACTCCGCTTGCACGGAGCCCGCCTCTGTCCGTCGGCTCAGCGGGAGATCTCTCCGTTGTCATCCGCTGAGCCGGCGGATGACAAGCCTCTCTCCGCTCACTGAGCGGGGAGGGGCTTGCGAGCGGCGCTGGTCTCTATGGAGAGATCGGATGAAAACGGACAGTGTGTCCGTTTTCATCATATCTCACCCGATCCGATCCGCCAGCGACGGATCTGGACGTAGAGCCATCCGTCTGCTTTTGGCGGATCGGACCGGGTCGGATGTCAGCGGACATGTCTCCGCTGACATCCGACGCTCCATAGGCTAACATGAAGCGCCTGTTCAGATCCGCCGTCAAAACTGACAGGCGGATCTGAACGGTCCGTCCATGTGAAAGGGGCCTAACATGTTAGCCCCTAACAGTGTCAACAGAAAATGCCTCTACTGTTTAAGGACTGTATACGCCAGCCTTTGTTATCATCAGAGTTGCTCTTCTCCCCATGAAATTTAGTAAACCAGTTTGAAGAAACTTGACGCAGCTTAGAAGGCTATCAAGTGTAGATCAACTGTAAAGAAACAGCCCTACTCTGAACTAGACACAACCCGCAGGATGTCTCATTGAAATATGTATGCCGTTTATAATATTAATTGAACAGAACACATTAATTGAAAGGCTCAAACAGAGAAACCTCAGAATGAAAACCAGTAACAGTAAGGCCTCTTGCATAGGGGGCCACCTAGGAGCAGTACTTCTGTACTTCTCTCACAGTATGCACCCAGGAGGGAAAGAAAGCAGCATCCAGTCTGTCAAGCCTAATGGCAAGCTGCGGTTCAACACTCTACTATCCGGTACTCGTGTTATGGACCCTGTGCATTCTAAAATGCTAGGAAGATCCTAGATGCTCCTAAACAGCCCTGTGTACCTGTGTAACAAGGGCCTTATGGAGACTGTTGCCAGCCAGCCATTCACCACCAGTCAGTGCCACTAATAGCCAGCTTATTAATAATGCAGTAGCTGTTAGTCGGAGCACAGAGACCCTAGATATACAATGACGTTGAGTTAGTATGGGGGTACACCACTATTCAGTAAAACTACTAGCCAACAGATTCTTGTTTTGCAGAGCTAAGACAGCAAAGAGATGCCCCACAGACAATGAACTTCAGCCACTGTTCAAGAACACCTATTTCAATATCCACCAGTGTTATATAAAATAATTTGGGAAGTAAGCAGTGTATTAGCATTGGCCATGTTATCAGAGCATAGACCAGAGATTAGACAGAGGCTGATAGCGAGGTGCACCCCTTTTTATCCAGAAATGAATGCAGCCACCTTTACATTTTATCACAGTGTGCTTTGTGTCCATCTCCATTGCAAGGTAGACATGGGCAAGGGGTCCTTTGTTATTTTAGAGATGTTTAAATTACATTTTAGAATTATGGTCAAACTCTAAAATCACATACAGTATGAGGTGTAGGCTTCCCATACCTCTAAGATCAGCCTCTATTTTTCTTCTGGAAATATTGTATAAATACCTGTTGATTCTGTCAATAGAACCATGTTAAAGGCACTTTCTTTGAAAATGTGGTATGTCTCTTCCTTTTGTAGAGAAATCACTGCAGCATTGTCACTGTTGCTAGGTGCTTAGATTTTGACACCCTTGGTAGCCCTGTCAGTGAATAACTATACCTAGCTCTACCTACAGTGCTTTATATTCAAAGCACAGTTCTTTCTGCATGAACTTATGTAATTTATGTAATACCATTTTACCTGTTTTATTGGCAGTCACATACCTAAGACCTAAGGGCTGGGAGCAGAGACACATTGTGATGACTGGGATCTTGTCAATGTCAACATCATATACCTAAGGAGCAGCTGTTGAGTTCTCCTGTTGAGTTCTCCTGCTGTAGGTGGGCATACAGGGATGATTTACATTCCAGGACACTCTCTGCCTACACAATATGGCAAAGTGTGTCTTGCATCTGCTGTCCAGCAGCTCCCAAGTAAGTAGGACAAAAGCAAACTGGCCACGATGGGATGGATCTGCTTCCATTCCAAGCATGGTCAAAAAGCTACAGGGAGGGAGGGGAACTGGCAGGATCACCCGGTATTTCCTAGTAAAACAGGGTATAAAGACATAAAAAGGAACCAATCCGTTTATAGAATTACAATGCATTCCTTAATTACCAATTTTAAGGTTTAACCACACTTTGACTAAAGCCTTTTACACAATCATATCAAAAAGTCTTTATAAATTCCTACCTTTAGAGGAAGGTTGAAAAGTAAAACAAATAATACAATTCCAAATATTTATTTTATTATGTTTGTCATATATCAGTAGGAGCTATTTAACTTTTAACTAAACCCTGACAGCCTATCAATGCGGGTGGAGCTGGCTTTATTGAAACATATTAAGAAGATTTCCTCAGCCCAGTCTTTGGTTTTATGTTCATGTTCCCCACATTCCACTCTCTGTTCTCAACATTTGGCAAAATACACAGGCTCATTCTTAAAGAACACCTCATTAAATAATGGTGGACTTATTTCTTTTCACTATTGCCAGTGAACTTTATGTTGTCATAATTCACAGCAGAGAAATGCTAATGAGTAATTATTGAAGTTCCTGGGGGTTTCGCTAATTTCTTCGTTAGATTTATTCAGCTCTGCAGGGTGTTATACAGGCTTGCACTCTCTACTTTTGGATTTTTTTCCAGCACAAGCCTTGTCATTGTTGCTAGTACAAAGGGACTAAAATCCCCTTGATGCACCAAATTTTACTATACAGCTCCATTTTTCTACATTTTTAAAGTTGAACAAATTCCTTTCGGTGTCTTAGGTTAAATTTGTGTTGCGTAAGGACAAACATATTTTGCTGAGGCCTGAAGGATACAAAAGTGCATTTATTAACACATATATTTAAGAAAAACAGATCAATGATTGCACATTGTTTGAGATTTAAAGTAAAATGTAATTTTTATTGGTCAGAATTGTGGTGTATGTACTGTATTACAGCAGAAGAAAATATTGTTAGATGGGGGGGTTGGGCTTTTGCCATAATGTGCATGTATACACATGGTGGTACATTTACCTTTGACAGTACCCTTCTACATCAATGACAGCTCCAGGACCCAGTCTTCTGTCTGTTATTTCCACCACTGCTTCCAGGCAACTCTGTTTTTCAGCCATTGCCCACCACTAAGAACTCATCTGCTTTACAGGAATGAGTTAGGGGCCTGTGCTGTGCATTGTACATAGAATTAAAAAAAGAAACTTCTATCAGGCTGGAAAAATAGTTTTTACATGTCTATTCTGCCAAGATTTATTTTACCTCCTAGCAATTATTGTTTTAATTGTGGGACTTTAATTCTATTTACAAGACCTTCTTCCTCAAAGGGTCAAAGGGTCCATAAACCTAAAACCCAATTTATGTTATGAAAAAGCTACTACAAATATGAAAGCAAACTACCTATACAGAAACCTAAACACTTTAGGTAAAGGATGCCAACAAGAGAGTTGAAAGGTTTGGCAATTACAATGTATCTAAAGCCATATCATAGTAATGAGTTGTTTTTTGTGCGTGTCCCTGTTCTATAGGGGAGACTTTCCTTTACTTCCTGTGTTCTCTTCAAAGGAAAGGAAATCCCCTCTTGGACAGTCATCACTGGGACAACTGTGTCTGTTGGAATATTTCTCCTCTATTTCTGTTTTCTCCAAATTCTGGATTTCACATTACTTTTCATCTACAAACTACCTTCATTGGCTTCCAATAAAGTACTGTATTTACTGAAATTAGAAAATAAGTACAATTGAGCAGTTGGGGAGAGGAGATTCTTCATTCTGTCTGCAGCAGATTAAAGACAGACTAAAGATTAAACAGACTAAGCAAACTCATTTGCATGGTGCTCAATGACTGTTCATTCCATATAAAAGGCACAGCTTTTTAAAAAAAAAAATGATACTGTTGCTGAATATTGTGACATGTCAGGACTAAAATAGAGCTAGATTAGAGATCTAGACTAGATTTTGTCTGAACTGAAACATTAGCTGTCATTGCTGGGCCAATGACCTGCAAGCGGGATATTGCCCACAAAGCTGCACTTTGGGGGCAGGGTGAGGATGCTCATGACATCATTCACTAAAGAGTGGCATATGATCTCAGAATTTTGTACAACAAAATGGATAAAAATTTTGGTACAACAAAGAGAGAAGAAGCTAAAGGGCGCAGAACAATAGGTGGTTGAAAGGAATCAGGTGGCTCAGGCCTTTGGCTCATCTTGCCTTTTCTCTAAATGGACACAGGTCCAAGATAGTAATGTCAAAAAGATGAGGACAACATGATTTCGAAAAAAAAGTTTTTGAATGGAAACGTTCCACACAAGATCCAATAGTTAACATAACACAGTTTAGACATGGGGCGAGTATTCATCCACCTCGGCCCATGCCTAATACTACTAATAACAACAAGAAAAATGGAGATAAAAATAAAAGTAAATATAAGAACAATAAACACAAATCAAAAAATACATGTACACCTGGATATCACTCCAGTCCAGTTCGTCCCTTGGAGCAGGAACCAGGTCTGACTCTTGGTTCCAATATAATCGTTACTAACATTCCATCACAATCAGTTCAAATGATATCTCCCACCATTTTAAAAACAAGATCCTCTGGTATTGATCTTTTACTAAATGATCCGACAGCACCACTAAAGCCATGTAGTGGGACCCACCATCCACCATTAAGTTTTGCGGTAACAACATCAAATAAATACAGCCTGTTATCTGGATGTTTATATCAAAGAGGGGCTCGACCCATTATCAATGGGCCGCCCACCTTTTCTGCCACCACTATGCTAAGGATGCATCTCTAGTTGATGAGAATTTTGTATTCCAATCTCCAAAGGGAGTATCACAACCAAAAGAAAAGAGAAAACTAGATTAGGTAGAAGAGGAGGAATACAATCCAAGGCTAAACAAAAAGGAGAAGATAGACACCATCTAGAGAATAGCACTATTAAGATTTATACAGGCATACCCCACTTTTAAGTACACAATGGGGTTTATTTACTAAAGCTGAAAAGTGCGAAATCAGGCTCACTTCTGCATAGAAACCAATGAGTTCCAGGTTTTATTACCAAAGTTTAATTGAACAAGCTGGGGTTAGAAGCTCATTGGTTTCTATGCAGAAGGGTCTTCGTTTCTCTACCTCCACGGGACCCAATAAATTCAGCCTCTTTAAAGATCTAAATGCATTTATTCGTTCCCTCACTCTGAAACGACATTATGCCAAATTTAAGTTTTCGAAGATCCCCAATGAGAGTTTGACACCAGGGGTTACTAATAACGAGGCCACTCTCCATTCTAAAGATGATATCTTTCAGGTTCTTGAGGACTTATGGTTGGAGGGGAATATAGAAAGTCAAACTCAATGTCCATTCTTAGATCCAGACATCGAACATACCAGCTTTAAACCCCTGTATATATTTAACCCCACACAGTCTAAATGTCCACACATTGAGACATTTTACCAGGCAGTCTATAAAGGTTTCATACAGCTGTGTGACGTCTCAGCAAAAAAGAGCCCTTGCAATCTTAGTGTAGCTGAACGTCAAGCCATCAAAGATCTATCATATAATAAAGTCATTACAGTGAGGAGACAAAGGAGGCAGCTTGGTTGTCCACAAAACAAATCAGACTACCTCCGAGAGGCTTATCGGCTATTAGCCGATACCTACTTAAAACTTCTTTCTGACCCCCTTCCCCAATATCAGTTGGAGCGTATTACTTTGGTTGAAGCAGCCTGTAGTGAGGGTGTGCTAAACAAAAAAGAGAAGCGTTTTTTGCTACCGAAAGTGTGCAGTACCCATTATTTTTACCACCTCCCCAAGGTGCAAAAATCCTCGGTGGATCCTCCAGGTAGGCCGATTGTTGCCAGTACTAATAGCTTCACCAGTGGCCTGTCAGTTTATATAGACCATTTATTACAGCCCGTAGTCTGTCAATTGGCATCGTATATTAAAAACACTAGTCATATCATCAACATTTTACAAGGCTATTCCTGGCAGGATGGGTACCTGTGGGACTCTTTGGATGTCGCTTCATTGTCCATATCCATACCCCATGAGGTTGGAACTACTGCTGTACAATAGTTTCTCACCAAGAATGGTGAGATGAATTCTAGACAATCTGAGTTTTTGCTCAATAGTATAGATTTTTGTTAACGGCACAATTATTTCACTTTCTTAGATCAGTTTTACCTCTAACATAAGGGGACAGCTATGGGGGCAAATTTTGCCCCAGTGTATGCTAATCTCACTATGGGGTACTAGGAGGAGCAAGTCTGGGCCAACAATCCCTTTTCTGAGCACATCGTCTTTTATGGTCGTTACATCGACAATGTCTTGCTCATTTGGAGTGGTGGTCCAGACTTGTTTTACTCCTTTGTTGCCTACTGTAATAACAACATACTGGGATTATCGTTCACACGTGTGTTAGATTCAAAATATTTAGTTTTTCTTGATATTGTCTTATCTCATGACCAACAGAATATTATCACCAGCAATCACACTAAACCTACATGTGGTGATTTATATTTCCATTTCGAAAGTTGCCATCACCCAACGTGGACGTAAAATATTCCCAATGGTCAATTCCATAGACTAAGAAGACATTGTACAAAAATGGAAGATTATACCACACAGGGTGAGCATATGCAGAGGAAGTTTGAAGAAAAGGGGTACCCTGGAGATTTGGCCCTGAATGCTTTCCTTTCAAATAAGAATAAACAATCTAAAAACAAAGACAATACCACCAAAGAAATAGAAAATCCAGCTAGATTTGTGTCGACTTTTAACACTAAATATAGGGCTATATCAAAAATAATTTACAAACATTACAATATTTTAAAATTAGATCAATATTTAGCTCCTTTGCTTCCTCCCAAGCCTCAAATAACCTTTAGAAAATCACGCACTATAAAAAACATAATTGCTTCGAGCAAGTTGGAAAAATCGAATAAAAGAGCCTATTTTGATAACAGGACAGGTATCTTTCAATGTAGAAAGAGAGGCTGTCTGACCTGTCCAATTTATTCCTCATGGTTCAAAGATTGTCACCAACAAAGGCAGTTTGTTTCAGATCAAACAGTTTATCACATGATCAAATGAATTTGTCATCTATATTCTGCGGTGCCCATGCAGTCTCCTGTATGTGGGCTGTATGATAACATAGCATCCCACGCCACTTCCTTCAGGCGCATAATAAAGATTTTGGATACCTGGAGGTTTTTGAGATTGAGGCTATCCCCAAGGGTACTCTTACTGACAACGAGAGGTTCTCCCTCCTTTGCAGGAGGGAAACTTTTTGGATTTATTTGCTGGGTTCCCTCTCGCCCGAGGGCCTCAATGAAGAACTTGATGTTCTTAGTATTATGTGACATCATATTGTAAGCCTGTCTATTTTTTTAGTCTTTTGGCTATATTGATTATAGCACCAAATTAATAGAACTGTTAATTGACAGCTATATGTATGAACATGTACATGTGATGGAATGATCAAATACATGTAGTCCTTCCTTTTCTTTCATTACACATTTGTTTTTTGACAACCCTGGGTTATTCTCATAGAACATAGTCATGTGTCGGCTTTATCTGGAGAAGTCACATGATGGTGTTCAGAGTTTCATTGTCCATAGTTATTTTTTATTCTCTTTTTATTTTTATTTTTGTTTACATTTCTATTAATTTTTATTTTTTATTTTCATGTATTATTATTATATTTTACCAACCAATTATTTTTGTATAATTGATATTTTATTAGTTTTCCAACAATTATTTAATTGTTGGTCATCATGACCAATATTAATAATTCTTGTATTAATTGTTCATCTGTTTTTATCAATTTATTAATTCAGTCTTATCTATGTATGTTCCATATATATATGCTATTCTTAGCTTATTATTACATAACCCATCAAGTAAATTAATAAGCATTCTTAATGCTTTGTTTAAGTTGCTGGGTTGAGTGAGGGATTAACATCACACTTCATGCTTATTATCTCCACCCCCTCCCCATCCCCTTCAATGTGCTTAAATTCCGCTGCTGTTGCCACCCATCCCCTGACTTTGAAAAAGTGCATGTGCGCGAAACATGTAAGTCACGGCAACCCAGAGCTTGCGGTCCACCATGACAGACTGATATCCTGTTTACCTTCAGCTTGTTCGGCTCCCCTGGTCTCATCCCTCAGCGGTGGACATTACATCATATTGCCTGCAGCACAGCGGGGCTCGCACCCGCGATCATGTATAGAGCTGACAGCTGTTCCCAAGGGTCCTCCGCTATTGTGGTTCATCTTGAACACGGGCTGAGTCTGACTACTGGCCAAAGGTAGAAGCTGATCGGTTGATGTTAATCCCTCTCCTCCCAGATGTCACAGTGGTACCGTTCCTATTCTTTTACATTAGTATCTACATTGACTACATGCTTTTAGGATTGCCTCTGCAACTCCTGCAAGTTTTTATCATTGACAATTCCCCACAAGTGCAACAAATAACTTAACTTTCTACTTGGCTAAAGGTCTGCAAGTTTTTATAATTCACCCATAGAGCGCTGCTTCTTTTTTTTTTCAGGACTAAAATAGAGCTAGATTAGATATTAACTGAGAAATTAGCTGTCATTGCTGGGCCAATAAGCTGCAAGCAGGATATTTCCCACAAAGCTGCACTTATACAAAAGGGTGAGGATGCTCACGACATCATTGACCTAGTAAGGCCACATGACCATATTAGGTCAATGCCAATTACTTAATATGGGCATGTGTCCATATTAGGTCAATGATGTGATGAGCATCACTGCCACTTTGCGTACATTAGCTGCAGAGTGGAGAATCTCTAGCTGCAGATCATTGACCCAGCAATGACAGCTAATTTCCAGGTTCGGATGAACTTGGGTTTGGACTGAAAATTTCACTTAAACTTGAACTTGGCAATAACAAATCTAGTTCCCACTGTCACTGCAAGAGTTAAATGCTCATTTAGTCTAGGAAGTAGGGAGTAAGCAGAAGTATCTACCTTATTATTATTATTATTATTATTATTATTATACAGGATTTATACAGCACCAAAAGTTTATGCAGCATTTTACAATATAAAAGGGAGACAATACAGTTATAATACCATAAAATACAAGAGGATTAAAATGACCCTGCTCAGAAGAGCTTACAATCTAATAGTGATACCCAATGTGCGATGCTAAGAATTAAGCAATATACTAAAACTCTAAAAATGGTAATATAAAATAAATAAAAAGATAATAGGATCATTAAAATATCCCCAATTATAGTGCAGGTGCTCATTAGCAGATGAAAAAAGTGCAAGTGCTCAGTGTGTATATGCACATTCCTCAATATTGATAAGTAAGAAAAAGTCCATAAACGTATCAAAGAAAAAAGGTGAAACAAATGGTGTCTTCATGCAATGTGGACTCTCCCCCTTCAGGTATGCCCTCACCTTAAGGGCTTTAAAAACAAGCCTGTAGTAAATGGTAACAGCTTAGATGGTCATCATCCATATAGTGGCTGGTTATTGGTAAACGCAGATCCCATATTCACTCCACCTCCTCGTAGAAACGCTGATCAATAAAGCCACAACTTCCATCTGGTATTTTTAAAGATCACCTCATTTGCATACAGGGAATAATAGAGGCATGCAATAGTGCAATTCTGTTTAAAAAGATTTAATGGATTTAATGGCAACTAAAAACTCATCACATTACACATTACATTACAAACCGCATTGAGCTGTGCTGGTGTGAAAGGGTGAAATGGTCACCTGTATTCCGGTCTGCAGTCCTGGCGTACGGAATTTCCCCTGTCCTATTTTGTCATTGACCTAGTAAGGCCACATTACCATATTAGGTCAATGGCAATTACTTAATATGGGCATGTGTCCATATTAGGTCAATGATGTGATGAGCATCACTGCCGCTTTGCGTACATCAGCTGCAGAGTGGAGAATCTCCAGCCGCAGATCATTGACCCAGCAATGACAGCTAATTTACAGGTTCAGATGAACTTGGGTTTGGACTGAAAACTCCACTTTAAAGTTGAACCTGACAATAAAAAAACTAGTTCCTACTGTCACTGCAAGAGTTAAATGCTCTAGGTCTAGGAAGTAGGGAGTAAGCAGAAGTATCTACCTTATTATTATTATTATTTTTATTATTATACAGGATTTATATAGCACCAAAAGTTTATGTATCGCTTTACAATAAAAAAGGGAGACAATACAGTTATAACACAATAAAATACAAGAGGATTAAAAGGGCCCTGCTCAGAAGCGCTTACAATATAATAGGGTGGGGCAGGTGGTACAAAAGGTTGTAACTGTGGGGAATGAGCTGATGGAAGTGGTAAAAGATTAGTTGGAGATGTGATAGGCTTCCCCGAAGAAATGCATTTTCAGGGATCGCCTGAAGGTAGTAAGAGTAGGGGATAGCCGGACAGGTTAAGTTAGCAAGTTCCAGTCCTTATTTCTTATGCTCTCCTTCAGATGTATGGCGGGGATGAAGTCTGCATAAACAAAGGAATAAGGTAAGTTTAAATGCTTATGGTTTACCCACTAAGGGAGCATTGGACTCTTGCTGTGCACCAGGGGAATAACAATGTACTCATTTATTTTGCTAACTTGAGTTTGGCGATGCTCACAACCTCATTGACCTAATATGAGCACATACTCAATTTTTTTTGCTGACTGGAGTTCAGCTTTAAGGATGTTAAAAAGTCTCTAATTGTATAAATGTTTGCCGAAGAAGAATAGGAGCCATGACATTGTCTTCCAGCAAGTGTCTTCACCTATAAAGGAGGAAGTGAAGCTAATTCATCAGCTTGTAGATCTGTTCATGATCTAGCTGCCTCCTTGGGGCCTAGTCACAGGTGCAACCTCTTCATTCTGTTGTTAACATGCTATCATAAACATAACAAATGAGGAGATTGCAGATTTAAGTCAGCAGCCAGAGCATACCAGTCATTAGATGGTTCTTACACATTTTAATATATGCTTTTTAAATTTAGTGTTAAAATACGTGTTTTATGTTGTTTTTTTTCTTAAGATTTGTATTTTGTTTTAGTCCCATTTTAAATGACTTCATTACCTACAAAGCATCACCCTGGGTTTTTAATATAGCCTTTAATGTTCTCCTTTTGCTTCAAATATTGAGTAAGGCTTGTTTGACTAGACCACACCAAATTAAGCTGGTCATATGTTTACCCAGTTGTAATAAACTGCTCTTTCTAGACATGTTAATGGATTAATTAAATGACACATTTTTCATATGTATACACTGTATTTAGACTCCTGGAATTCTCCATAAAATACAATAAGGTTCAGTTATGGAATGAGTAGATACAATGCTTGTAAAATACAACATTTAATTAAAAGCTGTATCCGTCATAACATACTGGGCTGTGAGAAATCTACCGTGGAATTCAGAGTTTGCTTAAACTTTGAAAGTGAACCTACAGTATAAAATGTTTTATGTGTCAGTTAAAATTACGTTGAATGCAATTGTTCTTATAAAATAATATATTTAAAGAGCAACTCCATATCAAGGTAATTAGTGGAGCAGGTTAATAAAAATTGTGAATAACCCTTCTTGCTGTCATTCTGCTTATCCTCTCATTTAAAGTCTATGTATAGTCAAACATTTGTTTTGATAGTTTTGGAAAGAGAAGGGCCCTCTGTCAAGTTTTAGTTGCTTTCTGTGTCTCTGCTGAGTAGATTAACCCACTCTGTTTTGTCCTGGAGACTATTGTCATTGAAACAAAAAGTGTGGGGAAAGCAGACATTTTATACTTGTCACCAGAACATGAGGAAGGGGGAAATCATCTAATGGGACACCTGTTTCTGTGTCTAATAGGAAAATTCTCTACATTTATACTTAAGCCGGGTTACACACTGCAGTCAAAAAACTGTCACCTCTGGTCAGAGCCACTGTACTAACCATGCAAGGTTAGTCCAGCGATCTCCCCCCTTGAGCTGTTGTGTTCTGACAGGGGGCCGCCCCCCCCCGCCAGAATACTCCGATCAGTGCTCTCTGCCATTGGCTGAGAGCATCGATCGGGAGAGCGGCCGGCTTCTGTCGGACAGACTGACATACAAATGGGTAGAATGTCGGCCCTTTTTTTTTAACCGGCAAATGTCTCTCGACATTCTACCTGTGTGTTTACTTCTTGCTAAATCATTAGTATAGGAACTTTAGGGAAATCTCCCCAAGGGAACACAGACAGCAGCAAATACACAGGGGTCTAGTATGGATTGTAAGGGTGTACCACACAAAAAAAAGCAAGAAAAAAAGGACGGAGTCTACCCCAAAATTCATTTAGACCCCTACTGTAGCATGAAGCCTGGTTAGCCAGAAAGTGGGGGGACAAGGCTGTGCCCCCCCCTTTCCCCCGAACCATACCAGGCCACATGCCTGAATAAGATGCTCTGGCAAAGCACCTTTTTTCCATGTTGATGACATAAAAAGAGCCTCTATGGATGGGGACCTATGAGAATCTGGAAGCTTCCTTAGGAAAAAAAGGTGGTCTCAAAATACTACCCCCTCCCCCCAAGTGAATTAATGAATGAATGAATGAATGAATGAATTACTTGTATAGCGCTACAAATGCGAACTGAATCGCCTCAAGGCGCTGTATTGGCGATTGGTTATCAAGCTTCTAGAAGAGGTGGGTCTTGAGTTTCTTCCTGAAGGCCAGATGGTTTTCTTCCATGCGGATGTTGGTTGGTAGAGCGTTCCATAGCCGTGGTCCCTGGACAGCGAATCTCCGTTCCCCCTTTGATTTGTAGCGGGATTTAGGAATGAGGAGCAGATTTTGATTAGCCGATCGAAGACTGCGATTCGGTGTGTAGTGTTTTATTTTCTCGCGAAGGTATTGCGGAGCGTTTCCATGTGTGCATTTGTGGGTGAGGCAGAGGGTCTTGAATGCGACCCGATTCTTTACGGTTAGCCAATGTAGGTTCCTCAGGGATGGGGAGATGGATTCCCAGGGTTTCTTTCCTGTTATCAGTCTTGCCGCCGTGTTTTGAATAAGTTGTAAGCGCGCAAGTTGATATTGGGGTAATCCTATGTAAAGGGAGTTAGCGTAATCCAGTCGAGAATTGATGACTGTTCCAACTACCACTCCTTTGTCCTCCTTTGGAATGAAGGGAATGAGTCTGCGTAGCAGGCGGAGCAGATGGTGAGAACCACTGACCACTGCTCCTATTTGGGCATCCATTGTCATTTCTGAGTCAAAAATGACTCCGAGACTCTTGGCCTTGGTCCTAGTGGTGATGGTCCGTCCAAAGATGGTAGGAGGTGTCCAAGGGATCTTGGTTCGGGGGTTATGATTTGCATGTAGAATAAGCAGTTCTGTTTTTGATTCATTTAGTTTGAGGGAGCTAGTAGTCATCCAGTCGTCTATCATAGTGAGGCAATTTCCTAATTGCTGATGATGGTCTTTTTGTCCGGTGATACGAAAATATAATTGAGTGTCGTCGGCGTACGAGTGGAAGCATAGGTCTGATCTTCTGATGATGTTGAGGAGTGGGCGAATGTAGATGTTGAAGAGCACCGGCGACAGGGGTGATCCTTGAGGGACTCCACAGGAGATTGCCCGGGTTTCAGATGTGAAGGGTCCTAGTTTCACCGTCTGAGAGCGATTTCCTAAGAAGGATCCGAACCATTGTAGATCTGAGCCGGTGACTCCTGCTACTTCTGTAAGGCGGATGAGTAGCGTATTGTGGTCCACAGTATCAAAGGCTGCACTGAGGTCCAACAGTATCAGGAGACACGATTCTCCGTCATCCGCTGCTTCGAGGGCATCATCCCAAATTTTCAGGAGTGCGGTTTCTGTCCCATGGCCTGGGCGGAATCCTGATTGTAACGGATCCAGGAGTGTGTGTGTGTCCAGGTGGCGTTGTATCTGTTGTACTACCGCTTTCTCCATAATCTTGGAGATGTTGTTCAAGCTTGTTATCGGTCTGCGGTGGTTGGGGTCCCGGGGGTCGAGGTTGTTTTTTTTTAGCAGGGGTTTGATAATGCCTTGTTTGAGGGCGCCTGGAACAATCCCTTCTTTGAACGATTGATTTATGAGGTGCGTTATGGTGGGAGCCAGGATGTCGGAGCATTCTTTCAGGAGTTTTGTGGGGATGATGTCAATAGACGATGTGCTGTCTCTGAGATTTTTGATGATGTTTTTAGTGGTATCCGTGGTGATTGGGATCAGAGAAAACTTTGGTGGTTGTGAGATGTTTGTGTCGATATCGACTTTTTGCTCTAGTTGCCTGCCGTCCGATGTCTTTTTCTGATCAATTGTTTTCCTAATGTTGACGATTTTATTGATGAAAAAGTCTGATAATTCATTGCAGAAATCTTGGGTTTCATTAGCGGGGGGCTCTAAGCACGCCGGGTTCATCGACTGAGCAACTATTTTAAAAAGTTCCCGGGGCCGATTTAAGGCCGCTGAGATGGTATTTGAGAAATAATCTTTTTTTGCTTTGAAGATTGCCTTCTGATAATTCTGTGTCAGTCCTTTGTATTTTGTGTGATTTCCCTTGGTGGGATTAATTCTCCATGCTCTTTCGGCTCTTCTGCGTTCTTGCTTGAGTAGCGTGAGCGAGCTGTTGAACCATCCTGCGTTTTTCCTCTTGATAAGTGTTCTGCGTTTTGGAGCCACTGAGTCTGCTGATTGTCGTAATACATTGTTTAGGGAGCTGAGAGTTTGCTCCGATGAGAGGGTTAAATTCAGAGTTGCTACTTTGTTTGATAAGGTGGTTTTGAAGGTATCGGAGTGCAGTTTTTTCTGCGATCTGGTCCAATGAGTTGTTGTTGCAGGTTTCTGTTTTTGGTGGGTGATGTTGGTGGAGATTTTGAATTTGATGGCGTGGTGATCTGTCCATGGTAGTGGTATGTTGTCTACTGTGTTGATGTCCAGATTTTGTTTGAAGATGAGGTCCAGAGTGTGTCCTGACCCGTGTGTGGGGGTCTTTATCAGTTGCTGGAGACCCAGTTCTTCCAGTTGGCTGATACAGGCGGTGGCGATAGGGTCTTGGGTAGAGTTTGCCCAGAGGTTGAAGTCTCCAAGTACCAGGAGGTTTTTGGATTTCAGTGTGTGTATTGAGATAAACTCCGTGAGGGGTGTGAGCAGATTGGTCTTTGGTCCTGGTGGTCTGTAGCAAAGTAGAATGTGGGTGGTGTCATGGGGTGTTGATTGAAGATGTAGGGTCAATGTTTCCATAAAAGGCACTGGGTTCTGTGAGATTGGTTTGGTGAGCGCCAGGTGCAATTTAAAAATCACTGCTAGGCCTCCTCCTTTTTTTCCTATCCGATGTTCGGTTAGGATCCTGTAGTTCTCCGGTACCAATTCGGTGAGGATGGTGTTGCAGTCGGGTGTTAGCCAGCTTTCCGTGATGAAGAGGCAGTCTATATTGTTTTGGGTGATGAAATCGTGTACTTCTAGTCTGTGTTTGGCTGCAGATCTGGTGTTGATCATGGCGCATGTTAGTTGTTGTGGTTGGGTTGGTATCTTCCTGTTTTTGCTGGTTGATTGTAGGTCGGTCTTTAATAGACGTTCTTTTCGTAGAATTTTTTGAATGGGAGCTGGCAATGTTGCGGTGGAATTTCTTAGTCTGTGGAGGACTTCTGCTGAATATTTAAGGTAGCACATGGCCAGAGGATGAAACTGATGGTCCTGGGATGACTGAGCTGATGATCCGGATCCGGGTCAGTCCTGTTATCAGTCTAGGTATCAGACTTGCCGCCGCATAGACTAAAGCCAGCAAGTTGATCGTGTGGTGCCCTATGTGTGAAGATGCTGATCCTGATCCTGATCCGGGTTTGTCCTGTTATCCGTCCGGGCATCAAACTTGCCGCCGCGTAGACTAAAGCCAGCAAGTTGATTGTGTGGAGCCCTATGTGTGAGGAATTGGTTTGGTTGGGTAGAAGGTTCCTGGCTGTTCCAGCTGCCTCTGCTTGTCGCGAGAGATCCTGGACCAGAAGAATGCTGCTGATGACAGCTGCGGTGTGTTGCTTAGTTGGAGCGAATAGTTCCTGTAGGGGTGATGGGGGCCTGTTGAACCTACTGCCCTCTCGTTGATCCAGAAGAAGGCGAAAAACCCCTCACTGTGCTGGCCAATTGCTCAGCGAGTGGAAAAAATTCCTTCCTGACCCCGAGAGGCGGTCGGACCGCAGTGCCCTGGATCAACTGCTAGTGGGGGGGGGGGGAGGGTGGATCCTGAAAGCTTACCTGTTAGGAGATAATCCCTGCAGCGCTTGCTGTGTTGCCTGGTGCGTCTGCGATGAAGTCCGGTTGCTGGGTAGGGGTGTGCTGAAGGGGGTGGGCACGCCGGCCTGCCGAAAGGAGGAAAGGATAAGCTGGGGGGGTAGGATGAGGTGGGATGAGTCTCATCCGCAGCAGGTTTCTTCCTTGTCTATGGAACTAGAACCGAGGTGATGGCGGCTGTGTATGTAACCCCACCTGGGGGACTGACCTGTGGTGGAAGGAGTGCCCGAAGTATCTGCTGGGGGGTCCGGGGGTCCTGGGGATGTCCTTGCAGTAGCTGGGTGTACCAAGATGGCCGCCGGACTAGGCCCAATCTGCTGCCTGACCTGGCTCTGATGGCTCCCGGTTCAGCGGTGAGTGATGCGGGGCTGGAGGACTTGGAGGCAGGGGGGGGCTCGCCGCAGCCCAGTTGGACCAAAGAAGAGGGCTGAAGAGGCGATAGGGGAGGCGGATGGCCGGGACTAGGCCGAAGCCGGGGACTATCCTATCAGCTGATGCCCGGAGGGCGGCAGTGATCAGTGCAGGGGGGGTGAAGGGCCGGTTGGTTACAGGGGCCCACGGGACCACAGTGGGGTCCGGATGGGTGGGCACGGACTGGGGTCCTCCTAATAGGCCAGTGGGGAAGCGGATGACCGGCTTCGGCCGGGACTAGGCCGGAGCCGGGGGCTTGCCTGGCTGCTGATGCCCGATGGGCGGTTGCGGCCGGCGCGGAGAAGGGGCCAATGGGTTGCGGGGGACTTCGGGGCCTGCGGGATCCGTAGTAGGGTCGGTAATATTACAAGTCCTTAAATTAAAAAAATCCCTTTTTGTTCATCCATTGTCAGTCAAGCTGTCTAGTGATGTAAATCCATGGCAATGAGGACGAAGGATGCCAACCAACCGACCAAAACACACTGACTTCCACACACTGAGAGCTCTCTTAGCTGTCATTTTTAATGTAAATGAGGGGGTAAGGATAGTGATTATGTTATTGCCCAAATATAGCCATGTGGTTATATTTGGGCAATAATAACAATTATCCCTGCCCTTTTGTTTACATGGCCAGCAATTCCCCAATAGCAAATTAATGGGGCCAGGTGACATCACTGGTTTCTAAGGATGTTTGTTCCCTACAAAACATTTACAGGGGAAGAAGGAAGCTGTCATATATAGTCGTGGTAGAAAAAATACTACTGTATTTGATGTCTGTCTCCCGCCAAATAGGCTGTTTGGCATTTGAACCCAAACAAGTAAAGTTTGGCTTTCACCTGTATTCAGACTGAACTGGAAGCTTACCCCTATTTTGGCTATACCTGCACTTTAAGGTTAGGATTCTGGATTTCTCAAAAGCATGCCACAAGTGACTGCAGCTGTGTTATGCTGATGAAACATAACTTCACTTAAAGCTCAATTCACTTAAAGCTCAGTATTGCAAATATCATATAACATAAAAAATTGGAACTAGAACCATCTTATTTTGCTTTCAGAAAATATATACCGTATTTATCGGCGTATAACACGCACCTTTTTCCCCTTAAAATCAGGGGGAAATCGTGGGTGCGTGTTATACGCCGATCCCCAGCGATCCCCCGCCGATCTCCGCTAGCTGTGAGCGGAGCGATCGCCGCCGAGCTACACATAGCGAGTGTACTCGGCTCTTTTCGGCTCTTTTCGGCTCTTCTCTGCTCCGCTCACAGTCACGTGAGTGGAGGCGAGAAGAGCCGACAAGAGCCGAGTAGCGACTACATGTGTATCTCGGCGGCGTTCGCTTTGCTTCCGGGTCCTGTCGGCGCCAATTTTAAATGGCGATGGACACACAAGGCTGCAATGGGGACCTGGCTGCAATGGGGGTAAGGCTGAAGGCTGCAATGGGGGCAAGGCTGAAGGCTGCAATGGAGGCAAGGCTGAAGGCTGCAATGGGGACAAGACTGCAATGGGGACATGGCTGCAATGGGGGCAAGGCTGAAGGCTGCAATGGGGACAAGGCTGCAATGGGGACATGGCTGCAATGGGGGCAAGGCTGAAGATTGCAATGTGGACAAGGCTGCAATGGGGACATGGCTGCAATGTGGACAAGGCTGCACTGGGGACAAGGCTGCACTGGGGACAAGGCTGCAATGGGGGTAAGGCTGAAGGCTGCAATGGGAGCAAGGCTGAAGGCTGCAATGGGGGCAAGGCTGAAGGCTGCAATGGGGACAAGACTGCAATGGGGACATGGCTGCAATGGGGGCAAGGCTGAAGGCTGCAATGGGGACAAGGCTGCAATGGGGACATGGCTGCAATGGGGGCAAGGCTGAAGGCTGCAATGTGGACAAGGCTGAAATGGGGACATGGCTGCAATGTGGACAAGGCTGCACTGGGGACAAGGCTGCACTGGGGACAAGGCTGCACTGGGGACAAGGCTGAAGGCTGCAATGGGGACAAGGCTGCAATGGGGACATGGCTGCAATGGGGGCAAGGCTGCAATGTGGACAAGGCTGAAATGGGGACATGGCTGCAATGTGGACAAGGCTGCACTGGGGACAAGGCTGCACTGGGGACAAGGCTGCACTGGGACAAGGCTGCACTGACAAGGCTGCAATGGACACTTAAATGTAAGTTTTTTTTTTTCCTTAAACTCCCATCCTAAAAGTTTTTTTCCTTAAAATTCCCTCCTAAACTTGGGGTGCGTGTTATACGCCGGTGCGTGTTATACGCCGATAAATACGGTAATTTCTTGGGGTTTTAAATGTTTTCATGTACAACACGTGCATTTTAGTATGCTCGCAAAAAGTGAAAACAAGGCCCTGATAGTGAAAGAGTTAAAAGACGATTTTCATTGATATCTTTGATACGATGTTATTAACATTCATCGTATTTTCTATTCGATTTTATAAAGTTACTTTTTGAAAGTATTCATTCATTTTTGAACAGAATTATTCATATTTAAAATAAAAGGGCCCCTATAACTGAACATATGATATTTTAATAAATAAATTTAATCAATGCTTGCAATGATAATATTCACTATATGTTTTTTTTTTTTTTTTTATTTGCTCTTATTCTATTTATGTTTTCCCCACATGAACATGCATATAAGGTTGTCCAGTAAATGTGTCAGTGGGAGGGATTGGGGCAAAATGTCAAACTGCCAGGTGTATTTAGCACAATAATTTTATTGAAACAGTACAAGTCAAAAAAAAAAATGCTGAAACTCCTCTGCCCTCAACAGTGTACAGTAATAGTTTTTCTAAACACTTGCCACATTTTCTGCAAATCATAGCTTGCATATAAATGCAGCCATAAATACAAATAAACACATATTCTTGATACTGATAATTACAAGTATTACAAAGCGGTGAACATGATTTTCACCAAACATTCTCTAGTGAGACTCACTGTCATTTAAAACACATGTGCCTGGAAGATTCTCATGCAAAAAATTTTACCGAGCGTCAGATTTCCTAATTTAAAAATAAATAGTACAGTTTTTGTTAATAGGCCTGTATATAGATAGGCCTATTAACAAAAACTGTATTATTTTATTTTATTGTATTATTTTAATGTGCAGATTTATATATATATATATATATATATATATATATATATATATATATATATATATATATATATATATATACATATATATATATATATATATATATATATATATATATATATGATAATAAAAAATAATATAAGATAATATAAAAACCTAAAAAAAAAATAATATAAAAACCTAAAAATGATGACTGCTATTGTTCAAACCGATTGTTTATTGTCACCGTTTAACAGGGAGTTTATGTTTTTGTATGTATGTTTTATGCAGAATTTCAGGATACTTAACAGAAGACAGTTTCTGACTTTTAAAGTTAATTGTATTTTTTTTTTATATTTACAGTTAATGAAACGGTGAAATGAAATGGTATTTTGTTTAAATTTTTCATCACATATATAGAATCATTATTTTACAATTAAATATTAAATACAGCATGCTTCCATAATACAGTACCTGCAGTATTTTAATAAAAAAAACAACTGCACTGCATGCTTGCTAACTTTTTTTTTAAATTAGGACTGCTGAGCTCTATAAACAAGAAAGTGTGTGAGTCGTTCAACAGTGAATAAAGTGGAGAAAACCAGTGCTCTAATTTGGAATTTGCCATTTATTGGCTGCAGTTGCTATACAAGAACTCTCATATGTTATATTTTATATTTACCTTCTATCAAGCTATTTTAACAATGTATATACTAAATGAATAATTAATGTATTTCAAAGATTCTTTTCACATTTTTTCTTGATCTTATACAGTGGAATTGGGCAGGGTATTGAGATTGTTTCTACACACTTTGGCCTCTTGCCATTTGGTGCATTGCAATCTTGCTCTTAGAACTGCACCTATCTAACCAGTTACACAAAAGTTTATTTAGCTTAAAATGTTTGAAATTGTTTACTTAAGTGAGAAGAAAATACATTTTTACAATATCATATATTTTTGTTTTTTAAGAACTACACAATCCTTTAATCTCAAAATTGTAATATATATATATATATATATATATATATATATATATATATATATATATATATATATATGGTTTACTAAAAATGTGGAGTGCAAAATCTGGTGTAGCTCTTCATAGAAACCAAAAAAAAGTTTAGTAATGAATGACAAACAAAGGCAAAACAATTAACTATTTCAAGGCTCTCAAGGCAAAACAAAGAATGAACATATATAAAGGTCATCTTTGGAGATGCACTTTTGCAGTAACATTCTGATTCGTTTTTCATCTGCTGTCCTAAATTAATTTTTTGTCAGTTCAATATTAATTTCAGTAAGTGATTGTTTGCTGTATGAATGAAGTCCTAGTAAATAAATTATTGATATGCTACGAAGATGCATCTTCCAATTATTGTACATTATTTAAATTAAAGTAATAGAAAATTAATCAAAATATTAGGATCTCTAAAATTAGGTTTAAAATAAATGTATTTGCAACATGATAATAATCTAGTAGTTTTACTGAATAGTTTTATAAAATAAATATTTATGTATGTCTGATTTCAGTGTTGACTCCTGACATATGAATAATACAGCAGGAAAAAAAAAATCCCAACTGATAATGTTAACATTTTAAGTTTGACTGTTTGCATTGCAATAGATCAGAAACACTGGCAAATTTGGAGGGTTACACTTTAGGTAAAGTCATTCCCACCTCCATCAGCCTCTGCAACACACAATAATGTTTTTTTTTTTTTTAAATTTGGTAAAATTGCTATTCAGTAATTAATTGTAAGTAATTGTTTGACTAACAATTCTTCATACAGTATATCGGATTGACTCAGTACAGTATATTTGCCAAAATAGCAACTGTGAACATGCTGTTCATTGCTGTTATGTTTTTTTTATGATACTCTATAATTAATAATTTGTAAACTATAATTTATTCAAGTATTTATGGGAAAAAATATAATGAAAAAAGTCAAGCTTTGGTTAAAGCATATTTACACACAAAAACACTGACTGGAAATTTAGCTGCATATAACATGCAGAATGATAGCATTTGTAATTTATAAATAAGACAAGATACATATATTGTATTAAACTTTGATATTTAAACTTTGATATTCAAAGACAAACAAAGTGAAAAGATAACTGTAATACAAATTATGAAAAAATGTAAATATGACTTTAAAAAGTTTGTAATTAATATTTAAATATTTTTTTTCTTTTTTACTCACGTAGATATATTCAGAATGATCACTGTAGACAGCAGTCAACTACTAACTGTTGAAAGGATTTTCATAACTTCCTTTTTATTGATAACTCTTGTTTAGAGTTTTATTTTGATGTCTAGTATATCCTTCAGTATTTTCTTCCAGGTATAGACAAAAGACAGTTCCTTCACTCCCTATCATACATGAATGGCCATTATCAAGGTCACCAAAAGCATGTGTTTACTTCTTTTAAATTGTCACTAGTGTTCAACATGGATAAGTGACAATTATTCTCACACCCGATTGGCCTGATCAGTGTTTCATTCTGACCTTTCTAATGACTAATCTTTTTTTGCTTTGTTTGGTAATGGCTGTTTATTACAGAAATGGAAGATAACCCATTGGAGCACAAGTGCATCTATGGCCAACTTAATGCTCCCTGCACATTTCATGATGTTGTGTCCCTTGTTGTTAATATAAAAATCTGTGTAATATCAATAACTTTCTATGATGCATGACAGCACCAAACTGCAGCAGAAGTTATATTACGCCAAGGACATCGCACTGTTGATGTCTTGACAACAAGAAGGCCATATGCTAAGATTATTTGACATTGAAACAATTTATGAGAGTCCCGGGTAATAATCACACATGTTGCCCATATTCAGTTACACAAAAGTCTCTTAAAGGGGTTAATCGTCTTGTGTGGATCGTGTTAATATCTATATAAAATAAAATCACTTTTTCCGCACAGAACTACCAAAATTCCCACAAGAAATGTTTTTTTTTTTTTTTTTTCCAGATGGACAATTGAATTAAAATGTGTTTCAGATTATAGGCCTCAAAAACAATACATCATACTTACATTTTTCCAGTTCTTTGTACGCTATTGTCAGATTAAGCTTGAAACATAAATTAAGAAATTCAGCCATAGTTTGATGTTACTTTACACAAAAAAGCATGAAGATCAACTTCAGAATACTACAAAGTATTAAGATTTAAAAGTAGCTTTAGATGATAGAAAAAAAAATTAGATTAAAAAATTTGGATGAAAATAATCCAAATTACATTTTCTATTTGTTTGGCAAAATTATGGAATTCAGACATAATTTGATGTTATTTCACATCAAAAAAAGTTTATTCCAAAATCTGTTGATTGCAAATTAGACTTAGATTAGATAGAAAATATTTCATGAAACTTTTGAATTAAAAAAAAATCACTTTATCTAATTGTTGGCAACTGCTGAAAAACACTACCTAAACTTAGACATAGCTCAAAATTGTTATATATTCAGAAGTATTTAATTTCCCTTTATCTCTAGCTACATTTATCTGTCATTGGCACAGACAAGTGTATTTGTATGACTAAAATTCAATTTGGGGCATATAAAATTACTTGAAACATTACATTGAAAGCATTACATTGAAAATTCTTTACTCTTCACAGTTTTCCTCTCTTTATTAAAGTGTGTGTATGTGTACAGTGAACTATATTCCACACTGGTTTGTCTGTAGTATGTAATATTATATACATTCTTAAAATGCAAGGTTATTAGAGGTCATAGTCTCATAGAGTTGTTAAAGTAATTTAAAGGCATGAATGACTGTCACAGGTGATACTTGATATGCTTTTTACTTTACAATGAGACATACATTTTTTTTCCCTTTAATGATCAAGTTTCAGTCTCGGAACCACAAAGGTGTTTGTATGAGACAGGACCCTCATTCCCACATGTTTTATAGTTATTCATTCTATCCTAAGATAGAATTGATATTTATGTGTTCTACATGCTGACATTACCACTGCATGCTCAAATGATATACCAGTGCCGTGATAGTCATATGTCAGAACTTTTGGGACCCAGTGGGGCTGGGTAAAATTCCAACATTTTTGAGGGTAGGGTTTTATACAAGCCTGCAAAGAGGAACAATGAACTAACGTATTAAATGGGTAAATGTGGAAATATTACAGCAATACACAGCAATTGGAACTAATATTGGTAAAACAGTGGAAGTGATGAAAATATGTGGGCAGTAGAAATGTACAGAAATGTGGGCATCAAGCTGGCAACTGTGACTGTATTGGACAACAAGTTGGCACTTATTACAATATATTGTATGGATAACCAGCCTGACAATATATGTGCAACAAATAGACATTTGAGTTATTATGTATGCATGAAACAGACAACAATGGTAATCCACAGCATCAAAAATGTGAATTGTGACATATGGGTGAAAAACAAGCAATAGCGGGAATACTACATTTTGGCACAAACAGGAAATTATGAAAATACGTGGGAAACAAATAGTAAATTCTGACAATGTGTGGGCAACAAATGGGTAGCTGTGGCAACATTGGGAACAAACAGGCAATTGTGACAGTATGTGGGCAATAAACAGTCAAGCTTGACAATACATTTGCAACAAAAAAGCAATTATGGGAGTTATAGAACAAAAAATTTACAATTATGACGATATACAGTATGTGTATTCCTTTCCCCATCTCTGCTCCAGGCAGGCCCAAAGCTAGAGGGAGGGGCAGGGGGCATGTGCCCTGGGTGCCGCATTGAGAGGGGTGCCAATGACAGGAGTAGTAACATCACCATCGCCCCCCCCAACACGATCTGATGGCCCAGAGTAATGCACACATCTGTGTATGAAGGAGGGGGGCAGTGATTTCAGGGCAGTTTTGGGCTGCACACAGCAGCCCATGCGCTTCATGCCGGATACGTGTAAATTGGACTGATAGACTGTGACTGTTTCAGATCCGGTCTTAGGGCAGAGTTGAGAAAGGTTTCTGGTTGGTAGATGTGCCTTGCTGGAGAATGCCAACAGGCTGTAGATCGGCACGTAGTCACAACAGATGTATGGATCTGCATGCACCAACAATAGTGAACTTGGTGTTGAGTTATTCACTTTACGGTCAACACAGAGGACAAGGGGGGCACTCTTTACGTCTAGAGGAAAAGAGATTTCATCTCTAAATACGGAAAGGTTTCTTCACAGTAAGAGCTGTGAAAATGTGGAATAGACTCCCTGCAGAGGTGGTTCTGGCTAACTCAGTAGATTGCTTTAAGAAAGGCATTGATACTTTCCTAAATGTACATAATATAACTGGGTACTGACATTTATAGGTAAAGTTGATCCAGGGATAATCCGATTGCCTCTCGGGGATCAGGAAGGGATTTTTTTTCCCCTGCTGTAGCAGATTGGAGCATGCTCTTTTGTTTTTTTTTTTTGCCTTCCTCTGGATCAACTGTGGGTATAATATGGGGTTTATTGGATTGTACGATATATTTTATTTTTATTTATTATTTCTTTTTTTTTTTTTTTTTATGGTTGAACTGGATGGACTTGTGTCTTTTTTCGGCCTAGCTAACTATGTAACTATGTAACTATGTAACTCTGTAATCTGTAGGAGAGTTATGGACTGCTAAATTGCTATGCTTCTGCTGTCTCTCTGCCAGTGCTGATCCTGACCTCCCTGGGACTCTAAGCAAAATTCTGCTAAGGGGCCCTCTACCTGACCTGTGATGCCATAAGCTATGTAAATCATTGCCATTGCCACACAGTCACACCTGACACTTACATCAGGGTCCCCAGAGAGCTTCCCTTAAATCAGTGTCCTCGGAGAGTCTCCCCCTACATCAGGGTCCCCAGAGAGCCTTCCCCTACATTAGGGTCCCAGAGAGCATCCCCTTACATCAGGGTCCCCAGAGAGCCTCCCCTTACATCAGAGCCCCAGATAGCCCCTCCTTACATGAGGATCCCCAGAGAGCCCCCTTACATTAGGATCCCCAGAGAGCCCCTCCTTACATCAGGGTCCCCAGAGAGCCCCCCCTTACATCAGGGTCCCCAGAGAGCCTCCCCCTACATTAGGGTCCCCAGAGAGCCCCCCTTACATCAGGGTCAATAGAGAGCCTCCCCCTACATTAGGGTCCCCAGTGAGCCCCCCTTGCATCAGGGTCCCTAGAGAGCCTCCCCCTACATTAGAGTCCCCAGAGAGCCTCCCCTTTAATCAGGATCCCCAGAGAGTCTCCCCCTACATCAGGGTCCCCAGAGAGCCTTCCCTTACATCAGGGTCCCAAGAGAGCCTCCACTTACACCAGGGTCCCCAGAGAGCCTCCCTACTTACACCATGGTCCCCAGAGAGCCTCCCCTTACACCAGGGTCCCCAGAGAGCCCCTCCTTACATCAGGGTCCTCAGAGAGCCCCCCTTACACCAGGGTCCCCAGAGAGCCCCCTTACACCAGGGTCCCAAGAGAGCGTCCCCTTACATTAGTGTCTCCAGAGAGCCTTCCCTCTTACATTAGTGTCCCTAGAGAGCCCCTCCTTATACAGGGTCACCAGAGAGCCCCCCTCTTACATTAGTGTCCCCAGAGGGCCCGCTCTTACATCAGTGTCCCCAGAGGGCCCCCTCTTACATTAGTGTCCCCAGAGGGCCCGTCCTTACATTAGTGTCCCCAGAGAGCCCCGCCTCTTACATCAGTGTCCCCAGAGGGCCCCTTCCTTACATTAGTGTCCCAAGAAAGCCCCCCTCTTACATCAGGGTCCCCAAACAGCTGACTCCCCCCTTGCAGAGGTTCCCCTGTGCCTGGCTGGTGGGGGTGGGAGGCGGCGATTGGCAGCTCTATGGTGTCACCAAGCAGGGGGATCTCCCTGGGGCTAGTAGTTCTATCCAGCGAAGACGGGAGAGGCCTCTGACTTGGGCATCACCAAGAGGTGCAAGGGGGATGCTGGGTCTTGGAGCCCCCCCCCCACAGCAGTATATAACGGAAGAGCCCAGTCGCAAATGCGACTGCAGCTACCCCTAAAGTTCCGCCACTTCATGTTGTAAACATTAATTGACGCGCTAGGACGCAAGGGGGAGGCGTGGCCTCAAGTAATTTGCGGGGGGCCCTACGCAACTTGCGTAGTGAGCGTATAGGGCGGATCGGCTCTGCTCTCTGCCATTACAATCTCACTTAGCCTGCCATGCTAAACTGCCTAAGCTTATCCTCTACCCAACTAGCTACATGCATGTGGAATGCAATTTTCATACAGTCCATCGAGTTCATTATTGCCACTGGCTACCTGCATACTCACAGTGTTTAAAGTGTTACTAAACCCACAACAGTAAAATCAGTCTGTATATGCAGTAAAACATGCTTGGTATACTCATTGTGGAACCTAAGAGGTTAATCCTCTGCATTGTGTAAATATGCTGTTTGATCCTGTATGCACAGATCCTCCTCTTCTTGCATTGTCCACTTAACATGTCCGGATAAGACCAAGTTACCGGAGTCAGGCTGCACATGCTCAGTTTGGTGTGTATTGCTAAAGAGTTTTTTTTCTTCTTGGGAGAGTGCATGTGATCAGCACAGGGCCAATCAGCACTGTCCAGACAGAGGGTCATGGGTCCTGCATCCTGATAGGACAGCCAGTGCAGTATGAAAACTCCTCCTACAAGCTTTAACCAAGCACTGATAGATATAGTGCCGCTGAGAAAAGGTATTTAGCAGTTTATATTTACTAAAGTAATTGCCTTTCCATGTTCTGTGTACTGTGGAAGACCAGATATAGTGAATGCAGGGTCCTGGGTTTAGTGAGACTTTAAATTGTCCTTTCAGGAAAAATTGTATATCAAATGGCTTAGCATTATCAGAAATTAAGGAAGAATGGACTTTAGTTACAAAACCACATTCTTTCTTCTAGCTAAGTAAACATCTGCTGCCTGTTCACAGCTGAACTGTCATATTGTCCATCTACCCTTCATATTTCTTGCACTTGCTTTCAGTGTCTTCATATTTCTTATTAAACCCAAAAACTAAATTTATGTGAAGCTTGTGAGCAACTAGTGAAATTCTGAAGAAATGCCATTATACCAAGTTAAAAAATTGGGATTCAAAAAGTTATATGCTGCTGGAATTGTTACAGTGGACACTCATTGCTCTCTGTGCTAATACCCACATTATTTTGCAAGCTTCATGTTATCTACCATTTGTTTTAGCTTTATGTTTCTGACAGTGTGGAATTTCACTTTGAGACTTACCATATGATGATAATTGGGGGTGGCTGGAAGAGTCTCACAGAAAATGGTACCTCATCCCTAAATGTTTATACTGGAGTAATGGACAAGGATAGATATAGGGGATTATCACGGTACCGAGAACATTGAAATACTATTGGGTAAAATTAAAAATACATTTTATTATAGAACATATGACAATATATTATAGCAATTGCGGTTTACAAATATAGTACAATACATATAGCACTCAATAGGATCAACAGAAAATATAGGATTAATAGGCCTATGATTGAAATAGACCAAAGGTACAGATATTCAGAACCGAACCGACATGTTTCGCCAACATTGGTTTCCTCGGGTGATGATGTGTATTACCATATGATGAAGTTTATATTATACAAAAGACCCCCAAACAGAATAATAACAAAATAAAAAATAATAAAAAAAAATAAAAATAAAAAACGACTGATGCCATCCCCTGTCCTACTGACACCGTTCTCTTTGGGGGTGGGGCAAACTGAGTCTTTCCCCTGGGTGAAAGAATGTCCAGCTTCGCCACTGGCTCCAGGTACTGCAAAAACTATCTCCCTCTGGTCACTTATAGAGTAAAATCCGTTTTGCTGGCGTCCTTTTTGTCATTGCTACCATTAGGTAGACTTCCTTTATATCTTATATCTGAAAGGAGGTCACCAAGACAGGGAAGTAGGGCAAATCTTCATAACATGGAACACGGACGGAACAAAAGTACTTTTTGCTATGGCATGGATGGGTTATAGCCCTCTGTCATGCTTTTATCAACGTCTGTTAATTTTCTGGAGACATTTTCCTGCTTCCTCTCTCAGAAACTTTACAGATATTCTACTTCTGGACAAGATTTAATGTTTTTAACTACTAACCACCTACAGGAACAGTGGATGCCAGGTGTGGGGGATATAGATCTTTCATGAGCAAAAAATCCGTAGACCTATTTTTCTTTCATTATGAACTGCTAGTAAAGCTGCTGCAGCTGGGCCAGCATATATCTACCTTCACTATCACATCATCAACAATTTTACCTCAGCCACACAGGATGTTATATTGTACGGGATTGTTCAGCTCGCTATACCACTCTGACATTTGTCATAGCAATTTACAGAGAAAAAAAAATCAGAAACCAGGAAAAGAACACTTGGACATGATGCAGTTCACAAAGTAGACAAAGTAACATGATTTTATTAAGTCAGTTCAGAATACATTTACAATCATACATCAATGCACATGCAGCAAGCAGCTTTTGCAGATGTCTGCTGTAGAGTAATGTATTTAAAGGCTAAGTTCACCTTTTTTTCTAAATTCCAGCTCCCCTATGTACCAATATAGCATTAATGTGCTTATTTTGCAAAAATAAAACAGCTTTCTATTTATTCGACACACACCTACCTCACTGTCTTCATGGCTGTTTAAAAAAACTGCTCCATTACTTCTGTCTTACTTCCTGGGCAGACTTTAGGTCATGACACAGGAAGGAGTTGGCCAGCTGAGAGTAGATGATGCAGGGTGTGTGCTAATGAGGTAAGCTGGTTAACTCCTTCTTGTATCATGACCTAAAGTCTGTCCAAGAAGTAAGGCAGAAGTAATGTTGCAGTGTTTTGCAACAGCCATGAAGTCAGTGAGGTAAGCATGTGTAGAATAAATGGAAAGCTGTTTTTTTCAAAAATAAGTACATTAATGCTATATTGGTACACAGGGGACCTGGAATTTAGAAAAAAAGGCAAATTTAGCCTTTAAAGCCCAAATCAAAAAACTCTACTTTAATAGTTTTACCTCCACTACTGTTATAGCAGTTGTGCAGTGCATCTACATTTCACTGTGCAGTCCAATAAGCACCATAGATTGACCATAATGCCCAATGCACTCTCTAGAGACACACCCTTCTCCTTTTTTGCACTACAAGTGTGCATGAGGAAGCTTGTGATGAGAGGTGTGGTACTCGTCTATGCCAGCATAGAACATTACAGTGGTAGAAAGTGCAGGAAGTGAATTTTTATCAGGTGAAAATCAGTTAAAAATAATAGTAAAACATAAATATTGAGATACTCACATGAAGTTTTGTAGCCCTCATTCACATTGGATCGACTTGTCATGTGATTTGATGTGAATTTGCTGTGTGTTTACTTTGTAATCAGTCTTTATAGTGGAACTTCCTGTTTTGGACCCCCGCGGGAGTAGGCGTGTATATTCTTTATCCCTGTCGGCGCACTGTATCCTGGGAGAGGTTAACACTGAGCATGTGCGGGAACGAGCGGTGAATGCTGGTAGCTCAGCATTCACTGCATCCAGGAAGTAAATGCTTGTGGGCTTCACATGCCCACAAGCAAGATGGAACCGGCCGCCCACAATTTTTAAAACTTTGTTTTTTATTAGAAACCAAACATCGGGGGACATAGTTCACCTAACAAGTGAGTGTTACAATGTTATTATGTCAGTGTCTTCATGGTTAAAAAAAAAAAATGAATGGTCGGTGGACCTCCACTTTAAGCCTATGAGAGCCAAATCTTGTTATTTATTTATGGCCTTTTTAAGAACAATTTGAAAAAGGGCAAGTTAGCTAGACATTGCCACAGGGGTACCAATCCAAAAATATTTTTTTAATACAATTTGGCAGGGAGCTCTTCCTGTACTGTAGTTTAAAAGGCAACATTGAAAATTAACAGATCTTTTCAAGATTATGCTTGGGGGTGCCTTAAAGCTGTATATGAAGTTACAAATGAAGTATAAAATCTGTAGGGTTGGAGATCGTGCTGGACTGACTCAAACGATTGCGGGTCAATAGTTGGATGATGGTGGGGCAGATAGGAATAGTTCTCTTCTAATGCTTTCTACCCAACTACTCCAGAAGAAGGTGGTTAGACCTTTTTTGGGGGCCTGGGCTGCTGCCTTTGGGTATGGCCTTGGGGTCATTTCCACATGTACTAGTAGAAGTAGAAAAGGAGGGAGCACCCAATGTCCAATGAAATGCAAGTTGAAAGGTAAATGTAAGGTTGTTTACTAAAAGTAGCAATAGTCAAGCCAACGCGTTTGTGGGGAAAAGACTCCCCCTTCCTCAGGGCTGCAGCTGTCTGCTGATGGTGAATGGGGAAAAATCCCAAACAGTTGTGTCTGTGACACCAAATCGGAATGCTGTGTGTTCAATGCTGCCGCTGCAAACACAGCAGACACAGAGCATTCCGATTTTGGTGTCACATACACAACCATTTGTGATCTTTCCTCTTTCACTATCAGCAGACAGCAGCAGCCCTCAAGAAGGGGAGTTGGCATGACCATTTGTTGCTATCAATAAACTACCTTAAATTTACCCCTCGACTTGCATTACATTGGAGATTGGGTGCTCCCTCCTTTTCTACCTCTACTAGTACTTATTTAAAATGTAGCACTTCAATTGCTGAAATGACAAATCCCTCTGGCTTCTGTTCCTCAAAGAACAAGGGCCCTGTCATTTAGGAGTGATATCACAAACCACCTCTAAATGACAGATCCCGGCTGACTGCTGTTTGTAAATAAAGGGTCAGGATTAGAATCATACATTACTTTAGTGACCAAATATGATCATGGCCATATTTGGTCACTGATGTCACCTTGAATCCCCAGCAGTGTATTTTCTATCCAACAGTGCCCGAGATCTTTCATTTGCAATAGGAGTAGTGAGACCAACATCATCATGGCTGGATGGAAGCACATATTTGGGTCAGGCAGCACTCATTGCTGGATGATATGATTGATGTTGAACTTTTATTGGGGTCATGCTGACATGACATCCACGATAATGTGATTGTCCAAATATAATGGATTTACTGCTCCTCCTTTGAAGGCCAAGTATGACTCAGGAGGGGCAGGTAAACATTGTTTTATAAAGGAAAAAAAAACTCCATTAGGAACCTCTTAAAATTTAAATCAGACCCTTATCCAGGCAGGCCATCACAGTGCTGTCTGTATGCACAGCTGCAGGGCTAACGATTCACACTCAGTCACCAATCACTAACCTGTTTGAACCAGGATATCTCTCATGTGTCATGTGCTTTCTGGATCTTTTGGGAGGCTAAAGCTGTGGGTAAAGTGCAGACAAGGTAAAAAGCAGGCACCTTATACTATAGTACCCTTTTGCATAGTTGAAACACCAACTCCCACTGCAGAGCAGTCAAACATACATGCTTTGTTTTGAGGTGGTCTACATAAGACCTCTTTCACACCAGTGGACCGATCGGGTCCACCTGTTCGTTTTTCAGGCAGACCAGATTCTCTATGGGAAGGCGGATGTAAAGGAAATGTGTCTGTTTACACCCACCTGCATCCGTTCCGATCTGATCCAGGCCACCAAAAACAGAGGGATGGGGATTCATTCCCCATCCATCTAGCAGGCCACCTGCCACTAAGCAGGTGGATCTGCTTTATGGTGTCTGCCTCATGTGAAAGGGGCCTAAGAAAAGGTGCAACATGCGGAATGCCACTTATAAAACCATGTCTGGTAATACACAGCAAGGAATCATTATAATGTTAAGGGGACCTAAAACCTTTACTGTTATTACTTACTTTTAGAGCTCTTTGGTGGAAGATCACAAAACCACCAGAACAAGCTAATTTATTACATATGTTAGTAAAGATTGCAATCCAATTAAACAAGACAGTCATAATGCACTAAGAGCCACCAAACTCACTGTGGTACAAGTCCTAATCAGAAATAACGTTTTTTTTCATTTCATCATTGGTAAAATTGCAAACTTTGTTTAACAGAATTATTTACCATTCGTTACAAGTGCAAGGTGCAATTTTTATCTATGCAAAGCTGAAGTTGGATCTCTAGTTGCCTTGCAATTAGCCTGGGTATGCAGCCAAAGAAAAGTAATTATATCAGAGCATGCAGACATTCAAGCAGACTTTCATGTAATAAAAAGCTTCTATTCTTTAACATTATACTGTAAGTATTTATTAGAAGCTGATGTACACAACATCAGACTTCAAAATTACTTGGGACAATAAAATCACAAAAAAATCATGGAATCATTTACTCAATTTACCTCAAAAACTTTCAATTTGTTTGGTAAAAATTGTAAATTACATTATTACTGCAAATTTTTTAAGAAGCATTTAGCAATATTAAGAAGTAGGCACAAGGTTTGGGTTTTCTGTTTTAATGGGGTTGTCCCATCCTGTGTGTTTGCTGTGCACCTGGCAAAATAATTCTGGAATTCTCCATAGCAAAAACCATAATGCACTGCCTGGTCATCTGGCTTAGCAGGATCAATAAGATATATTGATATTGATATCATTTTTGATAAGCCAGCCCTTCACCAGAAGCCATTAGCTGTGATGGGCCTTCCAAATCACAGCTAATGCTCGTTAGCTGTGATAGGGAAAACCTATGAAGTCTTGCTAATAAAAGTGCATAGGAAGAGAATTGTGGCAGGTCTCCTAAAGTAGATGTAAACGTCCTGTAAGTAGCAAAATGCTGTGTATCTTGGAGAATTTTGGGGAGCCAGAGGAACAGGTTTTTCCTTTTTTTTTATCATCCTTTGTTTCATCTTATAAGCCAGAAGCTCCATCACATACTGTGCAATCTCTGGCCAATGTTCCAGCCTGGACACCCAATAGTTTATAGGGTCCCCATTTCTGAGAGTGTTAACATGCAGCTCTGAACCCTATGTAGTCAGCAGCAATTTTATAGTTCAAAACCTGCCTGTAAGTGCTGCTTGTAGCCAGGCCTGGCCACTGACGTTTAAAAAAAAAAAAAGAAAATACTTTTAGAGATACATTGGTAATCAGAGGAGATTTTGCAACCATCCAGAAATGCAGACCTTATGCAGTACACCCTCAAAGTGCCATATTTTGAGCTCTGTCTGGTATTGTGGCAGTAGATTGGTAATTTCTTCTATGTATCAGAGATCTAATAGGGTGGGCACTAGTGATAAGCTAAACACCCAGGGTTTAAATTATGGGTATGTTTGCAAACTTAACAATAGCTTGGGGGCCGAATGCAAACCCTGTTGATTCCAAGGGAAGCTGAATATATAAGAAGAATAGTGGCCATTTTTAGGCTAATAGGCAAGGTATTGTCAAAAAATTAGCATGGGTAGCTGGGCACTGCTGGGAACATGTATCAAAGAAAATGTTTAATAAAAAAATCTGTTTTGTAGGGAGCAGAGATTTTAATAATGTATACAGGTCTGTAAAGTGGTACACCTGTTGTATACAACCTACTACAGCAAAATTAAAAAACGCTGTTTAAATTGTCTGTAAATGATAGCTCTCAGGGGCTCATTTCATCCATACCAGACCCTTATCCTGGATGAGGGTTGTGTATAGATGGGTGGGGGGACCCCACAAAAAAAAAACTGATAAAAGGGATGGAGTTCCAACTAAAAATACATACTATGTCCTTATCCTTGATGACGGTCAAAAATTGATGTCAAGGGGAACCTGTGAAGAAAAAACAACGTGGGGTCTCCCCAAATTCCATACCAGACTCTTTGGGTCCTTTGGATGTAGTATGGAATTTAAGGAGGAATGCTATGTAAAAAACGTGAAAAAAAACGTTGGGGGCTCCCTAAAATCTATACCAAACCCTTAACCTAGCATGCAGGCTGACTGGCCAGGCAAAGCAAGGCAAACATGAGCTACCCTGGATCTGGTATGGGTTTTTTGGGGGCCTTACACATTTTTCTCCTTGACTCTTGCCAAACTGAAATCCACCCAGACTTAAAGGGTTTGATAAAGAATTTTGGGGGGGCTTTGCGCCTTTTATTTTGTTTTTCTTCTGCTGTGGGGGACCCCTTTTAAAATTTATACCAGACCTGAAGGGCCTGCTGTAGATTATGTTGACGACACTTGCATTTTTTAAAATCTATCCCTAGTTCCTATGTTTACATGGCTGAGGAATCACAATCATGTAAGTGAATGGGCCAGCAATGTCACTGGTTGTTAAGGACTCTGCAGTGACTCCACTTGGAGGCAGAGGTGCAGGTTTTTGGTGTTTGGTATTAGGTGTGGACATTGATGTAATAAACTCAGCAGCGATCCTACAGTCGTGTAACCCTGCTAGCAAGTGGGAAATAAAGGAACCAGAGATGAGCAGTTTATCAAGATTTAACCCTTTCCTCCCTGTCCTGGCATCCCTTTAAAAAGTTCTGAATGCCATGGGGGTGGGAGAGATTGGCTTATTACATGATCGGGAACCAGTCCTGCCAGCTACTGATCATTAGCGGGATCAAAAACTGTCTTCCCCAGCTTGGTCTCTGTGCTGGAAGTGCGCAGTTCTCAGCACAGAAATAACCACTGCCCAGTGACGCATTTGTGAAGTGTGTGGGTGTTAAAGCCCCCCCCCCCCCTTGTTTCTGCATATATGTGTTGCATGTGCAGCAAGAGGATAAGAAAAGATCTAATGATTTTTCTGATGATTTATTTTAAATTATATTCTTTGGCCTACAGGTGTGAGCACATGGCCTGCTGCTGCCATATGTTTGTTGGAAGAAAAACCTCCAAGCAACGTGGAGTCTCCCCAGTTACCCTCAAGGCTAAACATTGCTATTTGTGAGTGAACCGCTGAGAAATTAGAGTTGGACGCCAAGCAAGGTAGAAAGCTAGGATCTCTCAGAGCAAGATTGAAAGCCATGGACCCCCTAAGCCAGATGGCAAGCTATGCTCTCCAAGTAAGATGGGAAGCCATGACCACTCCAAACAAGATGGAATGCTTTTTCTGTTCCTGCAGCATTAGAGGATGATGAATGGAATGAATAGACTTGATGTAAGAGTCCCTGAGAATAAAGAGTTTTTTCTTTTTTTTAGATGTCTATGTAAAAAATGTTTATAAATCTAACAGTTATATCTCTATATTAATTGCATGAGCTATTTACGCTATGTATCGAAATTAATGGCTTTTTTTTTTTTAAATCTATGGTTAACTAGCTAATCGGTTCTTAACTGATTGCCTCATTTTTGACAACATCTAATGGACACACATGATAGGCTTTGATCAGTTGAGTGACTGGTTGTTGTCAACGCCTTTTTTATTTATTTATGTATGTATGTATTTGTATGCATATGTGTCCAATATTTTGAGCTATGATTAAGCACCAGTTTTAGGTGTGAAACGCGTCAGTTGATCTTGTAGTTCACCGCCATTGTTGTATGGTCTATGTTTTTATCTACCAATAAAAGAGATTGCATTGGAGTGCGGCCATCCACCCACTTTTTGCTTCCTATGTTCCTGTTTGCAGCAGGGCCTGCACCCATTTACGTGTAGAGGTCGCGGAGCAGCAGGGCAGGTGATGTAGTCCTTGAGCGGTGCTATATACGGGAATGAGTAGCACGGTTGGGCTCTGGCACGAGAATGCTGTTTGTGTTTAAAGTTTGGTAAATTACTCATGTCTTAATTTCAATGAGTCTGCTCAACTGGATTAGTAGTGTTGGTGGGCCAGCAATCTCATCAATTCACCTGATTTCTTTCACAATTCTGTTCTGTGATGTGCATTAAGACAAATCTCCTTTCTGATCACTTATAAGACTGTCCTCTACTATTGTTTATGATATGGAATCATTATACATAGCTAAAAAATAAATGTTGACCTGATTTTTTAACTTAAATTATGTTCAAAATATCAATGTATTAAAGCACGAGGACATTTATGAATAACATTAATAATGGCACTGATGAATTTAAAAAAATAAGCAATATAAAAAGATTTTTAAAAAATGACGTAATAAAACAATACCAGATAGTAATAATGGACAAGCATTAGATTTCCAGCATTGAAAAAGTTCTGAGACATTATGAAGATCCCCAAGAGGATGATATCAACAAAATTTATATAGTGGAACATTTTGGCTAGGGTGAGAAGTATAATTTACTGAAATTTTCTTTTAGCAGATTTGCTTGTGACAGAGGCTCCACCCAGGAGATTAATGTTGATGGCATCAGGTTATAATCAGAAAAACTTAGATAAGCTTGTGTATTAGGAATGTTTAAAGACATTGCCAGATGTATATTATTGCCAAGGATCCAGATAGCTGTAAATTTGTCACCTTTTCTTTGATGTATATAGAACATGAACACAGCATGATACTTTTTGTTGGGTTTAAATGTTGAGATTTTTATGTTACTGGAAGAGCAACAGATAAATAAAGAAGCGTGTTGGTGGATATTATATACTTAGAACGGGACTTTTTTCTAATGTATGGCAATGAAACAACCACATTATTTAATAGTAATTATATCCTATCCATGATTCTATTTACAATGTGGTTGAAAATGCATTCATTCTGCTTGTAGCTTGTATAGAGGCTGCAGACACAACACAATGCAGTGTTAGTGAGAACATTCCATAGTCATCTGTAGACACATCCCTAGGGCAACCCACATGATTTGAACATTCCAAGTTGACAATAATGAATAATATGTACAAAGTCTATCATTTTTCTTGCCCTACCTTACCATATTATGCTTTTTTGAAGGGTCAGTTGGTATCTTGAATTACGTTTTCTGGCAATTTCCACAAAATATCTAGAGACATTTTGAGACCCTTGTGAATGTAACTCCCTAAAACTGTACTAAAAAGGCTATGCTATCCACAGCCACCAACAGGAGTCTAACATGTTGACATTTGAAGTCTGAAACTTGTGTTGATTTATTCAAGTCTTTTCACTTATCGAGGTGTATGTTCACATAGTGTAATTATTAAAGCGCACCTGTGTTAATTTTTAAACATCCAACCCTGAGTAAGAAAATGTTTTTTTAACTATAATTAGCCTCTACTCATTTAGAAAATTGGTCTCATTGAATTTAGAAGGTAACTTTGGGCAACAATGACAATTTTTATTGAAGCAACTGTCACTGAAAAAAAAAAAACACCTGTACAGGCAAATTGCCTAAAGCTGCCTGAAGACTCTTTACAATGAACACCCTTCCAGTTGTGAAGGATGTTCCTCTGTGTTTAACTGATTATTGATCTTGTATCTATATGTGTGTGCTAGGGTTGAATTTAAGGTTCAGGTCAAAGGTGGGTTTAAAGCGGAGCTCCACCCAAACGGTGAAGCTCCGATTATTTGCTTCCTCCTCCCTCCACTGACAAATTTTGGCACCTTTCAGGGGGGAGCAGGTACCTGTCAAAATTAGGTACCACTTCCACGCAAGATCACTGCAATCGCTGTGTGGTGAACTACGCAATTTCTGACCCCTCCTCCTTCCCCCCCACTTTCTTCTGGAAGACACACAGGTCCCAGTAGACAGCGAAACCATTCAGTAGGAAACAGACTGTAAATGTGTAAATGTTCCATGCGTCAGAGGGTGGCCCCGGCCTCCGTTATATAAGACCTGTCAGAAGAAGAGAAGCATCACACAGCGGGAGCCTCCCATTGCGCGGAGCGGCCCAATAACGAAGTAGAGACGCCGGGGAGGAAGATGCCGGACGAGAACACCGGAGCAAGAAAAAGCGGATCAGAGGAAGAAGAAGACGGAGGAAGAAGATGAAGAAACCAGACGATGAAGAAAGGAAGAAGACCAGAAGAAAGAAGACTTTAATAAAGGAATTGTCAAAGACTGTCTCCTGTCCTTTTTAACTCTTTTGTCACTTTTTAGGTGAAATGGTAGGGGTACTTTTGTACCCCCTTACCATTTCACACAGGGGGGGAGGCCGGGATATGGGGGTCCCCTTGTTAAAGGGGGCTTCCAGATTCTGATAAGCCCCCCTGCCCGCAGACCCCCACAACCACCGGGCAAGGGTTGTGGGGATGAGACCCTTGTCCTCATCAACATGGGGACAAGGTGCTTTGGGGGGACCCCAAAGCATCCTCCCAATGTTGAGGGCATGTGGCCTGGCAAGGTTCAGGAGGGGGCGCTCTCTCGTTCCCCCCCTTTTTTCCTGCGGCCTGCCAGGTTGCGTGCTCGGATAAGGGTCTGGTATGGATTTTGAGGGGGACCCCCACGCCATTTCTTTTTTTTGCGCGGGGTTTCCCTTAATATCCATGCCAGACCTGAAGGGCCTGGTATGGATTTTAAGGGGGACCCCCACGCCATTTTTTTTGGTGCAGGGTTCCCCTTAATATCCATGCCATGGAACCCCACGCATTTTTTTCTTAATTTTTTTTAATTTCTTAATGCTAACATGACCTGTGTTCAAATAGCCTTTAAAAAGCCCATAGAAGTGAACCAGCTCAAAAAAAAAAAAAAGTCAAATTGAGATGTGCGCCTGTATAACTTATGCAAATGAACCTGCGTGGCTTGACATTTACTAAGATTTTGCCGGCGCAGTGAACCAGAGCACATGAACGGGCGCAAATGCCGCTTGCGCATGCGCAGTACATAAATTGACCTAGCGCAGTTACAAGTGTATTTGCAGGCGCAGCAAGCCTGCTCAGAGAAAGTTTTGGGCATATTTGGTAGTTGGACAGTCATATCTATACTTCCTCACATCACCCCACATCACCCCCATAATATTGCCACTTCCAGCTTCTTTTATTTTCTGAGTTGAAGAATGCTTGTGCCAGGTCTATAGCGGCGCACAGATCGTGGCCGCCTGTGCGCTGGCAACATGATAGTAAACAGGGAATTGCACTCTGTTACAGGCGCAAATGCTTTGTGAATATGAAAACGGCCGCTGGGCAGCGGCGTGCGCCGCAACTCATGGTGCAAATGCTTGGTAAATCAGCCCCAATGTGTTCAATTTGGTGAATAGTCAAACAAATTGCTCATTTTTGGCTAGTTTTCCCCAGCTGATGTCTGAAATTTAGATCATAGGCCAGTTGGTGTTTGCGAACAAATATTTGGTCAATTATGTCACCCAGGATCCCTAGTGTCAGGGACATGCTGGCCATAGCGCAGCCGAAGTACCTAAGCAAAGACAGATATGCATGTGCAGCCCTGCAGGTGCCCATCTTGTAGGCCACTGGTTCACGAATATGCGCATGCACACACATATCCGCACACCTATGCACATGCGCATCACGTTAGCTATTAACACTGGCACCAAATGACCTATATAAGGGCAGCAGCTGCGCTAGTCCATTGCTCTTGTGCTGGGGCTGTACGAGAGGTCTCCCTCTACATGTCAGGCTCTGCCACAAGGTACGTGACACCTAGCCAGTTTGTTTACAACAATAGCCAGGACTCTGTCATTTTGCAGTGGGCACATGAGAGCTGAACCTTGTGCAGTGGCTGGTCATCGTGGCAGGAGATCAACATCATCAGGCAGCAGGGCACCATAAATGACAAGGATCTACATTACTGGAAGATGCGATTGATGTTGAATTTATTGTACATCAGGGACATTGTTTACCTCTTTTATTGTGACTTTGTCATGGTGTGGATGTTTTTATTTGCTTTTAACTTTTTTTGGGGAATGAGTAATAAGGAATACTATACTCATTCCTCTAGAGGGGCAGGATATCTGTGTCCATTATTATAAAGGGGGCTTCCAGATTTCGATAAATTCCTTCCTGCAAACTCCCACATCTTTTTGGAGACTGGATGTGGGGATACGCATTCGCTGCCCTTCCAAGCCATCCAATGAATGCCTTTGAATGCCTGGATAAGGACTGGATTGAATCTTAGAAGGAACCACACACTGCTCTTTTCCGCTTTTTCAAAAACATTTACTGTTCCTTAAAAAAAAGACAGAGGGTCTACAATTCATACCAGAATTTTATCCAGGCGTGCAGCTTGGGTGGGCAGGAAAGCAAGGGCATCTAGTGTGCAGCCCGTCTTCCTGTACTGGACCATGCCATATGCCTTCAGTTTGGGAGACTTCCTTGCAAGGGGCTGATAGTTAAGCCTCCCTCCTTGCAAAGCACCTTGCCTCCATGTTGAGGGGGAAAGGCAATCATCCCCTCATTCTGTTTCCCAAAAGGGATTTGGGGATATATGGGGGGCTTATTGGAATCTGGATGCGCCCTTTAAAATAAGGGAGCCTCCAGATATCCTTTATCCCACAGAGAAATGTGTACAGAGTATGAGTACCCCTTTTTACTCATTCCCAAAAAAGATAAATAAATAAAAACTCCAACACAGAGACAAAGTCCTTTATTAAAAAATATAAATTTCCCCCAAATGTAAATCCAATGTCAATCATTTCATATCATCCTCATCAACCATGATGACCCATTGTCAGTCAACCAGTTGGCCAGTGATATTCAGCTTCCAGATTCTGATAAGTCTCTCCTCCACAAACCTCCACATCCTCTTGGGGACCAGGTGTAGGTATGAGGCCCCTGTCCCATCAACATGGGGACTAGGTGCCTTATAAGGTAGGGATGATTTGCTGCCCCCTTGAAAGGTACTCTTCAATGCTTTTGTCACTAGAAAATGGTGGCTGTTTTATGTGATCACATTATGAATAATTAAAGTGATTTGGACACCATTTGGTTTGGCACTCCCATTCTATGTTTCTATGCTTTGAGTTACTTTATGGGTACCCACCAGAAGGGAGCCTTGATTCAGTTGTGCATTCTTACCAGAAAAAGTCAGCTCCTTAAATAATTTTGGTCTCATTGTTATCTTAAATGCATAGGATTAAAAGGCTCAGCAGCTCCTGGATAATGTATGTCTTTTTGAAATCTTCACATTCAACATCCTGGTGATTATCAAATAATTGAAATGCTCCACTGCAGATTCCATAATTAAAATAACTAAAATACTTGAAAAAGACTACACTTTGAAAAAAAATCAACAATAAGGAAATACACAGCCAACATTATGTCTTGGTAAATAGGCATATATATCAACTCTATAGAACAAAGTGCTGAATCACCAAATGCAAAAATAATAAATATTACAAATAATATTAATAGAGTTATATAACCTTATTCAAGATACACAAAAAGTGATATGAAGCAAGATATTACTGCACAATCCCCAAAACAGTCCAAAATAGAGTCCATAAAAATCAGAAAACCCAGTACCACGTGTAAGGAAGATCTTTGAATGACACAAAGAAGTGATAGGTGCCACCACTTCCTCAATTGTGAACAACCGTGCCCATATGAGAGAGCACTTACCAGATATCCATGAACCCCTGCAATCAGGGGAATGTTTGTCCTTTTTGTTATTTTCTTTTTTTTTAGCAACTACGTCATTTTAAGGACATGTTGATAAATTATGACAAAATCTCTCTTTGCTTTTATGATGAGCAAACAAAAAGTTACTCCAAGTGAACATACTGTGCGTAAATAATAAGCATTGTGGAATAGGTTAATAGTATCCAGTCAATGGACATGATAGCTTTGCAAACCCCAGCAACATAAATGTCATATCAAGACACTTGATTGAAAGCATGTGTGAAAATAAGATGCTCAGAAAATGCTGTAAATAATTACATTAGACTTAAATGGACCAGTGTGATTTTAATCAAAACATGCTCATAAACATTCGATAAACTGGCAGGGAATTGTACACAGAAAAATAAGTACAGACACATGCTTTGCTGGAAGCATCTGCTTACAGATGAGTGCCATCCAGAAACAAATCACACCTCATTTTACTTTTTCCACTATTGGGTGGCATCTATTTCGTATAGCTTTCTAAGAGCCTTATTTATAGGATGTAAGGGTTGTTTATATTTTCCAATCTTTTAACAAATTTTTTTTGCAGTGTCGGACAAACATCAGACTGTGTAGGACTTCTCTTGGGAACATAACTATCCATCTTCACCAATATCACATCTCTGATTATTAGTGTACAGAAACACAAGAACCAGATATTAGGGTTTATTTACTTGCAAGAATAGAGACTGTTCAGTTAGCAAAGTGAATGTTCACTTAGATTAAAAAATAGGATGATGCTGAATTCACTTCAATCAACCATTCACGAGAAAGTATAAATCCTGTGTTTTTCCCATATACATGTTTGGACATTTAAAGTGAAAACACAAATTACTTTTTTTAGTATTAATATTTTGAAAAGTAAATTGACACTTTTTAAAGTGAGCCTCCTTTTTAACCACCTCAATACAGTGCACTTACACCCCCTTCCTACCCAGACCAATTTTCAGCTTTCAGCGCCCTCACACTTAGACAATTACTCAGTCATGCAACACTGTACCCATATGAAATGTGCGTCCTTTTTTTCACACAAATAGAGCTTTCTTTTGGTGGTATTTAATCACTAGTGGGTTTTTTTTTTTTTTGTGCTATAAATAAAAAAAGACTGTAAATTTTGTGAAAAAAATGCCCTTTTCTTTGTTTCTGTCATAAAATTTAGCTAATTAGTAATTTTTCTTCATAAATTTCTTTATATATTTTGGCCAAAATTTATACTGCTACATATCATTGGTAAAAATAACCCAAATTAGTGTATATTATTTGGTCTTTGTGAAAGTTATAGAGTCTACAAACTAACGTGCCAATCACTGAAAATTGATCACATCTGATCAGGCCTTCAGTACAGCAGGTGTATCTCATTTCTTGAGACACTAACAAGTCAAGAAAGTACAAATACCCCCCAAATGACCCCTTTTTAGAAAGTAGACATTTCAAGGTATTAAGTAAGTAGCATTGTGAGTTTTTTTAAGTTGTAATTTTTTCCCACAATTCTTTGCAAAATGAAGATGTTTTATTTTCATTTTTTTCAAAATTGTCATATTATCAGGTTATTTCTCACACACAGCATATGCATATAACAAATTACACCCCAAAATACAATCTGCTACTCTTGCCGAGTATGGCGATACCACAAGTGTGAGACTTTTACACAGCCTGGCCACATACAGAGGACCAACATTGAAGTAGCACCTTCAAGCGTTCTACGAGCATAAATTACAAATCTCATTTATCAACCACCTATTACACTTTTGAAGGCCCTGGAGATGGACTGTGACAGGTACTCGGGTACTCAGATGAACTGTGACAGGTACTCTGGTACTCAGATGAACTGTGACAGGTACTAGGGTACTCAGATGAACTGTGATAGGTACTCGGGTACTCAGATGAACTGTGACAGGTACTTGGGTACTCAGATGGACTGTGACAGGTACTCGGGTACTTGGGTACTCAGATGGACTGTGACAGGTACTCAGGTACTTGTACTCAGATGAAATATTCCTTTAAAAATCGTGCCTGGGGGGTCTCCTTAGTCTGCCTGTAAAGTAGCACATTTTTTCCATTTTTAGAACAGTACCACAGCAAAATGACATTTCTAAAGGAAAAATGTCATTTAAAACTGCTCGTGGCTGTAATGTATTGTCGGATCCCGGCAATATGGATAAAAATCATTGAAAAAATTGGCATGAGTTCCCCCCCAGTCCATTACCAGGCCCTTTGGGTCTGGTATGAATATTAAGGGGAACCCTGCTCCAAAATGTAATAAAAAATGGTGTGGGGGTCCCCCTAAAATCCATACTAGACCCTTATCCGAGCACGCAGCCTGGCAGGCTGCAAGAAAAGGTACTGTATATAACAGCTGTCATCGCAAAAAGGCCGCAGTCAGCAGGACGCCTCCCAGATGAACTGTGACAGGTACTCGGGTACGGGATGAACTGTGAAGGTACTCATATGGACTGTGATAGGTACTCAGGTGGATAGGTGATAATAAGTGATAGGTACTCAGATAAACTATGATAGGTACTCAGATGAACTGTGACAGGTACTCAGATGGACTGTGTGTGACAGATATTTTGAAAATTAGAAAATCCGAAAAATTTGAAAACAGGAAAGAAAATACGTAACATTCAAAAGAACGAAAATTTGAAATAATAGCTAACTATTAAATTATAGGTATTGGAATTTCCTTTCAAATTTGGCTGTTAGTGAACATAACGAATACAAATTTGGAAATTCAAAAATGCGGAATATGAAGAATTTGAAGATGTGAAAATTCAAAAATTTGAAAAATCGGAAATTCAAAAATTAGAAAAATTTGGAAATTCAAAAATGGCTGTATCTAACTTCGATGCTTTTTGAATTACAGACTTGGAACAAGAATGATGTAAATGATTGTCAGCAAACTGTCAAGATTCCTTATCTTTATGATTGTTCCAGGTCATAGCTTTAAGCTCCCTGGTGGGGTACCATTATTTTGCATGGAAATTTGACGTTTTTTATTGTAGGCCTGTAATTCTTAGAAATAACTCATTTAAATCTGTCCAAACAAGAGTCTAGTAGATATGTCAGGTATGATGAAGTTTGAAACATGAAATCATAAATTATAATATAATAAATAACTATAAATAATTATAACAAATAATAATAGAATAATAATTCTTCAATAATGTAATCAAATCAAAAACACTGAAATGTGCTCAATTTGCAGTTTGTCATTACTTTCAGTGTTTGATGACGGATTTCCCCACAAATCACTATCGCTCAATTCTGCAAGTGATTCTAATTTATTATCGCTGTTTTCTAGCTGGTATAAAACCACTTTTGATGTAAAGGGATGGTTTTGGTTGCTATGGACAATCTCAAGTTTCCAGGCAGAAATAACATTATTTATAATAGAAAACTGCATGCAGGGCACTGGACAAACCACTAGGGACAAACGGGATGTGAAATAAATCGATACAGTAATGTAATCTGTAAGATTACAGTGTACTATATATGTATTGTGTTTTTTACTTTTTGAATTTGTCGCTATTCTCCGTCCCTGTGCGTCGCAACGCTCGTAGGGAACGGAGCTCGGCTCTGTGATGAATCGAGCGGAGGGCGGCTCGCACACAGAGCGGGGAGGACATTGCAGGAACCTGGGGACAAGGTAAGTAACCTCTTCATGGATGCTGCAATGCGATCCCGAGTGTGGCTCGGGGTTACCGCTTTTGGTACTGAAACTCCAGCCCGAGCCACACTCGGAAATACCGTCAGGGAGTTTAATATGCCAACCAAGGTAGTAACATACAGGCCAAATATGGCATCTCCCATATTTCTATTCTGACATTTATTTTTATTGACTTATCTGACTTTGTAAAGTGAGAAGGTACAGAGGCTATTGTTAGATAGATTTTTGCTACTTATGCAGATGATTATCATACAACATTGTGGCTCTATCAAGAAACCCTCAAAAAAAATGCAATCCAGCAGCAACACACATTTATATATTCCTGCCAAGGCACACAAAAGGAACTAGGCTAGGATAGGCAGAGCAAACAGGATTACACTGTAGTTCCTGCTTGATTTACTTGTCCTCATACCCAGCCATACTTCCACCTAGTATCGTATCCTTTCCACAAACTTTCCTCCGCTGACAGATTCCCACTGAGGACAAGCAATTGTTTTGCTAGTGTGTAGATAAGAATTAATTAAACTAAACTAAGCCCAATGATAAATGTGCACATTATAACTGATGCATTTAAAGCAATCAGACAAGTACACATTTAACTAAATATATCATCTCTGAATTCAGAACGCTGACGCCCTCAGTTAATTCACATCATATAAATCATTCTTACATGCCTATACTATGGTTTAGCAAAATGGAAATATGTTTTTTTTTATGTATGTGCACCTGGCAAATTATCCCACATTTTCCTTTATTCCATTTTATTATCTATATTGAATATGAGAGGCAATTCATATATAGAAAATTACTTGTGATGTACACTTTGGTCTTTGTAATCATCTGCTTTATGAAGTGAAGGAAGAATCTGGTCATATTTAGACAGAATACATAGTCTTTGATGTACATATACCATGTGAATGCTGCAATCAGTTATAAATGAATAGGAGCCATTACAGATGAAGCACTGAATTCCGGGGATTTCATTGTAGCAATTTCATAGGTTTGGATAGAACGAAGGTCCATTGATATATCTAAAGTAAATCTGATTGGTTGTTATGAAACAATGCTTCCCCCAAACCTTTAGGGCACGGTTTCTCAACCAGGGTTCCGTGTAACCCTAAGGTTCCTCCAGGGGTTGGTAGGTGTCCCTTAAGCAATGAGAAATGTCTCCCTCTCAGATAAGTTCCAGCTTACACCATTGATCCTTTTAGCTATCTGTAAGGGGGTAATTCTTCCCAATGACCACACATGTAAGGTTCATCATTTCTACTGATCATCACACTAATGTATAATAAGTTGTAGATATAGTCATTTTTAGCAGGGTTTCCCTGAGCCCGGAAAGTTATTTCAAGGGTTCTTCTGTGTTGAAAAGGTTGAGAAAGGCTGCTTTAGGGCTTGTGTACAGTAAGTGGAGATTTGTTTGTGTCAGAACTGCTTTTAGCCCCATGCAAGTCAATGGGACAGCAAAAGCAAATCAAACCAGCTGTAAGCAGCTCAGAAGGAGGTCAAAGGAAACTCAGAAGAACAAATGTCAGCTACATTCTCAGAAAAGCATGCTTCACCAGCACTTATTCATCAATACAGATAATGATATGTCATTATCTGACTTTAGAGATGAGTGGTCTGATTTAAAAATCAGATGAATGAACAAATGTAATTTCTTTTGCTTCTCTTGAACATTTACAGATGGATTTGCTTCACCTGTAGGGAATCACACAATCATGAATCATTGAATTGTGTCATTACCAGCAGATCCACATTAGGGTTGCCAACCATCAATAAATGTATGGACAATTTGTAAATTTTGACTGATTTACAAGCTGTCCATAAAAATATCTTTCGATTGACTTTGGAAATGTGCATGTGCCGTTCCGAAGCCAGACAAATACAATTTGGCGATCTTTGGCGCACCTGCACAGTGGCATCGCATGACATCATGGAGCATGACAAGTTGGACATGCATAAAAAGAAATCCTGATGCAACATTTACCTCCAGCCACCATTTCCATCGCAGGAGCCGGGAGGGAATGACGCACCTCCTGGCCGGGTCGCTTCATCACGCACACTGCCCTGCCTCTGTCGCAGTCTCCGCTTTGCCGACTGACTCCTGGACCCTGACAGTGCCAGCCCACTGTGCCCAAAAGGCCCCAAATTAATTTGGTATGTATGTATGTTACTATAAGGGGCCCGGGCAGGCCATCAATAATGAATGATGCAAATTCCAGAATGATCAGACATGGATGGAGTAAGCACTACTGGGGGTAACAAAAATTGATATAACATGCATTGAAGTATTCAGTAAACCAAATACTTGCAAATTGCTCACCCTCAATTATCACTAGATATAAGAGCAGTGACTTGACTTTGCATCATAGAACTTTATTCCTCATTATTACAGGATCAGCAGACTTTATACTATGCCGAGGCCCACAGGAGGATGCCGTTGAGTATCAGTCTTGAATATTTGTTAACAAAATCTCTACTTGGGTAGATCCAATCCAGACCTAAATCAGTGTCTACAATAAACTTCTTTACCAAATAGAAGAATGTAGAGGGGCAGCAGGCCATAAGTGGTATGAACCTTGTCTCATGCCACACCTAGTCCTGTGGAAAATATTTGACATAGCTTTCTTGGCAATATAGTAACAAAATAGGTAAAATTTTAAGATGGATTAAAAACAGTTTAAATGTAAACAATGTTAACAATTCATAGTTCTATGGGTGGCCTCACGACAAAATGTAAACCACGATTCTATGTACCTTGTGTCCAACACGTAGCCCATGGGCTCTATGCAACTCACTGACTTTCTGTATGTGTCCTGCCATGTCCAGAACTAGGGCAACAGACTGTTGGGAACCTGTGAACAATATTGCACCTGGCATTTAATGAAAACCTGTAGTATTGCCAGGTGGATAGATCCCTAGTCCTAGCATGGGCAGATTTACACAACTGCCACTGACCAGCAATGGATGGTGGATGGGGGAGTTACCAGCACTGTCCCTTACTAGAAACACAAGGTGCATGAGTGTGTGTGTGTGTGTGTGTGTGTGGGTGGGGGGGGGGGGTATAACAGAATTGCCACTGACCAAAAGTGAAGGGGGGGGGGTTAATGTTACCACCACTGATATTATTGCTGGGTTATAATTGCAGTCACTGACACCAAAGCTGATGGGTTATTATTAGGGCTGTAGGGACCGATACCGAGCATTTGTGCGAGTACTTGTACGGGAGGGAAGGAGGGGCCAGCGGGGAGCAGCGCGCCGTTAGCAGTATTGTAATCAGCATCACGGCATGTAATACAGCAGCTTCAAGTGGCCTCTCATGTGGCTGAGTCCGGGCCCCCAATGGCCTCAGGCCCTCGGGCGGCGCCTGAGTGACCAACTGGTCATTCCACCCCTGGTTGTACCGCATTATTGACGTTTGGAATTTCAGACCAACTTTGTGCGACCATGTGTATGCAAGACAAGTTTCAGCCAACATCCGTCGGAAAAAAAACATGGGATTTTGTTGTTGGAATGTCCGATCGTGTGTACGTGGCATTAGCCCCGTTGGGTCAGTTTCTCTTCACTTCCTCTTGTGAAAGTGCAATAGGAAATAGGAAAATATCTCTCCAAAGAGGTTAATTCCCCTCTTAAACAGTTGTCACTGGAACAAGTGTTATAATTGGAAGATTTTCACTTGTATTCCTGTTATGGGAACAACAGTAACATTTTGGATTTCGCATTACTTTTCTCTTGGTCACAATGGTCACCAGAACAAATACAGTAGGTAAATCTCCCCAGCGAGTACAAAAACAAAAGTAAAAAACTTTGTTCTAATGTTCCTCTACTGTAGCCAAAACACACACACATGTTGCTCCCAGTAACCAGAGGATTTGTCACCTGGAAAAATAAGCATGGTAAAACATGATCATTTTAACTAAGTTTGGATGTTTACAGTCCCAAAACAGACATATGTTTGAACTTTGTGTACACATAATGAATGGGCACATAATTGGGACTAATTTAATAAAAAAAACAAAGGGAAAATAAAAGTAATAAAGGGAACAGTGCCTAATAACAACCAACCAGGCTTTACCTTTCATTTTATAAAAAATATAAATAAATTCTGATTGGTCACACGGGACAGGATAATGTACCCTATCACAAATGTTCTTTTCTCCACTTTTTCATCTTCCATTTTCATGTTTGGTAAATCTGAATTAAGAATCCCTGCTGCATTAGTATTACAGTCTAAGTAAATCAAATCACATGTTTGAGGGGGAGTGGAAATGGGCTGCAAATTAATCACCCTCCCAAGCAAGATAAAAATGTAATAGTGTTACAATGGTCATATTATTGGAATGTAAACTTCACACAAATCAATAAAGGGCATGTAACTTTTAGAAAATCATATTTTTTTGTTGATAAAAAAAAACATTACCCCTTGGGTGATCTATACATTACAAGGATTTTTAGCAAACTTTGTTTTAGATTCCTACCTTTTGTTATTCTGAAGAAATCCCTGTGTGTTTGTCTGTGTCCATGTTGGAAAGTTAATTTAATGGGAGTGGTTTCATAATTATCAATTAGCTACACATGCAGGGCTCTAATTAGGAAAATTGCAGGGTCTGCATCCCTTTAGAAGTGATTTCCTATTAAGTATCTTACCAAAAATGTAATTTGCATTGCAGGGATGCCTGAAATCTGATTTCTATCTCCCAGACTTCTGGGAAAATCAATGAGCCAATCGCAGAAACAGGAAATTATGTTTCTGGGGAGTGGTCAGTACACATTCTGTGTGCAGAACACCTCTAGGTAGCCATATTGCATTGCACTTTACAGAATATTACAAAGCTGCAGATTGAAAACGAAACATACTGTCAGAAACCATGAAATCAGACCGAGACAGAAGTACAGTTAAATCACACTTGTTTAATAATAACAGTAAAAAGAACAAATATGAAGTCAAAACATAGCCAAAGTTCAGTAACCGGAACGGATAGTCAGACAAGCAGAAGTCAGGGATCAAATTAGTGGAACAGCAAGCAGGATCTGGAACCAGAAGGGATGTCAGCAAAGCCAGTCTTTAAACAGAAATGCAGGAGATCGTTTCTTGTGATGTGACCAAGGCGAAAGCAGAGCTCCTCTGGACTGGACGGCTTAAGTAGGCAGGACTGATGAGCAGGATCATCAACAACTGGGAAACGGTGGAGAGAGATGGGAGCTGGCAATTAGCCGACAGCTCAGAGAAGGAAGGGCTGAGCCCAGCCCTGACAGTACCCCCTCCTCAAAGACCCCTCTCCCTCGGAGGACCACCTGGCTTGAGGGGAAAATGTTTATGGAAATCACAGAGGAGGACTGGGGCATGTATGTCCGAGGATGAGACCCAAGAGCATTCCTCCGGACCGTACCCTTTCCAATGCACCAGGTACTTTATGTGCCCAAGGAACCTATGGGAGTCAACAATGGACTGTAGTACTGTACTTTATACTCCTCATGGTTCTCATGGGTGAGAACATGGCACTGAGGTGGTAAAGCGGTTGCAGACCAAAGGTTTGAAGGAGACATGAAATACATTCAAAATACACATATTAGGAGCAAGGTCTAATTCGTAAGCCACTGGGTTAATCCTGCAAAGAATATGGAAAGGCCCAATAAACCGAGGTGTGAACTTCAGTGAGGAAACACAAAGTCGGAGGTTGCGAGATGACAGCCAGACCCTGTCCCCAACCTGGTAGGAAGGCGCAGGCAGGCGTCTGCGGTCAGCGTGGAGTCTGTACCTATCATTAGCATGACACAAAGCCGCCTGGACTTCTGCTGAAGTGGAACAAAGACCACGGAGATGCTCCTCTAATGCAGGAATACTCTACGGAACAAACGAGAATTCAAGGCACTGTTGTGAGCAAATTCTGCCCATGGTAATAGGTCTGACCAGTTGTTATGATGGTCAGCAATATAGCAACGTAGGAATTGCTCCGAGGACTGATTGGCTTGTTCTGTGGCCCCATTAGACTGCAGGTGATACACAGAGGAGAAAGCAAGCTGAATTCCCAACTATGCACAAAAGGCTCGCCAGAACCCGGACACAAACTGACTCCCCCTGTACGAGACAATCACCTTGGGTAGCCCATGTAAGCAAAAGATCTCCCGAGCAAAAATGGAAGCCAGTTCCTTAGAAGTGGGCAACGTCTTAACTGGAAAACAATGACACATCTTTGAGAACCGGTCAACCACCATAAGGATAACAGTGTTGCCTTGGGAGTTGGGTAACTCCACAATGAAATCCATAGACAGGTGGGTCCAGGGCCTCTCTCCATTGGGTATGGGTTGTAGGAGGCCCACTGGAAGGTGTTGTGGAGTCTTACTCTGAGCACACACGGAACAGGCAGCTACGAAGCCAGTTACATAAGCAGGTTGACTAGGCCACCAGAATTGTTGGGAAATGGCCCCTTAATTCTTCCCAGGGTGGCCAGCTGCCTTGGGAGAATGGTAAGTCTTGAGCACGGCAGTACGGAGACTCTCTGGGACAAAGCAGCGGTCACAAGATTTCTTAGGAGGAGCATGAACCTGAGCAGCAAGAATTTTGTCACCCAAAGGAGAAGTGACACTGGTGCAAACCGTAGCCAGAATACGATCAGGAGGAATCACAGGTACTGGAACCGACTCCAACTTGGAAGGGGAGGAAAATTGTGAATTCTGAACCCCTGCACATTACACAGCCCCCCCCCCTCACCCCAGCTTTGGACCCCTGCACATTACACAGCCCCCCACCGCTCTGGACCCCTGCAAAATAAACACAGCCCCCCACCCCAGCTTTGGACCCCTGCACATTACAAGCCCCCCCACAGCTCTGGACCCCTGTACATTACACAGCTCCCCCAGCTCTGGACCCCTTCACATTACACAGCCCCCCAGCTTTGGACCACTGCACATTACAAAGCCCCCCACAGCTTTGGAACCCTGTACATTACACAGCCCCCCCAGCTCTGGACCCCTGTACATTACACAGCCCCCCAGCTCTGGATCCCTGTACATTACACAGCCCCCCAGCTCTGGACCCCTGCACATTACACATTTCCCCCACCAGCTCTGGACCCCTGCACATTACACATTGCCCCCAAAATCTCTGGACCCCTGCACATTACATATTCCCCCCCAGCTTAGGACCCCTGCACATTACGCATTGCCCCCCAGCTGTGGACCCCTGCACATTACGCATTGCCCCCCCCCCAGCTCGGGACCTCTGCAGATTACACATTGCCCCCCTAGCTTGGGACCCCTGCATATTACACACAGCCCCCCCCCCCCAGCTCGAAACCCCTGCACATTACACACAGCCCCCCTCCAGCTCAAGACCCCTGCACATTACACAGCCCCCCACCGCTCTGGACCCCTGCAAAATAAACACAGTCCCCCACCCCAGCTATGGACCCCTGCACATTACAAGGCCCCCCACAGCTCTGGACCCCTGTACATTACACAGCTCCCCCAGCTCTGGACCCCTTCACATTACACAGCCCCCCAGCTCTGGCCCCCTGCATATTACACATCCCCCAGCTTTGGACCGCTGCACATTACAAAGCCCCCCCACAACTTTGGAACCCTGTACATTACACAGCCCCCCCAGCTCTGGACCCCTGTACATTACACAGCCCCCCAGCTCTGGATCCCTGTACATTACACAGCCCCCCAGCTCTGGACCCCTGCACATTACACATTGCCCCCAAAATCTCTGGACCCCTGCACATTACATATTCCCCCCCAGCTTAGGACCCCTGCACATTACGCATTGCCCCCCAGCTGTGGACCCCTGCACATTACGCATTGCCCCCCCAGCTCGGGACCTCTGCAGATTACACATTGCCCCCCTAGCTTGGGACCCCTGCATATTACACACAGCCCCCCCAGCTCGAGACCCCTGCACATTACACACAGCCCCCCTCCAGCTCAAGACCCCTGCACATTACACACAGCCCCCCAACTCAGAACCCCTGCACATTACACACAGCCCCCCCAGTTTGGGACCCCTGCACATTATACATTGCCCCTTCTTACCTTACTGGGGCATGCATGCAGAGCTGGAGGCACAGCAGTGCTGAACAGAGGGCGGGAACTGCTTCATTTTTCATATTAACAATCCTAATGATTGGTTGCTAGGACCACCTAGCAACCAATCACCTGCTGGTTACCTTGAAAAGTTAAGACCAGCAGTTGCCATCCTCTATTTAGAGCAGAGCAGAGTGAGTCCGTTGGCCGGCCCTGGGTGTCAGTCACCGAGGTAAGGTCCGCACAAGGACACCCCCGCATCCTGTCACAGCTCACTTCTCCCTGCCCTGACTGTCACAGCACCGTCGCTGCTGCCTGTGCCGGGGGCCCTGCTGTCGCTGATTCACTCGCAGAGGGCGGGGAGCACCGGGTTGACACCCCCCCAATGTGTGGCACCAAGGGCGGACCGCCCCCCCTCCCCTCGTTGGTACACCACTGCCTATATTGAATCTTCACATAATTTATTGTGTGAACATTCTCAACCCCTTTAGTAAATAAGTCTCAATTTCGGTGTCAATGAGACCGACCCGGTCTGAAATGAATACTGTTGGATTACAAAACCAGAAGGGCACAACACTGTATAATACTATTAAGCAGGAAGCAGTGCCTCATATGTAATGAGAAAAATACAGCTGTCCTTTATGTGCCGATAAGAAACACATTTTACATAGTAGCACACAGTTCAGTATATCGCGATAAAAATAATATTAAAATGATTTCTTTCACATGTGTATAAAACACTTAAAATGATTAGAAATTCCCCATAAATTGCTTTCATTTAGGAGTTTTGATAAATTCAATACTTGCTTTTTAACCTGGAGCAGAGTTCTACTCTACAAAATGTAACCAATACTGAGTCCAAATTCTGCCTTTTTTTTTACGAATACACAGAGAAGGAGTGACTCTTAACATTTTACCATGTGTTTTTGCCTCCTGGAAGTGATAACTCTGTCCTGAACATTAAACAAGCAAAATAATGACGATGATCTGCATATTTTCTGCAACCCTTAGTATGAGGCCAAATCACAAATTTTATCCCTGGTTTCTGTACCTCACTAATTACTACCAGCATTATGCTGTGGTAACATACAACTCTAGCTTAACAAGAAAATGAGTTTTTCATGACTAGCAAGGATTTTATCCCTGACTCTAATGCCATGTACACACGGCCAGACTTTTCGACAGCAAAGGTCAGACGGAACAAATCCGTCGGAAAATTCAACCGTGTGTGGACTTCACAGGACCTTTGCTGTCGAAAAATCAGACGGACTTTAGATTTAGAACATGTTTCAAATCTTTCCGACGGACTAGAGTCCGGACGAAAAATCAGTTCGTCTGTATGCTAGTCCGACAGACAAAAACCAACGCTAGGGCAGCTATTGGCTACTGGCTATGAACTTCCTTATTCTAGTCCGGTCGTATGGCATCACGGTCGAATCTGTCGGACTTTGGTGTGATTGTGTGTAGACAAGTCCAATTCGATGGAAGTCCGTTGAAAGTCCGTCGAAAGTCCATTGAAAAGTCAGATGGAATTTAGTCCGTGGAAAAGTCTGGTCGTGTGTACAAAGAGAACCTCTGCAAGATAGGGTGTACTATATTTGGATGCCCGTAATACCTTTCTCCCCTCCATTCCAGCACTGCAGCAACATTAAAGCCCAACCCTGGGTATTTGAAAATCCTCATCCTTAACTGCTCATTTCGTCTAGGGGAGAGTAAAGGCAATTTTATTGACCTGATCACCCTCTTACCCAGCAGATGGAGATTCCCTATTAGTGATGAGCCGAACTTCAAAGGAGTTTGGATGTCGAAACCAAAGGCTACTGAAATCAATGGATTCCTTAAAAAGAAAAAAAAAATAGCACACATAATCCCTCTGCTCCTCAAGAGTCTTCTATGTATTTTGGGGACCTTTGAAGGGCAATTTGAATGGTTTCATTATTTTCTTTATAAGTGTCATTTTTTTCCGTGGCATATACTACAGCAATAATGAAAAATACATTTGCAAAAAGTATGTGAACCCTTTTGGAATGATATGGATTTCTGCACAAATTGGTCATAAAATGTGATCTGATCTTTATCTAAGTCACAACAATAGACAATCACAGTCTGCTTAAACTAATAACACACAAATAATTAAATGTTACCATGTTTTTATTGAACACACCATGTAAACATTCACAGTGCAGGTGGAAAAAGTATGTGAACCCTTGGATTTAATAACTGGTTGAACCTCCTTTGGCAGCAATAACTTCAACCAAACGTTTCCTGTAGTTGCAGATCAGACGTGCACAACGGTCAGGAGTAATTCTTGACCATTCCTCTTTACAGAACTGTTTGAGTTCAGCAATATTCTTGGGATGTCAGGTGTGAATCGCTTTCTTGAGGTCATGCCACAGCATCTCAATCGGTTTGAGGTCAGGACTCTGACTGGGCCACTGCAGAAGATGTATTTTCTTCTGTTTAAGCCATTCTGTTGTTGATTTACTTCTATGCTTTGGGTCGTTGTCCTGTTGCAACACCCATCTTCTGTTGAGCTTCAGCTGGTGGACAGATGGCCTTAAGTTCTCCTGTAAAATGTCTTGATAAACTTGGGAATTAATTTTCCCTTCGATGATAGCAATCTGTCCAGGCCCTGACACAGCAAAGCAGCCCCAAACCATGATGCCCCACCACCATACTTCACAGTTGGGATGAGGTTTTGATGTTGGTGTGCTGTGCCTCTTTTTCTCCACACATAGTGTTGTGTGTTTCTTCCAAACAACTCAACTTTGATTTCATCTGTCCACAGAATATTTTGCCAGTACTGTGGTGGACCATCCAGGTGCTCTTGTGTAAACTGTAAACGTGCAGCAATGTTTTTTTTTGGACAGCAGTGGCTTCCTCTGTGGTATCCTCCCATGAAATTCCTTATTGTTTAGGGATGTTAGCATATGCCAGAGACTTTTGTATGTCTTTATCTGACACTCTAGGATTCTTCTTCACCTCATTGAGCAGTCTGCGCTGTGCTCTTGCAGTCATCTTTACAAGACACCCACTCCTAGGGAGAGTAGCAGCAGTGCTTAACTTTCTCCATTCGTAGACAATTATTACCGTGGACTGATGAACAGCAAGGCTTTTGGAGATACTTTTATAACCCTTTCCAGCTTTATGCAAGTCAACAATTCTTAACCTCCCTGGTGGTATGATTCTGTCCGGAATTTAGTGCTGAAAGCGGTACAATTATTTTGCATGGAAATTTGGCATTTTTATATTGTAGGCATGCAATTCTTATGAATAACTCACTTAAATCTGTCCGAACCAGAGTCTAGTAGACATCCCGGGTATGATAAAGTTTGAAACACAAAATTATAAATTATAATATAATAAAAATATATATAAAAATGATTCAATAATGTAATCAAATCAAAAACACTGAGATTTGCTCAGTTGCAGAATAGTCGCTGTCATTAAATTTATTGTTTGATGATAAATTGTGATTCTATTTTTTTATCGGTGTTTTCTAGCATGTCTAAAACCACTTTTGACATAAAGGGACACTTTTTGGTTGCTATGGACGATCTCCAGTTTCCAGGCAGAAAAAAAATCTTTTTATTATATAAAATTACATGCAGGGCACTGGGCAGACCACTAGGGACAAAGGGGATGTGTATTTTTTGTATACAGTACTGTAATCTGTAAGATTACAGTACTGTATGTGTTGAGTGTTTTTAAACTTTTTTGAATTTGGCGCCGATCTCCGCTCCCGTGCGTCGGAACGTCGCAGGGAACGGAGATCAGTGGCACTCGGGCACTGTGTGAATCGAGCGAGCAGACGGCTCGCTCACACAGCGGGGAGACATCGCAGGATCCAGGGGAAAAGGTAAGTAACTTCCCCCTGTATCCTGCAACGCAGCCCGAGTCTGGCTCAGGGGTTACCGCTCCTGGTATAAAAAACTCAACCCGAGCCAGACTCGGGATTACCGCCAGGGAGGTTAATCGTAGGTCTTCTGAGAGCTCTTTTGTGCGAGGCATCATTCACATCAGGCAATGCTTCTTGTGAAAAGCAAACCGAAAACTGGTGTGTGTTTTTATAGGACAGGGCAGCTGTAATCAACACCTCCAATCTCATCTCATTGATTGGACTCCAGTTGGCTGACACCTCACTCCAATTAGCTCTTGGAGATCTCATTAGTCTAGGGGTTCACATACTTTTTCCACCTGCACTGTGAATGTTTACATGGTGTGTTCAATAAAAACATGGTAACATTTAATTCTTTGTGTGTCATTAGTTTAAGCAGACTGTGATTGTCTATTGTTGTGACTTAGATGAAGATCAGATCACATTTTATGACCAATTTGTGCTGAAATCCATATCATTCCAAAAGGGTTCACATACTTTTTTTTTGCAACTGTAACTTTGCTGGAATGGATTTTAAGTGGGGTAGCGCACAAAAAAAAAAAAAAAAAAAAATTACAGCAGGTCACACAATAAAATCCATACCAGACCCTTCAGGCATAGTAAGGATTTTAAGATGGACTCCATGCAAAAAAAAAATGTGCAGTCCCCTTAAAAATGTATACAATTTTCTTAATCTGAGCATGCAGCTTGGCTGGCCAGGAAAGGGGAGACAAGCATGTGCCCCCCCCCCCAAACTATACCAGACCACATTCCCTCAGCATTGGGGGAGGTCCCATTGATGACCTTAGGCAGTGGTTGTGGGGGGCCTGTGGATCTGGAAACCCCCTTTAATAATAAGGGGGCCCCCAGATACCAGCCCTCTCCCCATGGGAAGGAGTATGGTTGTAGCCTAGAAATAAAAAATCTAAACAAATATTTGACAAGCCTTTTTTTTAAAACATTTAAAATACCAAAAAGTCCCTGGTTGTAAATCCATCAATCACGATGCCCAACTGCTGACAACGCACCGAAAGAAAATAACGCACCCCCTTCGAGACTTGTACTACCCTTACGCGTATCGCCCGCTGAATGGATTACAGCTGGTTTGTAAAAAAGGGGCAGGATCCCCCAGTGATGTTATTGACCGTATATGGTCAATGCTTTCACTGGGATCCCACCCCTTTGCTTACATGGCCAGAGACTCCTGGCCATGTAAGTGAATGAGCCCGGTAACGTTACTTGTTGTTAAGGACCCAGCAGTGCCTGCACCTGCCTACTGTACATCATTCACAACCAATGACAGTGGGAAACTGTTGTGTATAATAATGGTAGTATTACCACTGTGCATGACATTCAGCTCCTGCCAAGCAGCCAAAGTTTGTTAAGAATTTGTGTTCAGACAGAACCTTGAGCTCATTCCTATTTCCCACACTTCGGGGGGTGGACTGTACCTCGGTGTCATCACATCCAATGCAGGGCTATGAAACCTAGGGCGGGGGTATGCATCCACTGGAATAAGGCACCATGTACTGCTTATGTGAACAGTCATGTAACCTCTACAGTGCACGATAACAGGGTGACCCACTCCCATGATACACCCTTATGTGGGATTTAACTATACAGAGGCTAAGCCCCTGCCTACAAGAGGAGTGGTGAAGCACCATCTATGTGCAGTTATTTTATGGAGAAAGCAGAGACTGAATATACTATGAGCACATAACCTAAATAAAGTGCTACATAACAGAGTTCATATACAATCAGTGCAAAACTTTAACGTGCTATGTGTTAAATTCTCAAATTACATACAGTATATATATATATATATATATATATATATATATATATATACAGTGCAAGTCCAGTAAAGATATTTTAAAAAGTGCTCAGTACAAAAAAAGTGCAAAAAAAATGCTCAGTGTCCAACAAACACAAATCATTATTTTCATATGGGGGTTTCCACCATTCCTCCACAATAGTCCCACTTTGATCTTCTACTTTACTTTTGTGTGGGCTAGACACCTTCTTTCACCACGTGATGCCTCCACCTACACAATGCACTTACCAGATCTATAGACCCACTAATCATAAGGGTCTTAATGCACTTGTCATTTCCAGAGGGTTCCACCACTCCTCCACTTGGGGGGTTTCTATGCTCCTCTGCTTGGGGTGAAACAAGGCTGAAGCTGGGCATCTGGGATCAGCCCAGTCTACAATGTAGTTGTGTGTGGGTCCAGCCTCAGTTCCACTGGGCAAGATATGACAGCTAGGAATGGTTCTAATTGGCAACGATAGATATGAGGAGATAACTAGAAAAACATTTTGCCTCATTTTAAATTTGATAAACATGCAGGGGCAGGTGTGCAGCCTTGAGCACAGACAGTGTGCATGCAGGGTTGTGCATCTTCCCTACACACCTGTCAAATTAGAACAACTATATCCATACAGCTGTTGTGTCCTCATAGATAGAGTAACATTGGCTGCCTGCATGCAGCTCTAGCTCTAGCTGCATAAACAAATGCCCATCCACATCTTATGGGAGCTAGGGAGGAGGTGGAATCCTTATGGCTAGAGCTCCAAAGGGATGAAGCTAAGGGGAAAATAATACTGGGAGTATGCTATAGGTCCCCTAACCAGAGGGAGAAAGGGGAGACTGATCTCCTATCACAATTTGGATTAGCAGCAATGATGGGAAGTGTTATCATAATGGGGGATTATAACTATCCAGACATAGACTGGGCGGAGGGAACCGCGCATTCATCTAAGGCTTGCCAGTTCCTAAATGTCTTGCAGGACAATTTTATGGGTCAGATGGTAGACGCACCAACTAGAAATAAAGCGTTACTAGATCTACTGATCACCAACAATACAGACCTGATCACAGATGTGGAAATACGGGGCAATTTAGGTAACGGCGATCACAGGTCAATTGGCTTCAGTATAAATCACACAAATAGGAAACATACGGGAAATACAAAGACACAGAATTTCAAAAGAGCCAACTTCCCTAAACTACGAACCTTACTAGAAGGCAGAAATTGGGATAGAATCTTAAGAACAAAAAACACGGAGGAGAGATGGGTTTGCTTTAAGAGCATATTAAATAAGGGCATTATCCAATGCATCCCATTGGGTAATACATTTAAAAGAGCGAAGAAGAGAGGGGGCGTGGCGACCGAGCTCCATCATGGACGCTTAATCTGAGCGCTCCGCTCGGCCGCCGGAGAGAATCTGACTACATCCGTGACATACCCCACCATCCACGGCCCAAAAGACCGCATCGGCACCCCAGAACCCCGCTGACTCGGCTGACATGGCCCGCCATCGAAAACATCCACAGCATCCGCAGAAGCTGCAGGAATTCTTTAAGGCGCGCGGGCCTCCACAAAATGGCGCCGGCGCCTCAGGCATAAGGACGGAGCAGCGGACAGGGGCTTCTAACGGCCGTTCCGGACTCCCTAACCATCTCTCTGGAGCTAACCCACAAAGCGGATCCTCATCTGGAGCATCCAGTCCTTCCACCAGAAGCCCAGCGAAACAAAAACAGAGGACTGCATCCCCTGAGAGGCCGCTCCTGACTGACCCTGCAATGGAGGTAAGCAGATCCACTACAGTGGGGGAACACAGAGAACATCCCACACATGACCCCATTGCTGCTTTCCCTACCTCAGACAGACCGGTCTCTGATACTGTCCTCAAGGACATGCTGCTGTCCCTGAAAGCATCTCTTCATGCTGACATGACTGCTCAGATCAATCACTGCCACAGGGAAGTGCAGGCCCTGGGTGACAGAATTGATCATGTTGAACACAGCATCAGTAAAGTTACCTCATCATTCAACGCAATGGTGGATGCCCATAGCAATCATAGCGATGAAATCGCATGGTTGAAAAACAAAGTCGCAGATTTGGAAGACCGATCCAGGAGGAACAACATAAAGATTAGGGGAATCCCTGAATCGGTACTTGCTACGCAATTACTGTCTTACGCCCAAGCTATGTTCTCCACCCTACTGCCGTCATTGTCACCTCAGGACCTCATAGTGGACCGCATACACCGTATCCCTAAACCAGCATTCCTCCCAGACAACACTCCCAGAGACGTTCTCCTCAGAGTCCACTACTACCATATTAAAGAGCAAATACTGATGGTATCGCGCAGGGCTGACAGCAAGCATCCACAGTATGCTGACTTGCAATTGCTACCAGACCTCTCCAGACATACGCTCCAACAACGTCGCAACCTGGCGACAATTACTAAAGCTTTGAGGAACCACAACATTATCCACAAGTGGAAATACCCCGCCAAGCTCTCAGTCACCCACAACGGCACCTCATTACTGATCTCCACACTGGAGGAAGGTTTGGCAGCACTCCGCCAATGGGGTATCTTACCCGAGCAAATACCCCCATCCACCTATCAGCCCATGCCATCACCAACCCCAATGCCTGAGGAATGGCAAGTGGTCTCCCGCAAACGCTCCTCCAAAAAGGACACGGGTGGTCACGGATAAAAATCACTCGAATTACATCATTTAGTTCTCTCCGGACACAGGGGCACTATGTTGTATTCCCTGTCTTCTCCTCTCACAATAGCAGCAGTTTGCCTGCACATGGATCAGTTTATGGATCCCTTTCTTATTGAGATTAGTATTTACTTACTATTGATTCTGTTCTATCTTTGTTGTTTTTATTTTTTGAGTCTTATCCCTGAAGCACTTCAACCAGCACGGAACCACCAACCAGCTTTGAACAAACTTGATACCGACACGTGTCATCCTACCGATATACATGGTCGCAGTGAGTATGTGCACCACATGACCCAGCAAACTCTCTCTGAACTGACACATGCCTATTAACTGCCTATCCATCAATGCACAAGGCCTAAACCACCCTGCCAAACGGTTGTCCATGTGGGCGGAAGCTAAAAAAACACAAGGCAGACATCCTGTGCCTCCAGGAAACGCACTTCCAGGACTCCAAAACCCCTAAATGCTCCCACAGGGACTACCCAAACATGTTCCTAGCAAACACACCTGGTCATAAAAAAGGTGGCATCCTCCTAGCATTACGGAACACCCTCTCCTTCCAACACAAAGAAACCATCCTCGACCCGAATGGTAGATACATCATTCTTAAAGGCGACATAAACTCCTTGCCATACACCCTGGTTAGCCTGTATGCACCGAACTCTCGCCAAATCCGGTTTCTCAACAAATTACTTAAAAAAGTCCAGAACCAACCCTATGGCAGCATACTCCTATGCGGTGACTTTAACCTTATAGTCGATCCAAAACTCGATACTTCCGCTCACAAGGCTAATAGATCCTCATATCTGAGCAAACTGCTGCACAATGCAGAACTATTTGATATCTGGCGTTGCCTGAATGCAAATGCAAGAGACTACACATTTTTTTCGCACAGACACTGTTCTTATTCACGCATTGACTTGTTCCTATCGGACAAATGGTTGTTGCAAAAGATCTCCTCAGCACACGTCCATGATATCACGTGGTCCGACCACGCTGCCATAACCATTACTGTTAACGATCAGGTTTTCTCCTCTTCCCCACCTATCTGGCGTAGCAATGTACGATTAATGCAGGACCCATGCACCTCCACAGAGATCTCCAATCGGATAAAGGAATTCTTCCTTACTAATTCCAACTCTGTCAGTGACACATTCACCCTTTGGAATGCCCATAAGGCATACATGAGGGGCATTTTGATTCAGTTAGGAGCCAGAGAAAAGAAGCGTAAAACAGCACAGATTACTGCTATCCTACAGGAATTGCATTCTCTGGAGGAACAAAACAAAAGCGCACCAACTACCACTCTTACCCATCAGGTTTCCAACTGTAGAGAAAAACTTAGGACACTACTATCCCAACAATACGACTATCACCTCAGACGCCTAAAATTGATGCCAATGCCAATAAAGCTGGTAAATACCTGGCAAATAGACTTAAAGCTGCACGTGTGAAAACGAGAATTTCCCACTTGCTCCACCCTACTCTCAAACACAAAATTATTAACCCACAAGATATCGCCAACCAATTCACTGACTACTACAGTAGTTTATACAACATCAAAAACGACTCCTCCACACCTCAACCTACGCCAGAAAACATTCACAACTTCCTCAAAAAACTAAATTTACCCTCTTTGACAGAGCATCAATTATCCTCCCTGAACTCACCATTCACAGCATCCGAAATAGCTACCACTATAGCTACACTACCTACTGGTAAGTCACCTGGACCAGATGGGTTCTCCAATGAATATTTTAAAATCTTCCAAGCTCACCTCTCACCACACTTACAATCAGTCTTTGCCAAAGCAGCTGACTCAGCATCCTTTCCTCCAGAAATGCTAAAGGCTTATGTAGTCACGCTACCTAAACCAGGTAAGGATCCCACCACTCCATCCAATTTCCGTCTAATTTCCTTGTTGAATACGGACATTAAGATATATGCTAAACTTATCGCCAAACGCTTATCTGTCTTCATACCATCCCTCATACAACGCGACCAGATGGGCTTTGTGAAGGGGAGACAAACCTCAGATGCTACAAGAAGAATCATTAATATTATTCATCATGTTAAACGTACTCAAACACCTTCTCTGCTGCTGTCCATAGACGCAGAGTAGGCGTTTGACAGGGTGCATTGGAAATATATGTCTATGACTTTAACTAAATTTGGTTTCTGTGGTACTATATTAAATGCAATACTAGCATTGTATTCCTGCCCGTCCGCACAGGTATATACATCCAGCATGCTGTCAAATCCGTTTTGGATTACCAATGGTACCCGCCAGGGTTGTCCACTGTCCCCGACAATATTCAATCTTATGATTGAACCCCTGGCGGAGACCATTAGATCTCATAAGGATATCGCTGGCTTCCAGATAGGCTCTAAATCCCATGTTATTAATTTATTTGCTGACGATGTGATCTTAATGCTGACTCGACCTCTTTCCTCACTCCCTCTAGTTCACGACATACTAAAAACCTTTGGGGATGTTTCCTACTATAAAGTGAACTTTTCCAAATCCCTCATCCTGAATATGGGCCTCACATTAAGAGACTGTCTTAGACTACGACAAGACCTCCCTTACACGTGGACAGACAAAGGTCTACCATACCTAGGTATCACCCTGACTGATAACCTTACCACAATGGTTGAAACTAATATGAAACCCCTCCTATCTAAGATAGGACCTCAAATCGACAACATTGCCAAAAAAGAACTGTCCTGGCTCGGTAGACTAGCGGCATATAAAATGCTCATTCTCCCACAAATTCTGTACGTATTCAGAGCTCTCCCACTTGACATCCTGAAAGCCTACCTGACATCTCTATCTAATCTTCAATGGCAACTATTATGGGGGGGTAAGAAAGCCAGGTGCTCACGGACCAACCTACTGCCCCATAAATCAGTAGGAGGTGCAGGTCTTGTGGACATACAAGATTATTTCTGGGCTACCAGACTCGACCAACTTAAACACTGGAACCCTTCAGACGACGGACCTCTATGGGTAGACGTAGAAACCTCTCTGGCCCCAATACCTGACTTGCGTACGGTACTACTAGGAGACAAATGGTTACCATGGAACTTGCAGAAACTACCACCCACTATTGCCGTATCATTACGAGCCTGGAGATATTTACTCTCCCGACCCATGGGCAACAGCAAAGCTATAACCAATAACCTCCCACTGAGTATTATAGAAGCTAACATCCCTATGCTATCTCTGAAGAGGTTCACCTCCCTTGGGTTATCTAACGTTGAGGATCTACTCCACAACTCTAACCCGATGTCAGCCACAGATCTGATGACCAAATACAAAATGCCTAATCATATGCTGTTCACATGTCTGCGAGTAGCACACTTTATGAAGGACAACCCAATTTGTAAATTGTCTTTACCCACCTCAGTGTGGCAACATATCACCAACGGTCTGCAGGGGAACAAGGGTATATCACTATACTACAACCTTTTAAACAACAAAAGAGTATTCGTCAAATCGGCTGCACACAAGAAATGGGACACCGACATGGGAACTACGATTACTGATAACCAATGGCTATTCGCATTTAATGTTATACAAAAATCCTCTCATTGTACCAGCCACTGGGAAACATCACTTAAAATAATTAATCGCTGGCAATACACCCCCTGCAGGTTAGCCAAAATGTTTCCAAAAGAGCGAAGAAAAGTCCTGGATGGCTTAACTCCATTGTAAAAATGCATATAAAAGCAAAGGAGAAGGCCTTCAAAAAATACAAGGTTGAGGGATCATCATCAGCATTCACACTTTATAAAGAATGCAACAAGAAATGTAAGGGTGCCATAAGGACGGCTAAGATAGAATACGAAAGACACATAGCGGAGGAGAGCAAAACAAATCTCAAGAAATTCTTTAAGTATGTAAACAGTAAAAAAGGGAGGACAGACGATATTGGCCCAATAAAGAATGAGGAAGGACATCTGGTTACAAAGGATGGGGAGATGGCGAAGGTATTGAATTTATTCTTCTCCTCAGTCTTCATGAGGGAATTGGGGGGCTTCAGTAACCAAAACTGCAGTGTTTAGCCTCATGACACATCACAGGAAGCACCTCCATGCTTAACAGAGGACAGAATTAAAATTAGACTTGGGAAACTTAACATTAATAAATCACCGGGACCAGATGGCTAGCACCCGAGGGTACTTAGGGAACTCAGTCAAGTAATTGCCAGACCATTATTCCTAATTTTTACTGATAGTCTACTGAATGGAATGGTACCAGCTGATTGGAGAAAAGCCAATGTAGCACCAATATTTAAAAATGGCCCAAAATACATCCCTGGAAATTACAGACCAGTTAGCCTAACATCAATAGTATGTAAACTCTTGGAGGGGATGATAAGGGACTATATATACAAGATTTTAGTAATGAAAACGGTATCATTAGCAGTAATCACCATGGATTCATTGAAGAATCGTTCTTGCCAAACCAATCTATTAACCTTCTATAAGGAGATGAGTTGTCATCTAGATAAAGTAAGGCCCGTAGATGTGATGTATCTGGATTTTCCAAAAGCATTTGACACAGTTCCCCATAAACGCTTACTGTACAAAATAAGGTCCGTTGGCATGGACCATAGGGTGAGTACATGGATTGAAAACTGGCTACAAGGGTGAATTCAGAGGGTGGTGATAAATGGGGAGTACTCGGAATGGTCAGGGGTGGGTAGTGGGGTCCCCCAGGGTTCTGTGCTGGGGACGTTCATAAACGACCTGGAGGATGGGGTAAACAGTTCAATCTCTGTATTTGCGGATGATACTAAGCTAAGCAGGGCAATAACTTCTCCGCAGGATGTGGAAACCTTGCAAAAAGATCTGAACAAATTAATGGGGTGGGCAACTACATGGAAAATGAGGTTCAATGTAGAAAAATTTAAAATAATGCATTTGGGTGGCAAAAATATGAATGCAATCTATTCACTGGGGGGAGAACCTCTGGGGGAATCTAGGATGGAAAAGAACCTGGGGGTCCCAGTAGATGATAGACTTAGCAATGGCATGCAATGCCAAGCTGCTGCTAACAAAGCAAATTGAATATTGGCATGCATTAAAAAGGGGATCAACTCCAGAGATAAAACGATAATTCTCCCGCTCTACAAGACTCTGGTCTGGCTGCACCTGGAGTATGCTGTCCAGTTCTGGGCACCAGTCCTCAGGAAGGATGTACTGGAAATGGAGCGTGCACAAAGAAAGGCAACAAAGCTAATGAAGTGTCTGGAGGATATTAGTTATGAGGAAAGGTTGCGAGCACTGAACTTATTCTCTCTGGAGAAGAGACGCTTGAGAGGGGATATGATTTCAATATACAAATACCATAGTGGAGACCCCACAATAGGGATAAAACTTTTTCGCAGAAGTGCGTTTAACAAGACTCGTGGCCACTCATTAAAATTAGAAGAAAAGAGGTTTAACCTTAAACTACGTAGAGGGTTCTCTACTGTAAGATCGGCAAGGATGTGGAATTCCCTTCCACAGGCGGTGGTCTCAGTGGGAGGCATTGATAGTTTCAAGAAACTATTAGATAAGCACCTGAACGGCCACATCATACAGGGATTTACAATGTAATACTGACATATAATCACACACATGGGTTGGACTTGATGGACTTGTGTCTTTTTTCAACCTCACCTACTATGTAACTACTATGGGCCACAGAATCCATGTAAATACATCTAAAATAGAACATTTGCAGTGTGTGCACATTTGACTTTGTATCTATTGAGCATTGCCAGAACAAAGCCTTGCATGTTGTGCTTTGTACTAAAGGAGCCTAAATCCTGACTACTGTGCATCATACACAATTACAATTTTTGTGTAAAATACTTGCTTTTTTTCATCCTTTGTTGCATCTCAGTCTGCTGATCTCCTCTTTAACCTTTACAGCCACTTGCTGTCTAAATGTGTGGACACCAGTAATGACTGGGCAGCATTTCTCAGGGAAGTTCTCCTAATAGAGACCATAGTAAAATTTACTTGTGCAATGTGTGTTGACACATGTGCTTGTAGTCTACAGCACGTGGTAGGGGAAAAAAATTGGATGACAGAGACAGAGTTGTCACCCAAGGGCTTTTTTTCAGCAGGAATGCATGAAAATGCAGTTCCTGCACCTCCAGCATAGAATGTATGTACTGGCAAAGAGGGCTGGGGTGTGTTGGAGGATTTATTGATGTTGAATGCTGGGGATCTATTGTAGATGGGGGGTGTATTGTTGTGTATATTGTTGTTATTTTTCAACACTGCCTTAATCCTCTTGGGCATGGAGTTCACCAGAGCTTCACAGGTTGCACCTGGAGTCCTCTTCCACTCCTTCATGACAACATCCAAACAAGAAGACTGCTCCAGATGAGGTTTTAAAAGCCTGATGATCTGTACAGCGGCTCGCCTCCACATATAGTCACAAGAAGAAATGGCAACACTGTATTAGATCAACATTCTTTTATTCATTGCGGCCATTTCTTCTTTTTCTCCATGACGACATCACGGAGCTCGTGGATGTTAGAGACCTTGCGCTCCTCCACCTTCCATTTGAGCATGGCCCGCAAATGCTCAATAGGGTTTAGGTCTGGAGACATGCTTGGCCAGTCCATTACCTTTACCCTCAGATTCTTTAGCAAGGCAGTGGTCACCTTGGAGGTGTGTTTGGGGTTGTTATCATGTTGGAATACTGCCCTGAGGCCCAGTGTCAGAAGAGAGGGGGCTCATGCTCTGCTTCTGTATGTCATAGTACATGTTGGCATTCATGGTTCCTTCAATGAACTGTAGCTCCCCAGTGCCGGCAGCACTCATGCATCACCAGACCATGACACTCCCACCAATACGCCTGACTGTAGGCAAGACACACTTGTCTTTGTACTCCTCACCTGGTTGCCGCCACACACGCTTGACACCATCTGAACAAAATAAATGTATATGGTCTTATCAGACCACAGGGCATGGTTCCAGTAGTCCATGTCCTTAGTCTGCTTGTCTTTAGCAAAATGTTTCCTGGCTTTTTTATGCATCATCTTAAGAAAAGGCTTCCTTCTGGGACGACAGCCATGCAGACCAATTTGAATTTTTGGATGAGCGCTGACAGGCTGATCCCCCACCCCTTCAACCTCTGTAGCAATGCTGGCAGCATTCATATGTCTATTTCCCAAACACAATCTCTTGATATGACGCTGAGCACGTGCACTCAACTTCTTTGGTCGACCATGGCGAGGCCTGTTCTGAGTGGAACATGTCCTGTTAAAACACTGTATGGTCTTGGCCACTGTGCTGTGGCTGCAGGGTCTTTACAATCTTCTTATAGCCTAGGCCATCTTTATGAAGAGCAACAATTGTTTTTTCAGATCCTCAGAGAGTTCTTTGCCATGAGGTGCCATGTTGAACTTCCAGTGACCAGTATGAGAGAGTGAGAGCAATAACACCAAATTTAACACACCTGCTCCCCATTCACACCTGAGACCTTGTGACACTAACGAGTCACATGACACCGGGAGGGAAAATGGCTAATTGTGCCCAATTTGGACATTTTCACTTAGGGGTGTACTCACATTTGTTGCCAGCGGTTTAGACATCAATGGCTGTGTGTTGATTTTTTTTTAGGGGACAGCAAATTTACACTGTTATACAAGCTGTACACTCACTACTTAACACTGAAGAAATTACACTTTGCTACAATGTAGTCACATGAAAAGATATAATAAAATATTTACAAAAATGTGAGGGGTGTACTCACTTTTATGAGATACTGTATATCTATATATATACCAAAATACCCAAAATACCAACCAAGCCGGTCTCTTCGGTCATCCCAAGACCTCTAGCTCCCTTGTCAACTCCTCCCATGCTCGCCTCCAGGAATTCTCCAGAGCTTCTCCCATCCTTTGGAACTCCCTACCCCAATCTGTCTGACTGTCCCGTAATCTATCCATCTTTAGGCGATCCCTGAAAACCCTTCTCTTCAAAGAGAAGCTTATCCTGCTTCTAACTAACACTGTTTTACTTCCTCCAGCGCCTCCGATGATGTCCGTATAACGAAACGTGTAAGGCGGTCTTTCTTGGTACGCATTACTTCACTTCCGTGTTTCCGCTTTTGACGGCTGTGGAACGCACGCCATTATACCGGAACAAGCGGCTTTTTCACTGCTGTATCGTTTGTAATTCAGTGTATGGGCTTGCTAGCTCTACACTTTCCAGTTGTATCTTTTTTAAATAAATCAGAGTTTTAATATGGATTCACACTATGAGGTTCATCCTTTCCCATGCATGTGATATTCACCGCTGCTGGTACTTTTTAACCCTTGCTGAGACCAACATAGCGATTGGAAGCTGGTAACTACCTGGACAGAGGACACCTTCCACTTCCCACTAGGAGGAATGCGGTCGCCTGGGATTTGTAGTAATACGCCTGTTACCCCTGCAGGGGTGAGGCGCTCTGGTGAGTGCAAGCACATAAGGGGAATTGAATGAAGGAGGGGAGCACAGGAAAACCACTCTTGGTTTCACCTATTGCTGCATTTTTGCACTGAATTTTGCCATCTCACAGACCTTTATGTCATTTTTTGGATTGAACTATTTATACAGATATATATTTTAGATTGAACTATTTTTTTATATATATATTTTTTCTACCACATATTTTTTATTGAATATACAATTTTTTAATGATCACAATTTTTCTATCACCATTTGTATATTTATTTATTTTGAACTTGCACCTTCCGGAGTTGTTTAGAGTTTGCGGTTCTTTCTATTAATTGCATTTATCATCCATTATTGAATATTTATTGATTGGAGTTCTTTATAAGTTTTTTATACATTTTTATCTTGTTCACCACCGATGTCACCAATTCTTCATTTTTGATTAACACATATATATTTTTTGATTGTCACTCATCTCTTCACCTTTTACCTGTGTATTTATCATTAGTCACGTAATTATTTACATTTACTTTAATTTCTTTGTGTATATACACATAAACTTACCTTTATCATTTATTTACATATTCATATCCAATAGAACAGCGCCACCATCCCTTTTTCTAGTGTACTTCCTCCATCGGCTCATCCCCCCACAGCTATTACCTTTTGTATCAATTGACCCTTCCTTTTTAGATTGTAACCTCTGATTCCTCTTGTACCAAATTGTAATGTAACGGTAATTTCTGCCCTCATGTTGTAAAGCGCCGCGCAAACTGTTGTCGCTATATAAAACCTGCATAATAATAATAATAATAATATATCTATATACCGGTATATCTATCTCTATCTATCTATCTATCTATCTATCTATATATCTATCTATCTATCTATATATCTATCTATCTATATACATAATAACAAAGGGGTTGATGACAACTTCAGGGTAGCTAACATTGCTGTGATCAGCCAACACTGAAAAGGCTAATGACAGGGTTAACTATCATACATAATGTATCACTATATAAAATAAGGTGTTTGCCCTATAGGGCAAATGTTAGATTCCTTTGGCTGAAAAGTTATTGCTTGCTACTAAGTCGAACTGACTTGCGTGTGTGTTGTGGATCAACTTTTGACCTCTGGGGGCACTGTTCCTTAACATTCCACAGCAGCTTTCAATGATAAGCACACAGAGCAAACATACTCTCATACATAATATAGGATACATAGAATGTAAATGTGCTGGACAAAAATGTATCAATTTCTATGGATATAAAATAAAAGAATAAATAAATTAGCATGTTAATTTTTGAATGACATGTGCAAATGTTGGCTTTAATATACTTTGGTCTTTGGCAGTATTACCTTTAAAGACTTTCACAGTCAGGATGACTATTAGGGAACGGATTTGGTGCATGATATAATTTATTGAGTTTTGTCTGTAGTTGTTTGTCTACTGTCTGTAGGTTAGAAACACTCTGACATGTTAATATTTTATCTCTATTCTCCCTTTTTATTACTGCTGAAATTGATAGATTCTTCAGTGATTTATTTATTAGGTTCATCTATAGCAATTATATTATTTATGAACATGACAGTCCAGGATTAACCAAACCTGAAGCAAGCTATAAAACTGCTTGACAGTCATCATGTCTTAAAACATATGGAGGACATTGCTATATTGCAGACTTAGTTATACTGGATATCTACCATAACTGACCCCCCAAATAAACTCATATAGAATCTTGTGTATGACATGCAACCTTAGTAATTTTTTTGTGTACAGATGATCCTGAGATTTATTACACCGGTATACTCATGATGAGTTCAACATCTAACATATCAAATATGTAAGGAGATTATCAAAAACTTGGTTCCCATAAGAGTTTATAGCAGAAACAGGGGGTGCTGAGAAGTGAGGGCGAGTTATGAAGATTCTCTTCTGAGTTGGTTCATAATTTATAAATTAAAGGAAAGCTATGAAAAAGGGATCTATCCCCTGTTTGCTTGTAGTAGCATGGATGATATCTGAGTTGCAATATAAAAAAAAGTTTATTTTTAAAGGCATATTAGACCTTTTTTTTTTTTTTTAAGGAAACATTAGTCCATCATCACAACAGGTCATGCACTATTCTTTACAAAAAGTGAAATGCATAACAATTAGAACATGGTTGGAAATATCAATGTTCTACAGATTTCCCACATATAGTACTCTTTGTCTTTGAACAAAGGTAAGCGGAGTAGATAGACCGTATCTGAGGATAGCCCAGAAAATGAGGTTATAGTTGTTGAGTATACAGTTGTGCTCATAACCCTGGCAGAATTTATGATTTCTTGGCCATTTTTCAGAGAATTTAAATGATAACACAAAAACTTTTCTTTCACCATGGTTAGTGTTTGGCTGTTTTACTCTTTTTAAATCACAATGGCAACAGAAACTACCCAAATGACCCTGATCAAAAGTTTACATACCCTGGTGATTTTGGCCTGATAACATGGACACAAGTTGACACAAAGGGGTTTGAATAGCTATTAAAGGTAACCATCCTCACCTGTGATCTGTTTGCTTGTAATTAGTGTGTGTGTATAAAAGGTCAATGTGTTTCTGGACTCCTGACAGACTCTTGCATCTTTCATCCAGTGCTGCACTGACGTTTCTGGATTCTGAGACATGGGGAAAGAAAAAGAAGGAGGCTGGACCTCCTCTTTAACTGGGAGTGAGGGTCATGCCACCAATCATATCTTTAAAACTAAATTCTCTCCCATGCTCTATACCCTGAAGGAAGATCTGCACAGGTTGCATAAGAACGCCTGCTCCTGAAAAGGGGTGTAACACCATCCTAAAGATGAACGCTATGCCTAGACTTCTGCATCTTTTCCAGTCATTACCAGTCAATATCCCTCAGTTCTTTCTTAGATCCATCTGGAGTGTTTTCTCAGCTTTTTGTGTGGGCCAAGACACACCCTCACCTGTCCCATACCTATTATTATTATTATTATAATACAGGATTTATGTAGCGCCAACAGTTTTTGCAACGATTTACAACATAAGGGCAGACAGTACAATTACAATACAGTTTAATACAGTTGGAATCAGAGAGCCCTGCTCATTAGAGCTTACAATCTAATTTGGCCATGCAAAAAATCCATGGCTTTCCCAGACCCAACCCAGTAGTTCTGGGCGACCCACCTTGCCAGGGTGGTACATTGGTGTCGCGATCATGATTCCAAGCAGTGGGTTCACATTAAACAACCCTGTATGAACATCCTGCTGCCATGCTTACCTTGGACTGAATTAAGCTTTTTGGGGCCTCTTATGAGCCATCCCTTGATTGGACCAATGCTTAAAGTGCTCCACCAGCTGCTACCCTCATTCATGGCTGACTCAAATCTTTCTTGTCTACACCCAACCTTTCCCCCTGACCTTCTTGATACCAGGTTTCAATCGCTCCTTAGAAGAGGTACCTTTAGTTTTTGTTACTTTATATCAGGATTGCGCCTGCAAGACCTTTCTGATATTTCCATGATAAGTGAACTGGCCCTATATACCTGGTGACTTAGACAAATATCACATTTTCTCACCAGCCTGCTATGTTGGGGGATTTCTTCTAACCCTATTGCTCCACTGGAAAACCTATGTATGGAGTCAGGGCCTTGAGACAGCTCATTCTGTCTCTACAGCATACAAATTGTTACTTACCCCAGTCAAGTCCTTTGTTTCTCAGTTTCCAAGGAAATGGGAGAGAAACTCGGGTGCCTGTCCCCAGAACAGAGGGAACACATGCTGTATTTTACTCACTACTCCTCCGTGGCATGTAAATATCAGGACATGCATTCCAATACCTTGAATATGTGCTGGCAATGTAAAGAGATGGAGGGTACCATCCTTCTTATCTTCTGGACCTATAAAAAACTAGATGGCTTCTATCCTCAGGTGCAGGGCCACATTAAAAAACTCACTTACTTTGATCTGGGTAGTAACCCAGCCAGGTACCTACTCTTCTTTTGGATCTTCCCAAAAAGCGATTTAGACAATCTATGCTGATTCAGTTGCAGAATGCTGTTATGCCGCGTACACACGGTCGAAATTCTCGTCAGAATAAGCGCTGATGGTTTTCCCATCGGAATTCCGACGGAATTTCACTCAAACTGTCTTGCCTACACACTATCACACCAAATTCCGACAGTCAGTAACACAGCGGCATAAAACACGTTTGACAGCACTATAAAACGGAAGTTTAATGCTTCCTAGCATGCGTCGAATAGTTTCCGAGCATGCGTCGGAATTTTGCGTGTCGGAATTGCATACACACGATCGGAAAATCCGATAGAAAGGTTTTCCGTCGGAAAAATTGAGAACAGGTTCTCAATCCAAAGTCCGTCGGAAATTCCGACAGAAAAAGACCGATGGGCATACACACGGTCGGAAAATCCGTTGAAAAGCTCCCATCGGACTGTTTCCATCGGAAATTCCGACCGTGTGTACACGGCATTAGGGCATGTATCCTGTCTATCTGGAAGAAGGAATTCCCCCCTACACTCTCACAAATGTTCCCAAGAATTGCGGACATACATTCTATGGAAAGCCTCTCTACATTCTTACATGGTAAGGGGGGAAAATCCCACAGGAGGTGGTTCCACTGGACACTGTTCATATGCTCCTGGGAATTTGGCAGGGTTCTTGCTGGGGAGGACTCAGACTCCTTTCCCTCACCTACCCTCCCTCCACCCCCCCCCTTTTGTTTTCTTTTTCCCCATTTATTCTTCCAGCCCTCTAACTTTTGTTTCTGGGTGGCCCTTATTAGTGAGGGTGGAATTCTTGTTCTCCTTCTGTTTCTGTTTTTACAATAATAAAGACAGGATGTGGGATGGTCACAGGTTTTTTGGTGGTCCTAACGTGAACAGAAATGGTGGATTCATTCAATGCCATTGATGTTCAGGATCTTGTGTATTTCTGATCTGATTGTGAATGCTGCTTGATTTACTGTACGGACCTCCTTGCTTCTTTGTCTGTACCTCTTGAAAAATGTAAATACAGAAAGTAAAAATAAATAAATAAATGGGTCATTCTGATTGGTTGTTATAAATTTCTGCCAGGAAGACTTGGTATTTTACGTAGCTTGATCGACAATTACTTTGCTAAGGTCCTGTGGGGTTGATTTACTAAAACTGGAGAGTGAAAAATCTGGTGCAGCTGTGAATGGTAGCCAATCAGCTTCTAATTTCAGCTGTTTCAATTAAGCTTTGAAAAAAAAAAAACTGGAAGCTAATTTTTTTTTATGCAGAGCTGCACCACATATTGCACTCTCCAGTTGTAATAAATCAACCCCTGTATGTCATAAATCATTGCTTGTGTTTTTTTTTTCATAAATTATAATTTTCAACTTTTTGTATATTAATTTTGCATCTCAGTGTTGCTGATTTCCTGCAGCCTCTTTCAGTCACTTCATACATATGTGCATTTCCTTCAGCATTGGCTGTACATTGTTGCTTTGGACTGGTTTTCTGATAGCAACAGCAGTGTACCATGCTTGGGTAGTGTGTGTCTGCTTGTAATCTCCACCAGAGGTGCATCGGACTGGATAATGATATGCCCTGTAGGGCACTGATAGCACTGTAGGTCAATGATTATCACTGAGAAGCACTCACTAGTGACACTGATGTTCACTGTAGCGCACTGATGGCACTGATAAGCACTCACTGATTCGCACTGTAGGGCACACATGCGCACTGATATGCACTCACTCATGTGCACTGTAGGGCACTGATGCCACTGATGTGCACCATAGGGCACTGATGAGCACTGTAGTGGCACCGTAGGGCACTGCTGAGCACTGTAGTGGCGCCGATGAGCAGTGTAGTGGCACTGATGAACACTGTAGTGGCATTATAGGGCACTTATGAGCACTGTAGTGGCACCATAGGGCACTGATAAGCACTGTAGGGCACTGGATAGCACTGTAGTGGCACGGTAGGGCACTGGTGAGCATTGTAGTGGCACTGATGGGCACTATAGCGGCACTGATGGCACTATAGCGGCACTGATGAGCACTGTAGGGGCACTGGTAGTACTGTAGGGGCACTGATGGGCATTGTAGTGACACTGATGACCCTGGAGGGGCACTTATGAGCACTGTTGTTACTGCAGGGGCACTGATCTGGCACTGATGAGCACTGTTGGCACTAGTAAGCACTGTTGGCAATGTAGGGGGCACTGATGTGGCACTGATGAGCACTGTTGGTACTGGGAGGGCATTGGTGTGGCACTGGTGGCACTCAGGATCGTGCCAGCTCGCGTTACTGCTGTGTCTCTCTCTCCTCACACTGATACAGCAAGAGAGAAACACTGCAGCAGCGCGAGCTGAACTGGACATGATCCCGGTTTGTTGATAAGTGATCGCGCGAGCACTGGAGGCTGCCATATAATGGCCTCCCAGAACTAGCCGGCCATGCTGTAGCCGTCATTATCTCAGTATAAATAGAGCTGTTCTATGAAGCCCTCAGAGGTTTATTAGAGAACCTTAGTGAACAAACAGCATCATGAATGCCAAGAAACACACCAGACAGGCTAGGGATAAAGTTGTGGAGAAGTTTAAAGCAGGGTATATATATATATATATATGTATATATATATATATATATATATATATTATATAATATATTATATGTTATTATAAAACGTGTGTAGATTTACTTAAGTTGAGCCCATGCTGTTTGTTAAGACTTGTATGTTGTTTCCATTCTTCCTAACCATCAAATTCATACTTGCTTGGCAGTGTACAAATTATAGGCAATCAAATAATAAACAAGTGGGTAATAGTAGTTTACAGCAGGAAGGTTTCTATGAAAAATGATATAAAAAAAGTAATATATTGAAAGCATTCATTAGAAAAATAAAATAACAATTGCAAAAAGTAAATTTTGTGAACAGATCCAAAATAAATATTTTCATTTTCTATATTAGACAGAGTATTGTTTTAGTAACTTGATATATTAACGGAACAAAATGGATTGTGTAAACAAATCAAATTAATTTTAAATTCTTTAGGTACATAATTGATTTGAAGGTGCCCATTGCATTTATTTTAACAATGCAAATCCTTTTTAGCAGCACAAGTGACCCCATTTACTATTTTCACACAACTATAGTAAACTTTTCCACCAATTTGTCAAATAAATGCTTCCTAATGCTGACCAGTGATGAAGCTTTTGGAGTTTATGTGCACTGCAGAGTATCACTGGGAACATTTGTGGCTGTGGACTTAAAATGTTAAGTTTACTAAAATTTACAAATGTACTATACTATGTCCATTAAATAGACAAAAATAATCTATACTGTACTATTTAAAAATATATTATTTTTGTTCAATCAGCAGTCAAAATGAGAGCGGCATGGCTGTTGTTGGAGGGGTGTATGTGGCCGTTAGTACATGGATGGATGTAAAATGATGTGCATTCTGAAGATGGAGAATCCAATGGGCATTAGTCCATGACTGGGGGTTCCAGATAACCATCAATCCATGAATATGGGGTACATACCCATTTACAGTCAGCCCTGGAATTTTAAATGACCTTTAGTCCATTGGTATGAGGTAGAGATTATAATACTGTCAGCCCTGGAGTGGGGGGAGGGGTGTAAATAACCATCAAGGTATGGCTGTAGGGTGCGGTTCACGGTAAGTCCTGGTTGGGGGTTGCAGAAGGTTATACTGTGTTATATACAGTGTTATACTATGGCATGCAGTGCAGTGGGATACCCTTGTGTAATCCCCGCCTCTTCCCACCATCCTCCAATGGTCAAAACTCTTTTTGTTCTCTGTATCAGCAGCAAGTGTATCTGCTTGCAGAATATTTTTTGGATTTATTAATGTCTTCTTTAACTTTTCGGGTAGAAGATAGTGGGATAACTACTATGGAGGAAGAGGGTGGTTCAGTCACTCTAAAGGGAGGGGACCACAGGCAGGGGGTATCAACTGACAGGAAATATGCAGTAGCTGGCGCTCAGTTCACAGTAATCTCCAGTGATGAGGAGGGGTGGAGGATTAAGTGGAAGACCATACATTGGCATACCTCCCAACTTTTGAACTTTAGAATGAGGGACACTTGAGGAAGAAAGTAACCTTGCATAGCACGCTGCGGCAAATGTAGGTATGGTCAAATGTATGACAGTGGGCAGAGCCTAAGGGGCGTCATTAACTACTTGACAACTGGACACTTAAACCACCTTCCTAACCAGACCAATTTTCAGCTTTCGGTGCTCTCACATTTTGAATAACAATTACTCAGTCATGCAAAACTGTACCTATATAACATTTTTATCCTTTTTTTCACACTAATAAAGCTTTCTTTCAGTGGTATTTAATCACTGCTGTTTTTTTTTATTTTTTTGCGCTATAAAAGAAAAAAGACTGAAAATTCTGTAAAAAAATGCATTTTCTTCTTTTTGCAAATTAGTAATTTTTATTCATATATTTTGTCCAAAATTTATACTGCTACATATCTTTGGTAAAAATAACCCAAATCGGTGTATATTATTTGGTCGTTGTGAAATCTATAGAGTCCACAAGCTATGGGGCCAAGCTCTGAAAATTGATTACACCTGATGCACTGACGGCCTATCTCAATTCTTAAGACCCTAACAAGCCAGGAAAGTACAAATACTCCCCAAAGGACCCCTTTTTGGAAAGTAGACATTCCACAGTATTTAGTTAGTGGCATGGTGAGTTTTTTGAAGTTGTAATTTTTTCCCACAATGCAAAATCAAGATTTGTTTTCTTTTTGTTTTTCACAAAATTGTTATATTAGCAGGTTATTTCTCACACACAGCATATGCATAGCACAAATTACACCCCTAAACAGCGGCCGTTTATCGTGATCTGTGATGCAGACCCGACGGTCCCGGATATTCCCGGTTGCACACCCCAGGGGACACGCAGGAGCGGAACTCTGGGAGGACGTCAATGTATGCCCTCGCGTAGCCACGCTGTAGCCGTCATTCGGTCGGCAAGCAGTTAAACAAAACTCCGGCTTCCTTGTACTTATAAAATATGCTTTTATTATTGTTCCATAAGACAGAGTCTCATGGATACATACAAACCCCAGCACATTTACCGTATTTATCGGCGTATAACACGCACTTTTTCCCCCTTAAAAAAGGGGGGAAAGTCGTGGGTGCGTGTTATACGCCGATCCCCAAAAAAATGTGACAAAAAAAATCGAGCGGCGCCGAAAAAAGGCGAGCGCCGTCAAAAAAAAAACGAACGCCGCCGAAGATAAAAAGAGCGCCAACGAAAAAGACCGATCTGACTGCTCAGCTCCACTCGCAGTCCCGCCTCCCTGCGCTCGCTTCCGAAACAGCAGGGAGGCGGGACTGCAAGCGGAGCCGAACAGTCGGCTCAGTCTTTTCCGTCGGCGCTCAGTCTTTTTTGGCGGCGCTCGCTCTGTCTTTTTCGGAAGCGCTCGCTCAGTCTTTTTCAGCAGCGTGGGCAAGCTGCAAATGACGCTGGTAAGCTGCAAATGACACTGGGCAAGCTGCAAATGACACTGGGCAAGCTGCAAATGACGCTGGGCAAGCTGCAAATGACGCTGGGCAAGGCTGCAAATGGCGCTGGGCAAGCTGAAAATTACGCTGGGCAGGCTACAAATGACGCTGGGCAAGCTGCAAATGACGCTTAAATGTAAGTTTTTTTTTCCCTAAACTTCCCTCCTAAAACTTTTTTTCCTTAAAATGCCCTCCTAAACTTGGGTGCGCGTTATACGTCGATAAATACGGTATTTAAAAAAAAAAAGGATAAACGCATGCAGTGTTTGGAGTGCTTTACGTACAGAATGCAGGGTTCTGGGATGAGCTATGTACAGAGTCTAGGGATCTGGGATGAGCTATGTACAGAGTGCAGGGTTCTGGGATGAGCTATGTACAGAGTACAGGGTTCTAGAATGAGCTATATACAGAGTGCAGGGTTCTGGGATGAGCTATGTACAGAGTGGGGGGTTCTGGAATGAGCTATGTACAGAGTGCAGGGTTCTGGGATGAGCTATATACAGGGTGCATGGTTCTGGGATGAGCTATATACAGGGTGCAGGGTACTGGGATGAGCTATATACAGGGAGCAGCAGAGAGACGTAATTAGAACCTTCAGGGCCCTGGTGCAAGAGACCTCTGGCCTGGGCCATTCCCTCCGAGCCCAGAGCCCTTCCAACTGATCCCACCACCCTTCATGGTCCCACAGCGGATCTCTTTCACATGTTGTGCAGTCCTGCAGTCTTGGGCCCGCCATGGTGGCAGAAGACCAGGGCCCAGTCGCAAGTGCAACCTTTGCTGGTAGTTCCGCCAGTGGTGTCAGTAGGGCCGTGGACATGGTCAGAAGAGCAGTGGAAGTGGTCAGTTTTTTTACAGTTTTTGATGGGAGTTGGTGGCAATGGAGAGCAGTATGATGGGAGGGGTGGCAGTGGAGGGCAGTATGATGGGGTGGAGGGCAGTATGATCAGAGGGGGTGTCAGTGGAGGGCAGTATGATGGGAGTGGTGGCAGTGGAAGGCAGTATGATGGGAGGAGAGGCAGTGGAGGGCAGTATGATGGGGTGGAGGGCAGTATGATGGAGTAGAGGGCAGTATGATGGGGGGAGGGCAGTATGATGGGGTGGAGCACAGTATGATGGGAGGGGAGGTAGTGGAGGGCAGTATGATGGGAGGGGTGGTAGTGGAGGGCAGTATGATGGGAGGGGTGGTAGCGAAGGGCAGTATGATGGGAGGGGTGGTTGCGGAGGGCAGTATGATGGGAGGGGTGGTAGTGGAGGGCAGTATAATGGGAGGAGGGTTAGTGGAGGGCAGTATGATGAGAGGGATGGTAGTGGAGGGCAGTATGATGGGAGGGCAGTATGATGGGAGGGGTGGTAGTGGAGAGCAGTATGATGGGGGTCAGTGGAGGGCAGTATGATGGGAGGGGAGGCAGTGGAGGGCAGTATGATGGGGTGGAGGGCAGTATGATAGGAGGGGAGGTAGTGGAGGGCAGTATGATGGGAGGTATGGTAGCGAAGGGCAGTATGATGAGGGGTGGTAGTGGAGGGCAGTATAATGGGAGGGGGGTTAGTGGAGGGAAGTATGATGGGAGGGGTGATAGTAGAGGGCATTATGATGGGAGAGAGGGCAGTATGATGGGAGGGGTGGTAGTGGAGGGCAGTATAATGGGAGGGGTGGCAGTGGAGGGCAGTATAATGGGAGGGGTGGCAGTGGAGGGCAGTATGATGGGAGGGGGTGGTAGCGAAGGTCAGTATGATGGGGGTGGTAGTGGAGGGCAGTATAATGGGAGGGGAGTTAGTGGAGGTCAGTATGATGGGAGGGGTGGTAGTAGAGGGCAGTATGATGGGAGAGAGGGCAGTATGATGGGAGGGGTGGTAGTGGTGGGCAGTATAATGGGAGGGGTGGCAGTGGAGGGCAGAATGATGGGAGGGGGTGGTAGGGGAGGGCAGTATAATGGGAGGGGGGTTAGTGGAGAGCAGTATGATGGGAGGGGTGTTAGCGAAGGGCAAAATGATGGGAGGGGTGGTAGCGAAGGGCAGTATGTTGGGAGGGGGGGTAGTGGAGGGCAGTATAATGGGAGGGGGTTAGTGGAGGGCAGTATGATGGGAGAGGTGGTAGTGGAGGGCAGTATAATGGGAGGGGGGTTAGTGGAGGGCAGTATGATGGGAGAGGTGGTAGTGGAGGGCAGTATGATGGGAGGGAGGGACGGCAGTATGATGCAAGGGGTGGCAGTGGAGGGCAGTATAATGGGAGGGGGCAGTGGAGGGCAGTAAAAATGGGAGTGGGGCAGTATAATGGGGGGGTAGTGGAGGGCAGTATGGGGGGACTGTACAGCATGACTGGAGGGGGCAGTGTATGGGAGGGAGCAGAGTGACCATGAGCGTTCTCAGGGCAGTGCAGGGAGCATTTCTCCTACTTTTCTTCCAGCGCCAGGAACAGCCTTCAGGGAAGACCCTGGAGTTGGACCCGGAGTTGGGGGCGGAGTCAAAGTGGAACCGGGCGGAGCTTAGGTGCTCTGGCTCTCTCTGAATGCTGGGGCTCTGCTCTCCTCTTCATCGTGACATCACTGGTTGTTAGATGCCAGGCGGCCGTGTCTAGCAACCAGTTGTTTTGGCAGTGAGCCAGGCAGCGTCTGGGGGTGAAATAAAGAAGGTCTCAGCCAGAACTATTACAGCGGGCAGTGAGGGACAGCGGCGATGCGGTCCCCTTCTGCCATCTCATGGACTGCGTTGCCCTAGGGTGGCAGGAACCCAGTTGACAATACTTTTCCCAGAAGGCCAGCCCTGCCCTCTACCTTAACTTGGAGGAAAATGTATATTTGTTGCTGAATTCTTCTGTTGATGGCAGGGTACACATGAACACAGATACTTGGTCCAGTAAGCACAGGAAGCGATGCTAAATATCATCACATATATTACACTGAGATAACCTTATGGGGCCTGGGAATGAGATAGATGCAGCAGGGGTCACAACACTGGACTTCCTGGTACAGCTCCATTGTTTCATGGGAGCTTGTAGAAGCTCTATGAGCACTACCACTTCCTCTTTAGAGGCCTTATTGTACAAGTCCTCTTCAGCATCAGTGCCAGTGGGCCCTCCTCAATCTCCCCAGAGTCTATGCATTGTCCCAGAAAAAATGCTGCTATGCAACGCTGCAGCTTGTATACTGTACCTGGGGGAACGAGACACACCAGGCAAGAGCTATTGTCATTTTCCCAGACCCAGAGTACGAAGTGACTTACCCCATGCCAGCTGAAAACTGACAAGGTCAAAGACTAATGATTTCCTGCCGCTGTTCCAGAAGGAATACAAAATGCACCACTTTAAAGAAATGCTTCAACAGTGACTATTTGCTGTATTTCCCGATGGAGTCAGGGATCCCTCTGCTGACGAATGCTCCACTGCTGCTAACATCCTTTGAGGGATTGGAAGTAGCAGCAGCCTCAGCATAGCTTTGTAAAGTTTTTTTCAAGTCACGGTGGCCAGACCCAGCTACTGGTGCTAATCATAGGCTACAATTTTGAATGTAGGAAATCTCTTTCCACATGTCTCTAAAATCTGAGGCCAATCCAGGCTAATAGGGATGAGGTTAAAGTTTACAGAGAATTTTTGTTTGAATTTCTCACCATTAGTGGGACACAGCAACGGAAGATTTTCGTGCAGCTATCGAATTTGATTGATCGGACATGTTGGAAATTTTTTGAAAAACTAACGATTTTCTAATCAATGATGGGAGAATCGTGTGAGAAATATAATTAAAAAAGGAATGCACATGAGTGCAAAAAAAGAAAATTCTCGGAAAGAAAAGAAGATTCCCAGACACAAAAATTATTTTCCGTAGCAACATGAGGTGAAATTGAAGGCTTGTTTGGTCGAATTTCAAAAAATCAATGGTGGCATCGTTGGATCACAAAACGCACAAAATTTCAGATTTTGAAGAGAAAATTTGTTTGGAATTCGACCATGTATGGCCTGCCAAAGGGTTCACTGCAAGCTCTACCTTTTTCCCAATCACTGGACAGGTGAACTAAACAGTCTGTTTGCCCACCCACCCACCCAAGTTAACCCCTGGTTGCTGCAGAAGTCATACATTTAGTAGCAATTTTTGGATTTTTTGTTCAAAGAATGTGTCCATGAATCAAACCCAAATAGATCCCCCCATCACTACAGGCTAAAAGTATTTTGTCCTGCCCCTTTTATTCTACTGTAACAGCGGCTACAGTAGAGTTTTTTTAATACTAGTTAATGGATGTGTAAACATTCTCCTAAATGACATAAAACCAGCAGCGCTCCTGAGCTATCTGAAAAGTAAAGACTGGTAGCATGTTTTGAGTTTATCCATGGTTTAAAAGAAAATAATCCCCATATCAAAATATCCACTTATCCACTTGCAGGGGGAGAGGCTGCTGATTGGAAAGGTACTGTCGGTAGCAAAAACATTAACAAAGACCCATCTTTCCAAGCCATGTGGACTCAGTGTGTAGATTACATCATTAGTCCAGATATCATATGACTGTGGATATCTTGTTTATGGTAGGGAGGACACCCCAACCCCCACTTCTTGACCATGCAAAAATGCCAGCTTTGCACATCTTTGGAAACCTACTCTGATCATCCTGTTTTTGTAACTAAGGGGTATTATTAGACTTCGCAGCTATATTCTTAAAGGTCAGATAATAGTCCAAGATCATTTTAATTGTTGATAAAAAAAGTCATATAAAAGCAGTAAATGCATTTCAGGAGCAACACCACTTTTGAAATGCATTGGATATTTTTATATGACTTTGCTATCAATAATCGAAATGATCTTGAACTCTGATCCGATTTGGTCTGGTGCTCCTTTCTGTATTTCTATGGTTTAAAGCGTTAGTTAACCCCCCAAAAAAAACACAGATTCCGTTCCTTTAAAGCATGTTACACAGCACAGTGCTTGTGCTGTGTAATTTGGCACCCTGTAACACCTGTAATACCTGGCTGATCCTGCCTGGCTATTTGGCCCCTTTCACACTGGGGCGGTGCAGACATCGGCAGTAAAGCAGCGCTATGTTTAGCGCTGCTTTACCGTAGTTTTAGCAGCGGTATTCGGCCGCTAGCGGTGCAGTTTTAACCCCCGCTAGCGGCGCTTTGCCGGCGATTTAGCCGTGCTGCCCCATTGATTTCAATGGGTAGGAGCTGTTTAGGAGTGGTGAATACACCGCTCCTTCACCGCTCCAAAGATGCTGCTAGCAGGACTTATTTTACCTTCCTGCTAGCGCACCGCACCAGTGTGAAAGCCCTCCGACTGGAGTGAAAGGACCCGCTTTTTTCAGGTGCTATACAGGTGCTATTTTTAGCGATGTAGCACCTGAAAAACTCTTCAGTGTGAAAGGGGCCTTAGGGATGAGCCCAAATCGGGTGTTTGCCTGTTCGCTGAACAGCGAACAATATGCGGTGTTCGCGGCACATTCGAAAGCCGCCGGTCCCCCCCAATGGATTTGGGGGGACCGCTATGCCATTTTTTTTTTTTATTTTGGTGCAGGGTTCCCCTTCATTTCCATATCAGATCTAAAGGGCCTGGCATGGATTTTAGGGGGACCCCCACACAATTTTTTTTTTTAATTTTGGTTCGGGGTTTCCCTTAATACCAGACCCAAAGGGGTCATCAGCAGGGAAACCTCGGCCCCGCCCACTGATTCTGGAAGACGGCAGAGAGGAGACATATAAGACATATAAGACCTAGCATGATTGTCGGTAATGGCTGCAATATAAGCCCTACCCACCAAATAAGCCCTACCCTGTTTCCCCGAAAATAAGCCCTACCCTGAAAACAAGACCTACAAGGACTTTTACTAGGGCTTATTTGGGGGGTAGGGCTTATATTGCAGCCAACACCGACAATCTTGCTAGGTCTTATTTTCGGGGAAACAGGGTAAGTGCCGGGAGCCGCTGTGAGATACGGTGAAGGAGGTATTCTTTTAATGAAACACAGAGACAGGGGGGCACTGTATTAGCATACAGAATGGATAGTATATATCACTGAAAGTGGGTTTACAAACACTTTAAGTCACTGTTGGGTGCCCATCGAGGAAAGCCTTGCTGTGTGGGAGCCACCTTGCCAGTGCTATTGAGCTTGTTTGAAGCTTTCCTTCATCTGACTACACTTGCAAATCTAAATGTTCCCAGTGCCTCCTTGAGTATGCTGCTCTGGAGTATATTCCTGAAGGTAACTTATAAAAGAGAAAAACATACACTGCCATCGCAGAGGCTGCAGTTTCCTGTCATGTTGTTCCTCTGGCTTCAATACCTTCAGTGTCACTGACTAAGAAGGAGTACATAGCAATTGAAGGCAAAACTTATGCTTTGCATACTGGTACTTGTTCTAGATCAGTGGCCCCAAGTAGCAATTTCAGGAGTCAATAACTGCAGTCTTTAAATGCTTTTTAAGCCAAATACCTTTGAGTGACATATCAACTTTCCTACATGTTCAATATGTAAATGAATTAATGTATTTTATATTTTAAACATACAAAGTACTGAAACAAATTAATAAAGTTATTTATTTTAAATGTAGAATAATAACACGTGTTAATTATAAATAAATGCTGTACGCTGCTGTTTATTTTTGAAACACATTCGTAAGTAATTCTAAATAATTTAAAATAATAAAGTGAAATTATTCCAGAATAAAATAAATTCCAACACTGTAAATATCATTTTATTCAGTACCCTTCTACCCCTTGAAATGGGCTTTCTCTGGAGAATTTGCGCACAAATTCTATAGCCATAATTTGTGGTGTGTGCGCAATTTACGCACCTGCAATTATTGCTTGCGCTTTTAGTAAACCAAGGTAAGGCTGGGCTGCCTCGCCTGGGGTCAACAGCCTGGCAAGCACGCTTACGACCTTAGTAAATCAGACTCATAATTTATATTGCACATACGCTGCCGTAAAGTTTCTTTGTGTTCATAAATGTTACAGCTGACTTATGTGAAAGTCCCCAGTATTGTTGTAGCTGTTGCTGCATTGTAGAAATGGGTCTGTGCCATTACAATTCAGCGCAGTCATAAAAAGTTAATTTAATTTCCTCATTCCAGTGAACAGGTGAAGTAATCTCACTTCTTTTCATCACCCTGGCAATAGTTTTTACAAGCTGGCACCATAGAACAGGCTGTGTCTAGGACCCAGGGAAGCTGAAGACTGGAGCAGCAGGCTTAGCAGGCAGACTCCTCCTTATCTCCAGTGTCAAACTTGACATCAGCTTGCAAGGCGAGCATGGTAACTTGTCCAGCGATCAGAGCTGCAGTCAAATCAGTGGCACGCTTGCTGGAGATATGCGCCTTTCAGTACCCTGTATTCTCAAAGAATGGATTGTCACTTATGCTGTGTGCTCTGCCTCCTGTCCTGTATCCTCCTCAGCTGCTCAGAAGTGATCCCTCATCCTTCTAACGAAGGTAAGAGACATTCTGTAGCATTTTCCAGGGTGCTGATACTCTGAGCCACTTTCTGCTTCTCTCCTCCAGGATGTCCAGCATCTGTCAGGTCTCATCACCCACCTATCTCTATTATTGCCGAGTCTCCCTCGTCAACTGGGATGTACTTTATTTTCTTTAAAAATCATTGTTCCATTTTTGCTCAGCCTTCATCTCCCAAATAATTAAAACCAGCCGCACCGGAGTCTGCAACAGAATCAGGCATGCTGATATTTTATATAGGTTTATTGTTTCTTTAATCAAGACCCATAGAACCCCACGGCGGTCCATAAAGGTCGATCCATCTTGGGGTACCAAACACTTCAGCCCTTCAGTAGTTAAATCCCTGCAATCTTTGATATCTGTTATACCATTTGTTCAGAATTTAAAAGCAAAGCGAAAAAGATCTATGAAGTTGGATATTGGTCTTTTTTTTTTTTTCCTGCAAGGGATTTCAATAGCTATGCTATTGATAGAGAATTTCAACTAGTTCACTGCAGGCGGTCCTGTCACTTTGTTTCTTTCTTACTGTTGTCTTGGGTTTGTGATCTGTGCTATTACCAATGCAGAAATGAGCATCATAGAGTTCACGCAGCTACACAAATACTTGTGTCATCAAAGTTTGTGAACGTATCAATTCACAGAAAGGAAGTCCTTGGCTTATGCATCATGGCTTCAGAGCAATCTTTTTTAAAATTGTTATAAGAAAGTCTGAGTAAGGAATTAGGTTGCGTCTATACTGCTATTATTGATTATTGACTGTGACGTAGGAGTAGTAACTTGGTGATATCTGAGTTATATAATATATTATATATAAATATGTATATATTTATTTATATGTTTATGTAATATGTTATATATATATATATATGTGTGTGAAATCTCAAAGCATTTAATATTTGAGCATGTGAGTGTGTGTTATTATATAATTCGAAGCATTTAATAAATGGTCATGTGAGTGTGTGTTACTATATGATTCAAGGCATTTGATATATGGCCAAGTGAGCGCGTGTAGCAGTACCAGGATAAATACTGATTTTCATATATATATATATATATATATATATATATATATATATATATATATATATATATATATCGAAAGCGAATTGGAGATATATGTGTGTGTATATATATATATATATATAAATATTGGATATATATATATATATATATCTAGATGGATAGATAGATGGATAGATAGATAGATAGATATATAGATAGATAGATAGATAGATAGATAGATAGATAGATAGATAGATAGATATACAATGGCACTCACAAGTTTTTGAGCATAAATAATCCAAGGCTTTATTTACCAACATTTTTGTTCACTTTTATCAAGGTGCCTTGAATTATTTATGCTCTTTTGAATACTTGTTAGTGCCCTGAGCTTCATGTTTACTTGTTGGGTATCCCTTACAATGTGTACCCAGGACTTTACTAAACTAAAGTGTACAAGGATCAACTATTGCTATATATAAATGTGTAAATGTGTACGCCAAACTGTAACTTTTTTGTCCGATGGCCATTCAAATAAACTTTATGTATCCCCCAAACCTACGGTTTTGGAATCTTGAGATATATATAAAGGACAGACAGACAAGTGGAACTCTTAAAGAAGGGCCCTTTTAACTTTTGTTTCATTGTTTGTTACATTGTGTGTTATTTTTATATTTTGAATGCAGTGTTGCATATTATTTTGGTGCTATATAAATAAAAAGTAATAATGGTACTATAGATAGATAATAGATTGATGGATAGATATATAGATACTAGATTGATGGATATATAGAAAGATCGATAGATAGATAGATAGATAGATTGATAGGTAGATAGATAGATAGATAGATAGATAGATAGATAGATACTAGATTGATAGATAGATAGATAGATAGATAGATAGATAGATAGATAGATAGATAGATAGATAGATAGACAAACCGATTATTCATTAAATGCGTAAGTTGAGCTAGTGTCCTATACTGAGATCCGGTGTTGCCTATCCTCTGTTTCATTGAGTAGCGTACTTATACAGTCATAAACACCAGCACACTCTGCTGCAGTCATTCACCTGTGTAAACTACGCTAACAACTTTAAAAGCAATTTGGCCGGCACTGTAAGACGCCTCTGGAAAGCCAATTGCTTCAAAAATATGAAACCAACACGCGAGTAGAAAACAAATAGCACTGACAGCTCTCCATGTGTGAGCTTTTATCTGAAAGCAAGGGAATTTATGAGGCAAACGCTGTGGCAGGAGTAAATCCTTTGTAATTAAGTTAAGCCATTATTCCTTTGTGAATTGTACCCTTCTGTGACACTATATGCAGCCCTGCTAACCAGTGATAAAAAACTAAAGTCAAAATAAGTCAGAATGTCCAATGTTTGCTTTTATTAGCTCCATGCTTTACGTTTTTCATATATGGTCCTGGCGAATGGTCGGCGGAGAAATTATTCTACAGGAAATCCTAAACAGACTGTTCACCTTTCAACTTGCTTAGCTGCATGGTTCTTAGAAATGGGATCTTTTCTTTTTTTTTTTTTTCTATTTTCTGGAATGTTAATGGAAGTTTGCAGGTTTGGAGAGGATTCCCACTGTGTGCAGCAATATGCCAAAAAATTAGAGTAAAACTTGATAAATGTTTTGGTTTGTGTTGCTTTGCCTGGTACAAAGAATGTATGGCAAGGCCCTCCAGCAGTGGCAGAGTTAAAGTCATAATTTACGGCAATAAATCATCTCTCCTGTTTGTTCTACCGTCATATAAATATGGTGCTGTGTGATTATATAAAGCTCCGTATTCCCTGTGAGTTTATAAACAACTATTATAGTGCATTATGGGATTACAGAGTGAACCCTTGTTACTGTGTATTATAAGGTGTGTTTATGTGTTCTTGGGTCTGCGTATTGCTTTACAATAAATATACATTATAGGGTACATTTTTGATAAATTCTGATTACCGTATTGACATGTCAGATATTACATAGGTGGCCAATGCATCATATATTGCGACAAGCAGAGCCGGGAGCTTGTAAAGTACTTATAACCAGGAGCTTTTATAGTACTTATAACACACTTATTAAGAGTCCATGATCTAGTATCTATATTGTGATGAGTAAGCGTAAAGTATCTATCTAAATAGAGCTTGTGTAAGGTATCTACGTCTATCTATCTATCTATCTATCTATCTATCTATCTATCTATCTATCTATCTATCTATCTATATATCTATCTATCTATCTATCTATCTATCTATCCATTATATATATATGCGCAGTTTGTGTGTTTTATAAATATATACATATATATATATATATATATATATGTGTGTGTGTGTGTGTGTGTGTGTGTGTGTGTGTTTTTTTCTTTTTTTTACTGTTTTACTCACCATTCTAAAAATAATTCTCACTCATTAATCACCAAGGCTTGCCCAAACCATGAATTTCCCATCTCTGCCCTCCACACATCAGTCCTATCTTTCACAGCTGAACAAAGTAGGCAGAATTTAATCATGCCTGTTCCATTTACACTGAATTGGTAACTACAGGAGAATTGAAAGCAACACTCCAAGATGACTGCGGGCAAAGCATGCTCCCAATAAATTGCAATTGCTGTCAGAACAGATGGACCTCAGTGCTAGTTTCCAGGCTTAAAAAATACATGACACCCCTCCTATTCTCGAGGACTGTTTCCTGAATGACCACTTAATTAGGTATTAAACAGCCTTGTTATTCATATTCCTCTGGCTGCTTAGTGTAATAAATCTGATTCTGATTAGATTTTTTGTTGTTGTTTAGGTGTAGTTTAGCTGGTAGGGAGGTTTATATTAGTACTGCCTCTAGGTTCATATTAATGATGATACATATTAGTCATCAGACCTTTTTTTGCTGATGATGTGCATAGTGAAAGTTTTGTAAAAAGACATATTCAATAGGGCAGTGCCAAGAGCACTGATGATATATAATGTACAGTAACCCACAACAACCAATTAAACATTAACTTATAACTAATCCGATCCCAGCAATCCAAGATCTGATTGGCTGATCTGGTTTACGGAGCTTTGCACATCCTTATTGCCCTTTGTACATCTTGATCAATAGGGTTAACAGACTTTAAACACGAATTTAAAGACCAAAAAAAATAAAAATCTGAATTTACACTTAGTCAGGTGAAAATTATGGCTCAATTGGTGTTTTGACCTTTCTATATTCTGTATCCTCAGAGCAGCTTAACTCTTTGGGTGTTAGATGGGGCTTTAGCTGCCGCAGACCTACTTCTCTTAACTCTTTGTTCTTCTCTAAGAAGCATATGGCAGCCAAACCTCTGCAGCTGAAGCATTAAAAACCATGAGGCTTGGGTGATTTTAAGCTCTAAGATGTTTGCTAATTTGTGCCATTGTAGGAGGTTTTAGGGCAATTGTGTGATTAATGTTAAGATTAATCTAAAAGAGGTAGTACAACATAAAGAGCAGTTGCTGAACAATTTTATGAATAAGTTATTATGTTCATATCCCCTTCATGTTCATGGGGTTGATTAATGCTGAATGCTTTTGCACTGCCACTAAATCGCAAAACAGCATAGCTCTATGAGCTGGGAGATTAGAAATAGTCCATATTCTACGTGAATCAGCGTCACGCATAGAAGAGTGTAATATTAACTATGAGCGCCTTTTCAGCCATTGCTCGTTAAGTTGTTTGTGCATTCATGCTTATTCAATGGGTAAGTGAAGTGCAAACTGCGCTAACCCAGAACAACCAATCAGCATTCATCTGTTACAAGTCTGCTTTTGGGAAAGTGAAAACTGGTTTCTATGGGTTATTGTCATTGATGTTTACACCGCCTTATTAATTAAGTTCATAAAATTAATCCTCGTGTGAAAGCAAAGGAGTATAAAAAAATGAATTGTGAAAATAATGCTATTGATTTATATAGTCGCATAAACACCTTATGCCAAATCAAAGCTATAAACCAGAAGTAAAACACAAGTGCACTATAACAGATACATACAGTACCTACATCAGCATAACAGAATATTTTGCAAAATCAAGCTATAAAGATGTTAGAAATGGTCAGCATACAATAATATATTTAATATCGATATTAAATATGATCTATTCTAAACAACTTTACAGAAACTCATTTACCTAAAAGTGTATACACTGTACTCACAGCCCCTGCTGCCTAAAGGAGCTGGTAACATAATGTCTACTTACACTTAGTTCAGCCTGTAGGGAAGATGATGAACCTATAGCAGATGCTTGCCTATGTATGGATAACACAACATATCGCTAACTCAAGCTGAAAAATGTGTACATTTCTGTATGACCACCTACAGGTTTAAGAGCTAGAAAAAGAGGTAAGGGACCATAATATGTATATAAAGCTAATATTAAATTATGATCAACTCTACTTTAGTTTATGTTTTTTTTATACTGCCCCTTCAAAATTATTATGCAAAAGAGTATATAGACAACTCCCAGGCCCTGCTGCTACAGGAACCTTAGTACAAAGTCTGCTTACACTTGGGTCAGCTTGAGTAGAAGCTGATGAACCCAAGAAGTAAGAGCACCCAAAACAAAGCCATGCATACATAGGGAGAACACACCAACTCCATGAACATAATGTCCCTGCTGGGAATTGAACCTACAGATGTCAAGCTATGATATTAACCACTTAGCCACTGAACTGACATACACAGGCAGGCTTCATAGGCTGTTTCTAACAGATCTGAAGCAAAAGTTAAACATCGGAGCAGTTATGTGAGAAATTCATTCGGACAAAAGCCCAGAAGGTAATTTTCTACACACAGATGTCGCTCTCATAGGATCCCTGTAAACGCCACTAAATATACATACATCTTGGTGTAGCTGCCACATATAGAGTGCTTTAGGGCACAAAACTAAATTCCCTTGGTTTATAGTCTTTAACAGTTAACTTTTGACCCAGGTCATTAACAGGATTATTAGTGAATTTACTTAAGCTTTACTGACAGCTCTGATTGTTTGAATAATATTTTCATTTTCAGCCCAGAAAACAAAAAATCCCATCGACCCATTTTGCAAAAAGAATTACTAATTGTCATTAATAGTTTTTAACTATATCTTTTTACTTTAATTTTACTTTTGCAAACTGTTTGACTTCTATGATAATGGAAATTCATATAGCAAAAGATTTGTAAGATGAACGTTGTTGTCTTCTGGGCTAAAACTATCACCACAGAGTAGTGACATGTGGGTTGATTTACTAAGGGAGCACAGCATGTTCATGTTGTAATGTGAATTTTCACTTTCAAAGAGGATTTTCTCTTAGATGTGAATTTTCACTTTCAAAGAGGATTTTCTCTTAGCTCAGTGAATGTTGTAAAAATTCACTTAGCAAAGAGTACCCAATCATGTGCAAGGGAAATAAACAAACACTATTTTTTTTTATCACAAATGATTGGATGATGGAATGAGTTTCACCTCATTCACTAAGCTAGGGGAGAATTCCCTGTGGTAAGTGAACCCCACATTGCTTCCATAATTGGAGGGCCTCTGTCCAGTACACTTTGATATAAAAGAGAGTTAAGTACTTAAACTTTGATTGAAAGTGAAACTACAACGTGTATGTTAGTGAGAGCACATGAGAGATACTATTCTAAAGAGTTTCTGAAAGTATTTGTATGTGACTTTTACATTTTACTAACTTTTTATGTTATATTTTTTTATATTTTTATACTCATTTATTTTATTTATGTCATTGGGTAGAATAAGCTAAGACATTGAGCTAAGGGAATTGCAGGATAAGCAAAAAATAGCAATTTTTTTTGTTGCTCAGTAAGTATATTATTTATTTGAGTTGGCCCCTAAGCCTTGATTGAGACAAAATGAGCAGTAAACCTTTTGCTTATCTGTTCAATGGATTTGGTAAAAATATGAATTTTCTGATACATACATCTAGTAGAAACTGTTGTTGCTAGTACTACTGACTGCTGTATACTTGATTTACATTCCCTGTGTAAATTATATTCTGGGGCTATATTTACCAGACTATAAAAAAAACATTCTTGTTTTTATTTTCCCTACTTCTTTTAGGCCGGGTTCACACTAGTTGCAGCCACGGCTCACAGCAAGGGGTCCAGTGCATCCCTGTTCTCTGTTGCAGGTGTGAATCAGGTTCAAATTTTTGCCTGAATTCGGACCTGAAACTGAGCCAAAGACGCACAGGACTCTTCTACAATGCGCTCTGCTCAGAGGTGTGTGAACTGGCTCCATTGAGAGCCGGTCAAAGTTGCCTGTCATGCGCATACAATTTGCATCAGTTTGAACCCAGCCTTAAAGAGGAGCTTCATTTATACAGACATCATTGGCTAAAGAGGAGCACAATGGCTGACATCTCATTTTGATCGGCTGCCCAGCAAGTCTAGGCTTCCTTATCAGTTTTACCTGTCTCAAATACATAGAAACATGAAACGGCAGGGTCAGGCTCTTTACACTTTAATTAATTTTTTATACATTTTATTTGACAGTGTGCCAGGTCTGTTAAAAACAAGGAGGATGAGACTACCAAATTTGTGTAGCAATCTGATATAATTAAGTCCAGCCAAGTATGGCACTTACTTAGATTGGAAGAGCATTGATCAACTCCTATTGATGCTACATATGAGGAGGTAAGCCAAAGTGTGGCATATCCCTCTATGGAGAGTTTATCCAATATGTATAGTCTGGTAGGTATACATGCAGGAGAGAAAAACATTGAATTTTGCATCTCTTAATTCAAAAGATCTAAAACACTCATGTATAGGCACCATAAAACCATATAGCTGCTTTTTTATCCATGAAGCGACAAAGGAAGTAGCTGTTGTTAAGCAATACTTTTGCTTGGCAAAGAAACCGTAAGGCTGTTCCAAGATATAATTATTCAAGGACAAAAATATATAAACTTTGGTTTATAAATGATACTGAAAAAAAGTAAACTCAAGAAACATACGATTATCGGCATTCCCTTACGTTCTCATTTTAGTTTTGGAAGTCTGCTAGTTCTTATCACTTCCAAATGTTATAGAAAAGAGAATAATTATTGTACAGAGAGTACATTAAAGAAATCCTGTCACCTTTTATTGATGCAATCAGCTGGATTTGCTTAGTGTGCTCCGGGATTTTACACTCCTCCAGACAGAGGGTTGCATGGGGAGACAGAGCACTTAATTTCGAGTACACAGAACACTAGGTATGAGGTACACCATCGGTTGCTTAAAATGTGCCTGATTCTTTGCATTAGGGAGGGGGACTAGTCTGGAGACGTACAAATGGAAATGTCGGTTTAGTCGATTCTATAGACGGAAAGCAGGGGGAGTCATAGATAGTAATTTGTATGTTCAGACCACAAAATAAATCCATACTAAAGATTAAGGACTTGAACTGTGACATGAATAAACACTTCTCAGGATGACTTTTTCCATTAACTCATCCCTTACAGTTAGATTGTAAGCTCCCAAGAGCAAGGCCCTTCTGATCCTCTTGTATTCAATTGTATTGTAACTCTACTGTCTCCCTTTATTTTTTAAACTGCTGCACAAACTGTAGGCGCTATATAAATCCTGTATAATAATAATACAATTGTTAACATAAAAGATAGACATAGGCCATTTATAACATTGAGGACATTCTTTATTGAGAGGGAATAAAGAACAATTCATGAATGGTTGAGTGGAAGCATATACATTTTACTGCTTCTTAAATCATATTTGAAAATGGTAATGTACAACATACAGTTACTTTTTTGTATAAATAACATGCTAAAGACGACTGTCTATTAGTATTTTATTTAGGCCAATGAAATGATTGGTTTTTAATCCTGTTGGGTTGTCAGAAATATTTGCTGTCCTGTACTAGAGATCAGTTTCAGGCAAATGCCATTCAATGCCTTTTTCAGTAAGATGCTGTATTTTATAACCTATATTTAGCGATGGTCTACAGGAGATAAGTGACAAGCATGTTGAAAAGGCAGCATAGACTTAAATAAAAGTTGTAACCACCACACAGTCTAAAATAAGCCACCCAAATCATTGAGTATAATATATAGTTTTTTTCTATTTCCTAAAACTATAAGTTGCTATTTACTAAATTTATCACTGCTAAAGTACTCATAAACATGATATTTTCATCCAAATCCAGTAATGGATATGCCTATGCAGACGCTGTCAGCTGACACTTCTCTAGAGATTGAGTAATCAGACAGGTTAGATAACACCAGACAAATGGCTAAATATGCTATATATTTAATTCTGTTTAGTTAGCACTGACAGACAGCACAGCCAGGTCCTTCGAAAAGATTTTTCTGCAGATTACACTACAGGCATACCCCACTTTTAAGTACACAATGGGGTTTATTACTAAAGCTGGAAAGTGCAAAATCAGGCTCACTTCTGCATAGAAACGAATGAGTTCCAGGTTTTATTACCAAAGCTTAATTGAACAATCTGGGGTTTGAAGCTCATTGGTTTCTATGCAGAAGGGAGCCTAATTTTGCACTTTCCAGTTTAGTAAATAAACCCCATTGTGTACTTAAAAGTGGGGTATGCCTGTAAAGGAGAAGCAGTGCTTTAATAGGATAGCCTAATTGCTGCTGTGCAGGAGATTACTGGAGGCTAAAATAAAGACAGATTACATATATTTCCATGCTTTTATTTTTATTTTTAAAATTATTAATTTATAACTGGATCAAAAGAGGTTTACTACTTTAGAGAACAATCCTTACAAAAATTTCCAGCTCCACCCAACTTCTGTAAGCTCTTCTAAATTAAGGGCCAAAACACACTTTTCCGCTGCGGTGTGTTAGCGCGTTGAAGTGCCATTCATTTTGATTGGCATCTCAACACATTAAGGCAACGCAGCTCCAACACACATATGTTGCAACTCACCATAATGCACTACCATGCACTAAAGTGCACTGCATTGCAAAAAAATGGTGCATATATGTTTTATGGACATTTTATTGCTTTTCCAGCCCTTTAATTTTAATGGGTTGCTTTAACACAATGCTTATCATGTATAAAAGTCATGTAAACACACATTGGTTAACCCAGTGCACCAGGAAACCAAGGTCTGAATGGGCCCTAAAGAATAGACAAGAGATGACACCTCTCCTGGGAGGGTTGGAGGAAACACTACTGGAAAATAACACAATTGGTGTCTTCGGCATAAAAAGCTTATGGAAAATTATACCCACCAGGCCCACCCAAAACTGAAATAACAGTTTTGAATGGATCTTCCCTTGAAAATCTGTTCACAGATCAATCCTTTCCTGACATTTAAAAATGTTGTCCTATATTCAATTTGTTGACTTACAGCTGGTATATACAGTAGATTATTTTACAAACCTTTTTTGCTTGGTCTGTTCTTACATAAGCTGTTAAGCAGAGTACTCTGAATTCTTACTTTAGTAATGAATTTTTTATTTTAAACACCACTGCACCGGCACAATTCTTAATTCTAAATGGAATACCTTAGTTAGAGGAGAATAAGAATGTTTGCTGTATGTAGACGAACAAAGCCTACCCATCTTAATCAGTTATTCCTTGTGTAAGCGTTTGATGAATTCTATAGATCTAAATGAGAAGAGTTTTCAGTAATTAGCAGATAGGGAGAACCTAAAAGATCAAGGTTATGTCAAGGTATAGTTCTATAGTCTCTATACAAAAAATAATGAGATGTATTTTTTCAGAATAGATTCTTTACATTATAACATGTAAATAATAAGTACAAAAAAAAACGTACTGCTGCCTGCTTAGCGATTACTGTCCTTAGTGCAAGTAAGGGGGGTTGATTTAGTATATATAAGCTGATCACTTAGTAGTAGTGAATGTTCAATTAGCTTAGTGAATATAGTGAAAGTGGATTCCGCAGTGTGGCTGCTGATGATATGTATGGTGGCAGCAGTGTGCCAAGTGCTGGAACACTCTCTACTTTCTAGCACCCAACACTGAAAGAAGCCAAAACTGTCAAGTGGCATTATCACTGCCCAACAGTTGAACTATAGTCCTGGCTCAACTGGGGGAGAGAGCTTGGCACGAAGAACGTTTTTAGGCCACTGAACACCAATGCTGGGAGGATGGGGGGGGTAATTTAACAGCCAATCACTGACCACCAATGTTAGGTGGGTTATACATACAGGCCCAAAACTGACCAGCAGTGCTGAGGGGTTAACGTTACTGACCAGCGAAGCGAGAAGGTTATCATTGCTCCCAATGATAGCAATGCTGGGGTTTACTACTACAGTGTATGACACCATTGCTTGGGCTTATTTTACCATCACATTACAAGCCATACACTACGAAGCAGCACCCCCTATATTGGCAATGCCTTTAGGTAGTGGCCAGGCAGAGCACTACATGCACTATTGTTTTATTCCTGATACCTGCAAGCCACCAAACTATTTTTAAATATTGGTAACAATGCAGAAAATAGCATCTCTGAACCCTTTTATGTCAGGCAATTGAGATGCTATAGTCAGTATCTCTACATAAAGTTGCAACTGTACTTACAGCTGCTACTTTCCATCCTCCAGCAGTGATATTTACTCATGCCTTTGTCATGCATTGCATATATTTTTATGATTATTACTAAAAATGATTTTGATGTTGTTGCAGGGGTCTTAAAAAATGATCTGACCAGGGTGCCAGATATGCTAGGAGCAACACTGTTATACAGTCCCTTTAATTGTACCTAATCAGACAGGCCCTTCTGCTTTATTGTTGTTGGTAGATCTAAAGGCAATTGAACAGATGATCGGAATTTCCGATCGGAACTTTTTCCGACCGAAAAATGTAAAACATACTCTCAATCTTTTGCTGGCTGGAATTCCGCCAGCAAAAGTCCGATAAAGCATACACACGGTGGCATTTTCGGACCAAAAGCTCTCATCAGACTTTTGCTGGCGGAATTTCTGCTCGTGTGTACGGGGCATTAGAGTGGGCAAATAAAATACAGCAATTCAATCTTTCTACAGTAATTATACTATAATAGTGCAGCATACAAAAAAGCTAATAGAGATAACGATCCTCGTGCAAGAAAACAGGACAAGTTGGCTTGCCATCACGTTTGTTTTGATGGAGATGGGCAGGAGGAGAGATGACAAGTACTATTGGTTTAAGAACAATATCATTTGGAACAAGATGTCTAACCTGATCATCTCTTCCTAAAGATAGAGGCACTAGTCTTTCCATTAGTAGGCTTTCCATTAGATATGAAATTGTTTCTCAGTCTAGCCTAAAATGGTCTTCTCCTGTCTATAGGTATAATTAGAGTCGCTTTTTATTTTAACATTTTACAATGGCTGACAGGTTGACTTTAAGTTTAAATAAGTGACATCACTTCAGAGAAAAAAGTGTGCCTTTTGTATTTTAATATTGCCAACTGTGGCATCCTGCAGACATCCAGCTGTCCAGAAACTTAAAATCCCAGCAGGTTGTCCAAGTTGGCTTTAAACATACCACACTCCTTGAACCCCCAGCCAGTTCTCAGCAGTGACATGGCAAGGACAGTGATATTTAGTGTCAGATGACCCTAATAGAATTATTAGTTGCAGGAGTAGTAGTAGCTTTGGTAGTATTACTAGTAGAGAAAGTAGCATTGTTGTTATAATTTTACTTTTATTCTCCAAAGTTTATGTACAGCAGTGTACGAAAAGTAGTAAAGTGCTATGTAACAATAATGCCCCGTACACACGGTCAGAAATTCCGACAACAAAATCCGTCAGATTTTTTTCCGACTGATTTTTGCCCAAACTTGTCTTGCATTTACACGGTCGCACAAAGTTGTCGAAAATCCGACAGGGCTATAAAGAGGCCAGTAGCCAATAGTTTTCGTGTCGTAATTTATTCTGAGCATGCGTGGAACTTTGTCCGTCGGAATTGTCTACACACAATCGGAAAAAGTCAGATCGGATTTTGTTGTCGGAAAATTTTAGATCCAGCTCTCAAACGTTTTCCATCGGAAATTCCAACGGAAAAAGTCTGATAGAGCCCACACACGATCGGATATTCCGACAACATAATCCGATCGGACCTTTTCCGTCGGAATTTGCGACCCGTGTGTACGGGGCATTACAGTGCAATGTAAAGGGTATGTAAACCATAACAACAAACTACAGGCATACCCCACTTTTAAGTACACAATGGGGTTTATTTACTAAAGATGGAAAGTGCAAAATCAGGCTCCCTTCTGCATAGAAACCAATGAGCTTCTAACTCCAGATTGTTCAATTAAGCTTTGATAATAAAACCTGGAAGCTCATTGGTTTCTATGCTGAATTTACCCTTATTTTGCACTTTCCAGCTTTAGTAAATAAACCCCATTGTGTACTTAAAAGCGGGGTATGCCTGTATGCTTTTTTGGCCCCTTTTGGTCTGCTAAATAAACAATTGAATGTGTTTTTGTTATATACGTGCATTGTTATCAGTTACATTGCACCTCATACTACAAAAGCCTGCACCTCTATGTTATGGAAAAAAAGAGACAAGGACACTGATACAATAAGAGAAAGTGGGCTTTGTCACCATAGGACAGAAAGTATGTTACTGGCAGTATTACCAGGTGAAAACGAAGGGAAAAAAAATACAGCCACCACATTTAAGACATATACCGTATATACTCGAGTATAAGCCAAGTTTTTCAGCACATTGTTTTGTGCTAAAAGTACCCCCCTCGGCTTATACTCGAGTCAAGCACTTTTCTGCAGCAAAAAAATTTATTTTCCGACCCGACTTTGCGGGCCCCAAGATGCGGGTCCCCAAAGTCGGTTCGGAAAATGTCATTCTCTGCTGCAGAAAAGTGCTTGACATTTTCTGACTCGACTTTGGGGCCTCGTATCTCGGGGCCACTTGGTGCTAGGAACCCCAAATTTGGTGTGCAAACCCAGTGACACCAACACTATAACATGGAGTTCCTAGCACCAAGTGGATCCGAGATACAGGGCCCCAAAGTCGGTGAACTGTGTCCATCTGCAGCAATGTCATTTCGGAACCCTTTGGGTCCAGAGACCCCAAATGTAATTTGGCTGCAGCTAGGGGGCATTTAGGAACCCTTAACTACCAAGTTTGAAGTTCAAGGGACCTATGGCTGCAAATGGACACAGTGAGGCATGCAAATGGGCACAGTGAGGCTGCGAATGGGCATTGTTGACCCTCTTTTCCACTTACAGTAGCTGCGCATTTCTCACTCACTCATTAACTCTCTCACTATAGGCTTATACTCGAGTCAATAAGTTTTCCCATTTTTTTGTGGTAAAATTAGGTGCCTCGGCTTATATTCGGTCGGCTTATACTCGAGTATATATGGTAAGCTGCAATATATTAAATTTTTGTTTTTGCGTTTAGATATGCTTTAATAGTAACAGTTATGCCCCATACACACGGTTGGAAATTCCGATGGAAAATGTCCGATCGGACCATGTTGTCGGAAAATCCGGCCGTGTGTGGGCTCCATAGGACTTTTTCCGTCGGAAAAAATTTGAGATCCTGCTCTCAAATTTTATGACAACAAAATCCGATCGGACTTTTTCCGATCATGTGTAGAGAATTCCGACGGACAAAGTGCCACGCATGCTCAGATCAAACTATGAGACCAAAGCTATTGGCTACTAGCCTCTACGTAGTTCCGTCATACGCAACGAACGTCACCACGTTCAGAAAGGTCGGATTTTCCGTCAACTTTGTCCGACCGTGTGTATGCAACACCAGTTTCGGTCAAAATCCGTCGGAAAAAATCAGACAGATTTTGTGGTCGGAATTTCCGACCGTGTGTACGGGGGCTAAAGCTTAAAAAAAGTGGTCCACACTTGTAGTAGTAACTCTGATCATTAGAGCATAATTATAAAGTGCTTCAACAATTAATTTTTTGTTGGTATTTCAGAGATATATCATCAAACTAAAATATCTTCCTCTAAAACTGCATACAGTAAAGACATACAAGCCGCCTTCTCTTTCTTTTCTAAAATACAGATTAGTTATTGCACTGTTTCTGTTTGCCTTGTTGAAAGATCAAAAGAAACAGGATTTGGCTTCTTAATTTAATGAATAAATCCGTTAGAGATTAAATCACTTTCTTGCTGTCAAAGTTCCACACATGCTGTAGTAGAGAACAAAACAAACGAGTTTACTGAGGCTGTGATGGGATCAGTTTTTGTGTAATTATGGAACATACTGGTGCTATTCTAAGATGAAAAGGCTCATTTGCTCAATTAAACTGCCAGTGAGGGTCACTGCAGAGCTGTAAGCAACACAAAGATCTGTCTACATTGAGCAAAGATGGATAAAAAGCAAGCAGATGAACATACAGAGCTGGAGTTCTGTAAAAGAATATCACATTTCTGGAAAACTGGATCAAATAAGTTGACCAAAATGCTAACAAGGACGTCTTTTCTGATATGTTAATTCCTTTATGTAAGATGCTATTTTAATTCTTTTCTCCTTTAGTAGAAATGAAAGTGAATTTAAAATGCGTTAGGCCTGTGGTGTTCTGCTATGGTTTTCATTTTTTCATTTTGGTGTAATGCAAATGTTATATCGTACTAAAGGCAGAAAATCCATACGATTAGCCTATAATTTAGGTTTTATATTATACATTGCAACCAGTGCCACTTATTGGTTGTGAAATATTTTAGAAGAATATGCAGTTTAAAAGACATGGCTTTTATTACTCACTCACTAGTGCCCTTATTGTACCTTGGAGAGGCAACAGAGGCTAGAAGATAACTTTTTGGCAAGAATCTTGCTTCCATTGCTGTGCAAGTATGGTTGTGTGGACAATCCCATAGAAAACAAAGGCCTCCGATTGCATGTGCAGTTTAACTGCTTCCCGACCGCCTCATGTACATATACGTGTGCAGAATGGCACGGGCAGGCAAAATCACGTACCTATACGTGATCCTTTAAATGCCTGCCCGTGGGTCGCGTGCGCGCCGCCAGCGGCGCGCTCGCGACCCGGTCGGGAGCTCCGTGACCCCGGCCGCGGGACCAGCAGACCCGATCGCCGCTGGTGTCCCGCGATCGGGTCACGGAGCTGAAGAACGGGGAGAGGTATGTGTAAACAAACCTCTCCCTGCGCTTCCTGCTCTGCCTGTCATTGATTGGCTGTTCCCGGTCATCGGGAAAGCCGATCAATGACGTCAGACGTCAGCCCCACCCCCTAATGTAAAAAAACACACACGTCACAGCCCATAACCCCTCCCCTCCCCCTAGTGGTTAACCCCTTCACTACAACTGTCATTTATACAGGAATCAATGCATTTAAATAGCATTGATTGCTGTATAAATTACAATGGTCCCAAAAATGTGTCAGAAATGGCCGATGTGTCCGCCATAATGTCGCAGTCACAATAAAAATCGCTGATCGCCGCCATTACTAGTAAAAAAAAAAAAAATATTAATAAAAATGCTATAAAACTATCCCCTATTTTGTAAACGCTATAACTTTTGCGCAAATCAATCAATAATCGCTAATTGCGATTTTTTTTACCAAAAATATGTAGAAGAATACGTATCCGCCGAAACTGAGGAAAAAAAATGTTTTTTTATATATTTTTTTGGGGATATTTATTATAGCAAAAAGCAAAAAATATAGATTTTTTTTCAAAATTGTCGCTCTATTTTTGTTTATAGCGCAAAAAATAAAAACCGCAGGGGCGATCAAATACCACCAAAAGAAAGCTCTATTTGTGGGAAAAAAAGGACGCCAATTTTGTTTTGGAGCCACGTCGCACGACCGCGCAATTGTCAGTTAAAACAACGCAGTGCCGAATCGCAAAAAGGGGCCTGGTCCTTTGGCTGCCAATTGGTCCGGGGCTGAAGTGGTTAAACACTTCAGCCCCGGAAGGATTTGCCCCCTTAATGGCCAGGCCATTTTTTGCGATACAGCACTGCGTCGCTTTAACTGATAATTACACAATCGTGGGATGTTGTACCCAAACAAAATTGATGTCTTTTTTTTCCCACATATAGAGCTTTTTTTTGCGACGGAGGCCTTTGTTTTCTATGGGATTGTCCACACAACCATACTTGCACAGCAAGATTCTTGACAAAAAGTTATCTTCTAGCCTCTGTTGCCTGTCCAAGGTACAATAAGGGCACTAGTGAGTGAGTAATAAAAGCCATGTGGTATTTGATCACGTCTGCGATTTTTTTTTTTTTGCGCTATAAACAAACAAAGACAATTTTGAAAAAAAAAAAACATTTTTTTTTTTTACTTTTTGCTATAATACATAAACCCCCCCAAAAATATCAAAAAACACATTTATTGATCAGTTTAGGCCAATATATATTCTTCTATATATTTTTACTAAAAAGAAAATTACAATAGGCGTATGTTGATTGGCTTGTGCAAGAGTTATGGCGTCTACAAACTACGGGATAGATTTAGGGAATTTTATACATTTTTTATTGTTTTTTACTAGTAATGGCAGCGATCTGCAATTTTTAGTGGGACTTCGACATTGCGGCAGACAAATCTGACCCCAAATTACACTTTTTGGGGACCAGTGGCATTATTACATTGGTCAGTGCTATAAAAATGTACTGATCAATGCAAAAATGACACTGGCAGGGAAGGGTTTAACACTAGGCAGCGAGCAAAGGGTTAACTGTGTTCCCTCAGCGTGTTCTAACAGTAGGGGGGGGGGGGGGTGGGCTACCAGGGACATGACAGAGATCACTGTTCCCTATCACTGGGAACAAGTAGATCTCTGACATGTCCAATGTCAGAATGGGGATCCGCCTTGTTTACAAAGGCAGTTCCCTATTCTGCCTCTTTAATAGGCGATCGCGGTTTGCCGGCAGACATCGAGTCCGCCCGCCCCGCGGACTCGATGCAACTGCGCAAGCTGCTTTACATGCACGTAGGAGAGCCGAGCTGCCACAATATATCTGCGTGAGCATGTCGGCAAGTGGTTAAACTGTAGATAAGGCATCAAACCGAAAGGTTAGCACGTTCATTTTCTGCACTGGGGGCCCATTCATGTGCAGAGCTTTCAGTGCTTAAAACTCATAAAATATATTTATAAGTACTGAGGAACCCCACCTATCTCTAACACTTATTCTCACCCTAGCAGTTAATCCTATTGCCTCCAGACGTTAGCATGTTTTTTACAGTGAGGAAGGGTTACATATAGTTAGTCAGAACATACTGATGCTTTCATACAAGAAGCTGTACACAAGGGAAGAAAGTTGGTCGGTTCCTGCTCAACCGACCGTTTTTGGACAATTTTTGGCTGGTGTGAACCCAAACGTGGAATTTTGTGCGTTGGAATTGTGTACACACGTTCGGAATTTCCACATTTTCACATTTCCGTTGTCGGAAAATTTGAGTTCCAGCTCTCAAATTTTTGTTGTCGGAAATTCCGACAACAAATGTCCGATGGAGCATACACACGGTCGTAATTTCCGACAACAAGCTCACATCGAACATGTGTTTGTGTGTACGCGGCATTAGGATGGAGATCAGCTGGAGATCAGCAGATTGATTTTCACTGGGTAGTATGAACCCAGCAGCACTCATCTCTGAGCACTTGGAAAGAAGCCAGTCATTTACAGTCTGTGTCAGTTAGCTACAGCAGAACCCAAAATGTCACCTTAAAGAGAACCTACCACCTGCATTTTGCTATCACACAGGGGGCTTTTCTGGGAACCTACCACCTGCGTTTTTTTTTTTTTACAAAACATATGTAGAAGAATACATATAAAACAAATAAAACATTTTATTTTTATTTTTTTTATTTAATTGGGATATTTATTATAGCAAAAGGTAAAAGATATTATGTTTTTTTTTTCAAAATTGTCGCTCTTCTTTTGTTTATAGTGCAAAAAATAAAAACCGCAGAGGTGATCAAATACCACCAAAAGAAAGCTCTATTTGTGGGAAAAAAAGGATGTCAATTTTGTTTGGGTACAGCATCGCACGCAATTGTCAGTTAAAGCGACGCAGTGCTGTATCGCAAAAAAGGGCCTGGTCATTGAGCGGCCAAATCTACCAGGGCTGAAGTGGTTAACACATGGGTTAAAAATTAAAAAAAAACTCTCCAGTAGTGGAAGTAGCAACAAGCAAGAGAAATATATGGTATTTCTGAGTATGAGGAAGCAAGCGACTCCCTCCCATTCCTTCCATGATAGTGCTGGTGTTTGGTTTAGAATTGTCTTGAGGGCAAAGAAGTGTCCTTAGCCTTGTATAAGCTCCATGTTGCAAATTGTATATGGGTATATGTCTAAATTATACATATAAGCACAAGGGACAATTTTAGTTGTTTCTTTTTGAAGTGGAATATGAAGTTTTACGTTAAAACTCCATTACTATAAATGATTTTTTTTGGCACCAATGGTCGGCAGCCTATTATATAGAGTTTTATAGGTGAACATGGAGGCTTGTTTTTTAATGCAAGTATCTAATTAGAGCCATTGTCTTGCAGAACCAGCTCCGTCCGGGTTGTGCTGAAACATTTAGTGACTAAAAAATATACTGAGGCTCAATTCAGTCAATTAGTCTCCTTGGAGAAATATGTGCAGACAATTTGTGTGCTATAACTTTACTGGTGCAACAATATATTTCATTTTTATGCAATATTTTTTAATTAACTGAGTTACACGATGTGTGATTTTTATTACCTGACATACATTTAATCAGGACGCGAGTGATGTGCTAACCGAGTGCCAAGAGTGGAAGAGTGTGTCTGGCCAGATTATATTTAACATTTATGAAATTTTGCCCAATGCTTAACATTTATTATTTTCTGTTCTATGTGTTCAGCATTACTAATGTCTAAAAGGATAGCGAAAGACTTAGGCTAATATGACATCTAGTTAAAGCTGAACTCCAGGCAGATAAAAAGACATAAATTAATGAATGCCTTGCATTCACTCACAGATCAATAAAATAACTATTTAATGCAGGAAGTGTAAGTCCCTGAATCTGAATTGGTATCATCCTTTTGCAAACCCTGTACGGTAGAACTTAGACTGGGAGAGGAATAAGCAGGACAAGTAGCCAATCAGCTGTACTGTAGTGCTCATGTGATAACAAGGGACATATTAAAGTGATACTAAAGGATCGTTTTTTTTAAATAACAAACATGTCATACTTACCTCCGCTGTGCAGCTTGTTTTGCACAGAGTTGCCCTGAACATCCATTTCTGGGGTCCCTTGGGGGCTCTTGTGGCTCCTCCCAGCATTAGATAACCCCCTTGGAGAAGCGTTCTCCCAAGGAGGTTACCTTGTGGGCTCGCTCCCGAATCCAGCATTCTGCTTCCATAGAGACCTCAAATGTACTAATATATACCATATATACTCGAGTATAAGCTGAGATTTTTAGCCCTTTTTTTGGGCTGAAAGTGCCCCCCTCGGCTTATACTTGAGTCACCGCCGTCTGCCTACCTGATCAGCTTGTCATGCAGACAGTTGGCGGCCATTCCAGTGTTCAAAAGCCACGCCTCCTCGTCTGTGATAGGCGGAACACTCAATTTCCCAGCAGTCAGTGTTCCGCCTATCACGGACATCCTCTCATCCTCGTCCGTGGTATGAGGATGAGCGGATGTCCGTGATAGGCGGAACACTGACTGCTGGGAAATTGAGTTTTCCGCCTATCACAGACAAGGAGGAGGCGCGGCTTTTGAATACTGGAATGGCCGTCTGTTTCTTATTACACAATGATCGGTGTAAAACGGCACACAGAGGCTGAAGATGGGCACGGAGGCTGCAGGAGGGCAAACGGAGGCATGCACAGGACACAGGTAGGCTGCAATGGACACAGGGAGGTATACACAGGGAGGTACACAGGACACAGGTAGGCTGCAATGGACACAGGGAGGTAAACAGGGAGGTACACAGGACACAGGGAGGTAGGCAGATCTGCACAGGTAGGCATGCACAGGACACAGGGAGGTATGCAGCTTCAGATGGGCATTGTTGACCCTCTTTTCCAGTAGCTGCTGCATTTCTCACCCTCGGCTTATACACAAGTCTATACGTTTTCCCAGTTTTTTTTGGTAAATTAGGGGCCTCGGCTTATATTCGGGTCGACCTATACTCGAGTATATACGGTATACAGTATATATAAATAAATATATATATATATATATATATATACACACACACAGTAAAAATTTGGTTTCAGAGTAACTTGGTTTGAGAGCGTTTTGCAAGACAAGCAACATTTTTTAATAAATTTTGACTTGATATAGAAGCGATGTCTTGATATACAAATAGTGTCATGTCACAACAAAGTATAAAAGAGAAGAGAGGCGCCTCTAAGTGTAGCAATATAGTTACATTTAATGAAGGTACAACATTTAGCAACATATTGCTACACTAAGAGACGCCTCTCTTCTCTTTTATACTCTGTAGCTCCTGCTGGATTTTGCTTCTAATCCCCTTGTGGAGGCTTCCATTTGTGGATGGACATTTTATGGTTACACAACCTGGTTACCTTGTTATAATCTTTTTATATGCACAATAAACTAAAGGACCTATGAATAAATGGTTGTGGAACGAATGATTTGAGTTTCCATCATTCCTTATGGGGAAATTTGCTTTACTATACAAGTGCTTTGGATTACAAGCATGTGTCTGGAATGAATTATGCTGGCAATCCAACGTTTTACTGTGTGTGTATATATATATATATATATATATATATATATATATATATATATATATATGCTGTATATATAATAAATACATATATGTTTTTCTTATATATATATATATATATATATATATATATATATATATATATATATATATATATATATATATATATATATATATATATATATAATCTACTCACTTAGCCCACTGCTTTATCAGCCAAAAATGTTGCACTAGATAGTCAACAAGAATGGAAGACATAATTAATTTTATTATTAATTACAGGCATTTATACAGCATCATGAATTTATGCAGCATTTTTATTTATACACATCAGTCCCTGTTCTGGGGGAACTAACAGTCTAAAGCCCCATACACACGCGCGGATTATCCGAGGACCAGGTCCGTCGGACCATGTCCGTCATACTTTGTCTGATGTTGGTTTTGCGTACACACGGTCGGACAAAGTTGTCGGAAAATCCGATCATTCTGAACGTGGTGACGTTTGTTGCCTACGACGGGACTACGTAGAGGCTAGTAGCCAATAGCTTTGGTCTTGTAATGTGATCTGAGCATGCGTAGCACTTTGTCCGGTCGGACAACCGTACACACGATCGGATTTGGTGTGATCGGACCGTGTTGTCGGCAAATCTATCCAGCAGGAGATAAGACTTTGTCCGTCGGACAATCCGACGTACACTGTCCGATGGTGCATACACACGGTCTGATTTTTCAACAACATTGTCCGATCGGACAGAATCCATGAAAAAATCCGACCGTGTGTATGGGGCTTAAGGTTCATAGCTCAAATGCACACACTTATTAGGGACAATTTTTTTTTTTTTTTTTTTACAAGAGCCAATTAACCTCCCATCATGTCTTTGGAGTGTAAGATGAATTCCACACAATGTATGAATGTAGGCACAGTACAGCATGCTATATTACAATTTGCTCTGTAGTTTAGTGCAACCATCTCATGACCAGGTTTGTATTTGTTCATTTATTTTTTTATGCTCTGACCAACCTTTGGTTAGCATTACTATGGGCCAGTTAACTTGACAATGACTATGCCACTTTTTTTATTTTTTTGATTGACAACATGTCTAATAACTAAGAATGCCCACAGTTGCACATATCTAGTTCTTTGTGGTTAACTCCATGCAGACAGTGTCCTGGTCAGGATTCAAACCGAGGCACCCACTGCTGCAAGGCAGGCATGCTAACCACTGAGAAACTGTGTTGCCTATGACTCATAATGACTTTGGTCATATGAACAGTTTCCAACTTTATATGTAGCCACCCAAAAATACTTCCAGTAATGTACAATAGGTACGTCATGATCCATTTTGCTGTGCTGTTTAGTGCAAAGTTTCCGGTAACCCTTTTGTGACCAGAGTTTTTTTTAGAAGCTTAGGTGCACAAACCACGTTTTTCATCATTGATATGTGTCAGTAAATTTGAGAATAACTCAATGACTAATTATTTTGATTGACAGCAAGTCTGAGAACTAGGAACACACATGGTTGCACAGTCCTCATTCTCTGCTGCAAGGCTTATTAACGTTCTCACAGCAAGGGTCAGTTTACAATTAGACTTATAATATCAACCCCACTGTGACTGCAATATGACTTTATAAGTCATTGTATCCTAAGTCTGAGGCCAAGAGGATACTAGCAAGGCAGATGGCAATGTGAAGGAATATATATACAAGACCAGTCACCCTCTACAAGGAGAGGGCAATGAAAGTTCCTACAGAAAGGAAGAGTTTCACACTGGATTACTGTACAGATATGAAAAAATGCACAAAGCATATCAAATATTCAAGTAAAATTGCTTACTCCTTTTGAAATTAGACAATATTTCCTTCTCCCAGAGTTCAGCTTTAGGTTACATGGCTTCTACTAAGAGAATTAAACACTTGCTGCCAATAACTAATGTGCTTCCAAAGATTTTATTCCAATCAAGCGGTTAATCATTTAGTAGCAACATATTTGAATTGCTGAATAATTATGCAGGCTTCCAGTGCTGAGCTCTCCATCTGCAAAATACTATTTGTGTTTGTCATGCTGATCCAATGTTATCCAATAGCTTTGGTGATTTCTGAGTCACTGACCTGAAAGACTATATAGATTAGGAGTTCTGACTTAATTTCTGATTTGCATGCTTGTAGGCAGTTTGCCTACTGTATTTATTTAGCCAGTTTGCCTGCCCAAGCCAGGGCGGAGGAAGTTAGTGTTTTGTCACCTTACCTGGGCAAGTTTGTGGGCATTTTGGGGTCAGGCCTCCCTTCCTGTGCATTATAAAAGGGTAGAGGTTTGGGTACCGAAAGCGGGGCTATCAATGATGGTTTCCGGGACCTGTGGTCCACCCCTGGAACACTGCCTCATCAGGACCCCATAACTATGGACACCTCCATTCTGGATTCTTCAATTATGGACTTCACCCACAAGGACTTTACCTATGCAGGTAGGCTGGGACAGCCGCAATCAGTGTTAGTTAAGAAAAAGACATTGCGCCCTGTTGCATTTTACCTGAGAAGTCAACAATATAGTTGTTTCAACTGCTTTGAGCCTGATCTGAAGTTATTCAAGGGGTGCATGTTGGGTCTTGGAGTAGTCCTAAAGAACTTGAGTCTGTAATAGCACTCTGGGGTATGTGTAACACCACTACAAAAGTTTAACTCGTAAGGCATAGAAGAGGTAGTTGCCATGGGTAACCAAAAGGAAGAACAGCAAACAATCATTTGGTACCTGGTTAGGTGACGGGTCCTCCAGTAGCAAGGGGGTCGGTGCTCTGACTCCCTCCCTAGCTGTCTGTCTCCTCCGGTCACCAGGCACAGACTAGTGTTACAGAAATCTAAGGCCTGATTACTAGGTGTGGTAAGGAAAGAGTTAATGAACACTCATGGGGACTCCATTCTGTTTTGGTTACTGAAAGGCAGCAATGATAGGTGGCACTGATAAAAGAGGCACAGATGTGCACTGATTGGCAGCACTGATAGGTGGCACTGTTGGGCATTGAAAGGTGGCACTGGTGGCCACTGGTAGGTGGCACCAGTCGGCATTGATAGGTGGCACTGGTGGTCACTGGTAGGTGGCACCGGTGGGCACTGGTAGGCACTGCTTAGCAGTAGTAGGTGTCCGTGTGCGGGACCGTTCCGTTTACACAAGCCAGTAATCAGCTTTTTTTTCTCCTTAAGCCCCATACACACGTGCGGATTATCCGAGGACCAGGTCCGTCACACCATGTCCGTCATACTTTGTCTGATGTTGGTTTTGCGTACACACGGTCGGACAAAGTTGTCGGAAAATCCGATCATTCTGAACGTGGTGACGTTTGTTGGCAACGACGGGACTACGTAGAGGCTAGTAGCCAATAGCTTTGGTCTTGTAATGTGATCTGAGCATGCGTAGCACTTTGTCCGGTCGGACTACCATACACACGATCGGATTTGGTGTGATCGGACCGTGTTGTCGGAAAATCTATCCAGCAGGAGATAGGACTTTGTCCGTCGGACAATACGACGTACACTGTCCGATAGTGCATACACACGGTCTGATTTTTCAACAACATTGTCCGATCGGACCGAATCCATGCAAAAATCTGACCGTGTGTATGGGGCTTTACGCTGTTAGCGTGTGAGAAAAAAGCCAAATACCGGCTCTTGTTTACATCATGCAATCAGCGGTTATTAGCTGACAGCTGATCACGTGATAAAGGGCCGGGATAGTCTAATGGACTCGCAGGGGGCGCACAGGCAGCACATGCACGAGAGGACATACATGGATCCCCTCCTGGCAATTTATGCCCATGCTGTAGCCGTCTTTCGGCTATAGCGCGGGCGGGAAGAGGATATAACAGCTTAAAAAAGTGAAGTTGTACATTGCTTAAAGTGGTTAAATAATTTTTGTTTGATCTAAAGTATTATTTTTTGGGCCAGCAACACAACTCTTATGTTTATGGAGAATGCAAGGAAACAGGTGGGTTGGATTGTGTGGCCAATCTATGTTTTTTCCCAAGATTGCTGTCAAGGGTGTATGGCCACCCTCCTGCCTTCCTTGTCCATTGGCGATATGAATATGCATGTTTGGGAGTTTATGTTCCCACTTCTTCAGCGCTCCTGGTGATAAATCAAGATGTACTCTTGCTTCAAAGCACAAAAAAAGTCAGGAAGCTCATTTCTGTTTACAACACATCAGATAGAAACCTCCAATGTGGGGTACCAGAACTTACATAGTAGGTGAGGTAAAAAAAAAAAAAAAGTCCATCAAGTCCAACCTATGTGTTTTTCCCCAAGACCTTTAGGTGTTGAGCAGCCCAGGACACTCATGAGATCCAAGACCCATCAGAGCCCAAAAAGTGTAGCTCTGATTTTTTCTTCAAATAAAACTCATGCTTTGCATAATCACAAAGATTGATCTAATGCATGGGTGGTCAAACTGTGGCCCTCCAGCTGTTGACTACAACTCCCATCATGCTTCTGCCTTTGGGAGTCATGCTTGTTTAATTGATAGCCTTGCAATGCCTCATTGGACATGTAGTTCCTCAACAGCTGGAGGGCCACAAGTGGAGCACCCATGATCTAATACCAGTGGCCAACTCTAATCTCTATTTTGAGGATGGTCTGAAATTGAAAAAAGATCATGTGGAGCAATCACAGTTATTCAGATTAGGAGGAGACATGGCAGAAATTCCTTGCACTTGCAATGCTGATAGTGCTGAGAAATCAGCAATGGAAAGTCATTGGTTGCATGGCCTCTATTTAAATCATTGGCCGTTTTCCAAAGAACAGTCAGAGGTAAATAAGGGGCATGTGATCGCCATGTGTAAATACATAAGCGGTCCATATAGTATGCTTGCAGAATTATTCAAAAAGAACAAGGAGGCGCTCTTTACATATGAAGGAAAAGAGACTTATGCTCCACATACGGAAAGGCTTTTTCACAGTAAGAGCTGCGAACATGTGGAATAGACTCCATCAATAACTAGTTCTGGCCGGCTCAGTAGATTGTTTTAAATTGGGCTTCATGCATTCCTAAATGCACAAAATATAACTGGACATTAACATTTATAGATAATAATACCACCACGTTTTTCTCCAAGGAATATCCAATTGTATCCTGGGGATCAGGAAGTGATTTTTTCCCCCTGTTGGAGCAAATTGGACCATGTTTTTTTTAGGGGATTTTTCACCTACCTCTGAATCAACTGTGGATTCTGTGGTTCTGTATGGAGGGTTTCTATTTATTTTTTATTTTTTCAATTGATTGAACTGGATGTGTGTTTTTTCATCCTTACTAACTATGTATCTATGTATTTAAAATATTAAGTAACCCTTAAAAAAAGGTCATGTTATCGGGCTGTACAGGGCATCTCTAACTACTGCATGTTGAAGATGATGGCTTTTTTTTATTTATTTAATTTTTGATTCATCGCTATGGCCAGATATTTGCAAAAGTTAGTTAGCAAAGCTGATATATTGGTTTGAAAACAGAAATTATCAGTAAAATGCATAAGGATAAAATATATAATTTTTCAGAATATTCAAAAGAAAAGTTTGACAGTTTAAAGGTTATTAATATCAAGTTATTACATTTTAAAATCGTGCTTGTCCCCTTGTAGTGTTTATCTTTAGAAGTGATTCTGTATTATTGTATCCACTGTCACCCTTGGTTGTTCTTTTCTGGAATCATGTATATGTTCTTTTGAAGATGAGACACCCAGCAGGGTATGCTCCAAATAGTAAATGCCAGTCTTGAATAAACAGTATTAAAACCTATATTTAGGTTTAAGCTTGAAGAGAGGGGGGGATATCATATAGAAAAAAATAATGTTAAAATAGTTACTAAATCACGTTTGTATTTTCTAGAGCTGAAGTTTTCAAGTGTACTAAATGAAACTTCAGTATTAACACTAACCTTGCAGAAAATTATTGTACAAATTGAAAAATGACAGAACACTGTTGAATATATTGTCAAGTTTCACCATAATAATACCATAAATTTAATTCTATTATAAATTAGGAAACATTCCAAAATGAATGTCACTTTTATGATTTGCAGTTACCAGCTTTATTTAAAAGTATTTAAAAAATTACAAAAGGTTACAAAATTAAGAATTACAAGAAAATTACAAAAGTTATATATATGCATATATATATATATATATATATATATATATATATATATATATATATATATATATATATATATATATATTATTATTTACTATCAGAGTGTTTTGTTTGCTTCCGTATTGAAATCAAATATTATTTGGATATATAATATATATAATAATATATATATATATATATATATATATATATAATCAATATTATATATTTATATATTTATAAAAATTTGTTTATTTTTTAATTACTGTCTCAGCAATACTCTGCTTATAAACAAGAAACATATTTTATGAAATACATTGCATTGTATAAACCCATTTATGTCTATATTTATTATCATCATTACTGCTCTAACAAGCAACAGGCAGTACAAAAGATCCAGGCTCTGTCACTGGAGAAAAGAATACAAGAGTTTGGCAATTGCTGTTTTCAAAGACGAAATCTAAACATTGCACTGAATGACATAAGCTAAAAGCTAAATATTTATGCTTGACTTTATCTTTTGGAAAAAATTCTAGGTTTTAATCTGTATTCCATGTTTATTATGATAATTGGAAAGCAATAGAATCTGCTGTTTATACATTCCCGAGTGTTTTAGGTATAAGATTGAAACGTACACAATGTTTTTATAAAGCTTTATTAGAAGGGAAAAAAAATATGCCTCGGGTCTTTGGATCAAAACACTTAATAATATGTTTAAATTTGGATGAATTTCCATCTAATAATTTTTTTTTTTTTTTGCTAGTGAATTATAATATAGTGACTAAATGGGCCTTAAATTTATTTAACCGCTTCAGCCCCGGAAGATTTGGCTGCTGAATGACCAGGCTATTTTTTGCGATTCGGCACTGCGTTGATTTAACTGACAAGTGCACGGTCGTGTGGCGTTGTACCCAAACAAAATTGATGTCCTTTTTTCCCCACAAATAGAGATTTCTTTTGGTGGTATTTGATCATCTCTGCGGTTTTTATTTTTTGCGCTATAAACAAAAATAGATCGTCAATTTTGAAAAAAACACAATATTTTGTACTTTTTGCTATAATAAATATCCCCATTTCTTTTCTTAAAAAGCAATTTTTTTCTCAGTTTATGCCGATGTGTATTCTTCTACATATTTTTGGTAATAAAAATCGCAATAAGCGTATATTGGTTGATTGGTTGATTGGTTTGCGCAAAATCTATAGCGTCTACAAAATAGGGGAAAGATTTATAGTATTTTTATTATTATTATTTTTTTTTTTACTAGTAATGGCAGCGATCTGCGATTTTTATAGGGACTGTGACATTATGGCGGACACATCGGACACTTTTGACACATTTTTGGGACCATTGGCATTTATACAGCGATCAGTGCTATAAAAATGCACTGATTACTGTAAAAATGTCACTGGCAGGGAAGGGGTTAACACTAGGGGGCGATCAAGGGATTATTTGTGTTCCCTCTCTGTGTTATAACTGAAGGGGGGAGGGGACTGTGTAGGGGAGATGACAGATCGCTGTTCATACTTTGTATGAACAGACCATCAGTCTCTTCTCCCCTCAGAGAACCAGATCCCGGTTCTCGGTGTGTCACCAGCGATCGCGGGAGACCGGCGGTGATCGCGACCGCCGGGCACTCGCATCGGCTCCAGGGGCGAGCAGCTGGCGCGGGCGTACCCCTAGTGGCCACAGGGTGAAGCGACGGTACATAACGTCGTTTCGCCCAGCAGTAAAGCTGCGGGGGCTGGTCGTCAAGTGGTTAATAATGTAAATGTCAACACTGTGGTGAGAAGTCAAAATGATGCCGTTCCAGCAGAAATATGCTTTTACATAAGTTGCCGATTTGTGTCAAATGGACGTCTGTTCAGTTAGAACTTGTACAAATATCAGAAATGTAGGAGGGATTTATACGATTAACTAGAGAAGTTTTGATTATTATTAAAATAACAATATTTGAACTTGATGCCGTTCCAGCAGAAATATGCTTTTACATAAGTTGAGTGTAATTTTCCAATTAACTACAACTTTCTCTTTGTGAAGATTAAATAGATTATTATGTTGCTTCATGAACACTGTGACCTAGCTCATAGCTTGAGCTCCAGTGTTGTAGCTCCAGCTCCGTGTTGTCTGCTGGATATCAGTTCTCAGCACTGGATGTTTCAGCCACAAAGCTCTTGACACCAAAAATACATAAATCCTATGTGTTTCCCTGTTTAAAAGTGCCCCTAACACTAAATCAGCCCAGAAAATTCAAAGTGATTGTAAACGATCACCTTGTAAAACAATACATTATAAATACATATTTTTCCCTTTTTTTATTTATAAGTGATCACATTCCCTCTGTTCTCAGCTGCATAAAACCTGGGGGAGGAGAAGCAGCAGCACACTGGCAGGGCAAATCTGATCATTGGAGGAAAGCAGGCTCAGTTCCCAGCATAGCTAGAGAGCTGACCATGATGTATTCTCCTACCTGGTGTGGACTGTTTTTTTTTTTATAGGAAAACAGAGGGCCTAGCAGGAACACCAGGGATTTCATATATTTTTCATATTTGTACTTCAGTGGGACACTCTAATGTAGGTTGTGCCTGCTTGTACTTCAGTGGGACACTCTCATATAGGTTTTACCTCCTTGTACTTCAGTGGGACTCTCTCATGTAGGTTGATCCTGCTTGTACTTCAGTGGTACACTCTCATGTAGGTTGTGCCTCCTTGTAATTCAGTGGGACACTCGTGTAGGTTGTGCCTTCTTGTACTTCAATGGGACACTCTCATGTAGGTTGTGCCTTCTTGTAATTCAGTGGGACACTCGTGTAGGTTGTGCCTCCTTGTACTTCAGTGGGACACTCTCATGTAGGTTGTGTCTCCTTGTACTTCAGTGGGACACTGTCATGTAGGTTGTGCCTCCTTGTACTTCAGTGGGACACTCTCATGTAGGCTGTGTCTCCTTGTACTTCAGTGGGACACTCTCATGTAGGTTGTGTCTCCTTGTACTTCAGTGGGACACTCTCATGTAGGTTGTGTCTCCTTGTACTTCAGTGGGACACTCTCATGTAGGTTGTGTCTCCTTGTACTTCAGTGGGACATTCTCATGTAAGTTGTGGTTGCTTATACTTCAGTGAGAGGAGAAGATGTTGTGGGGGACATGGCTATCAACATTGCTAATTCACAGCCTGTAGCTTGTTAATCACAATCTGGCCACACCTAGTCCTGCCCACTGCTTATACTTCAGTGAGAGGAGAAGATGTTGTGGGGGACATGGCTAGCAACATTGCTAATTCACAGCCTGTAGCTTGTTAATCACAATCTGGCCACACCTAGTCCTGCCCACTGCTTTCTGGACTGACAGCACTGCCTCTGTTGCAGAAACCCCCACATCTGCGATCTGCAGTGTTTGATATGGGAAGAGTGTGAGACACAACTGAAGGAGGATTTGGTTCAGTCAAGGAATGTAAAGGAAGTTTTTTGTTTATTTTATGAGGCTTTTACACCACATAGTAACTGGATTTGGTACTTATTTAGACTGGGCCTTTAGTTAAACCATTAATTTCAACCTCCCCACCTAAAATGATTTATTTAGAAAAAAATATTCCTTCATTTAAATGTGTGCAATGGAGTGCAAATTCTCCATATGTTTCAATGAGTGTGCAGTGCTTTAGTGGCCTGGCCAGCAGGGATTTAGACAAGTGGTTGTAGGATGAGCTACACTGCATATACTTTGCTGGATTGAGAACAGGGCAGGCGGCTCGGATGGCTGACCCAACACAAAATGTGTAACTGTAAGGGCAGTTACTATTTAAACCTTCCCCTCTTTCCAACACATTACATGTAGTAATTTGACTATGCCCTAAGAGTTGACCTTCAAATCTTAACCTGACTCTAACATGTAATGCTGACCCTAATCCTAACACTTTAACTTGTAAAGTGAATATGTTACAGTTTACACGTATCACTTATCCTTTCTACCAAAACCCAACTATAACCTGAATTCTAAAACTTAAACAGAACCGCCTGATCTCTGGTTTTAAAAACAACACAACATAGTCCCTTAACATACCCCTAACATTAATCACTTGACCTTCGAAAGACTTATCGCCCTTCATTACCAGGCCATTGTTTGCGATACGGCACTGCGTTACTTTAACTGACAATTGTGTGGTCATGCAACGCTGTACCCAAATAAAATTTATGTCATTATTTTCCCACAAATAGAGCTTTCTTTTGGTCGTTTTTGATAACAATTGAAAAAAAAACAATATTTTTTACTTTCTGCTATAAAATATATCCAATAAATATTTTTAAAAAATCGAATTTCTTCATAAATTTAAGCCAATATGTATTCTGTTACATGTTTTTGGTAAAAAAATAAATTCCAATAAGCATATATTGATTGGTTTATGCAGACGTTATAGCGTCTACAAACTATGGGATATATTTATAGAATTTTTTTTTTTTTTTTTTTTTATACTAGTAATGGCGGCAATCAGCGACTGCATTGGATACTAACTGACACTTTTGCGGAAACCAGTGACACTAATGCAGTGATCAGTGTTAAAAATATACACTGTCACTGTACTAATCACACTGGCTAGGGTTAAACTTCAAGGGCGATCAAAGGAATAACTGTGTGCCTAGCCAGTGTTTTTGTGTACACTGTGTGGTGCTTTCACTAGGGGAATCGGTAGGTGCCAGAGGGCATCGAGTCCCCGAGACCCGCAGATCGGCTTGTGATTTGAATCATCACAGCAGAAGTGGCCCACTGGTGGCATACGTGCCCCCTGCTGGCGGAAATGCAGATATACATATATAAGTGATTCTGCCCACAGCTGCCACCCTGTAGCAGTAAAAGTACTAGAGGGTGGTCAGCAATGGTTAAAGTGAAATTAAAGGCAACACATTTTTCCATTTTGCATAGAGTATGGGAGGAATTATAACCCCTGTCAGTTGTTTTTTTGTCATCTGTATCCCATTGGGGAGTTCTCCGTTCATTTCCTGTCCCATAGCCAAAACAGGAAGCAAGAGGAAATTCCTACAAAGTGAGGGAATTCCTGATTGTCACCAGGGTGACCAGAACTAAGGTCTACATTGGAAGATTTTTTCTTTATTCCTGTTCTGGTGAAACTCAAAATTTGGGATTTTCTTTCACTTTTACTTTCGGTAATAACAGTAAACAGGAGAAAGAGAGAGGGTGAATCTCCCTAATGGGACCACAAACAGAAATACATATCTGCTATTCATTTTCTGAATTCCACAAACATCCAGGTTGATCCTGCTGTTCTCTATCTCCACCTTCTGTTCATGTCCCTTATTTAGCTGGGGATTTTGCAGCTGTGGTGTCAACTCTGCACATGCTCAGTTTTCAGTGAGTTTCTATGCTAAGAATTTCCTCCCTATCACATCTGAGCAGCCCACGTGACTATAGAGTCACACATGTCGGTTTATACACAGTGGTAAATGACAGCCCACTCCCTTCCTCCTGCTCCATGCCCACTAACCAGCTAAACACAATGGGGGTGGCATACATTACATGTAGAATAATGGAGGGTTTACATCCCTATTATTCAAAGACACAGGCTGAAGGGACATGACACAGCCTGTGACTGGCAGAAATCTGCCCACACCATGTTATTTCCACAAAATAATAAAGATTTAATTTCAAATATATATTTGTATGACCATTTAAAACAGTTTATTGATATTATTTATTTTATTTTTACTCTGTATTCCAAAGGCTGTTTTTTTATTTTTTGTTTTGTACATGTGACCAGCAACAGAGGACTAGAGGCTCCTTCTGCTTATGTTTCCTTGCAGATAGGCTGGGAAAAATCAGAGTCACGTGACAGCTGTATATCGATTAGGAAAAGGTACTTAGATGTTTTTTTTTTTTTTTTAATTAAGATAATTACAGTGCCATCATCCACATGCAGAAATAGAAGGAAGAATGTTCATTAAAGGAATATAGAGGGGGCTTTATTCATATTGTCTTTATTTATTATGGCCAGGACTACTAAAGGAACATATTTTAAATTATATTTTCCTAAAAAATAAGTTAATTGCCCACTGCCTGTTAGTTCAGCCTACTATGAGAAATACTTACCTTGCTTTCCATTCCAGCCTTGTTTACTGTACAGCCCTGCCTGGCACTGCACAGACTTCTAGCAAAAATATTCCCCGTCAGCCAATCTTCTCAATGTGCATGCATGTTTCATCCAGCTTTATTCCTATGGGTAAGCTATTTTCTAGCAGACAGCTGAATAGGGCTGGGGCCTGCATTTGTAAGAACGGGCCATTTAGGGACCTTTTCCGTTAAATAACTGCAGCATCAGGTGCAATGAACATCGCTGGAATGGAGAACAAAGGTAAGTATGTAAGTATTTCTCACAACAGGCTGCACTAGGTGGGGTGGGCAATAACATTAAGTATGTGTTCAGTAAAAGTGGACTTGAACTCAAATGTTTTTGAAAAATAACAGATTGTAGATATACAGTTCAATCAATACAAACAGTACAAACAGTACAATGTACAGTAAAAAAAAAAAAATATATATATATATATATATTGCCTTAAAAAAAAGAATGCCCAGAGCATGATAGTTACCTGTAGACATTTGGTACAGTGAAAATCATCAAATCAGTTATAATTTTTTTCTTAAAATCCTTGTTCAGCTGCCTAAAGAAGCTCATGGCTGCTGCATGGAATCAGAACGTGTACAAAAAAAGAACCAAATAAATATAAAAAATAACAAAAAAATAAAGTTCATGGATCAGTTGGATATACAGTAGGCTAACCTTTTGCCCGATTTTATTGTTTTACAGTGTGCTAAATTCAGCAAATAAATAGAACTTGCATGTAAAAGTTACAGAAATACATTTTCTTTAAATCTGAACCTTAGGAAGTTGCAATACAGTAACTTTAATGAGATAATCAACAAAATATGTAATTTGACCAGGGATGGCTGAACGTTTGAATATATTTATGTGCATGTAGTTATTCGTAGCATAACCCAATAAACCTTAATGTACAGTAAATTAATTGTTCTAATTGTGATTATTTAGTTTAACCTTGCAAACATTTATGTTACGGAGTACCTGTTTTTCTGAACAGTGTATTTAAAATTTGACATCACTTATAAATCGTTTCAAAAACAGCTTGTAAACCTGCAAGCAGTTATGTCCAGGGCTATCACCTAATCTCCTTTTGACTTTATAGACTTTTGGAGATGATTCTATGAAATTCTCTGCACACAATGCAGAAATAAGACCATGAGATGAGACTTTTTTGTTTTTTTTAGAAATAACAAACATATCTACAGAATGTAGTCGGACCCATTCCGCTCTCTAGTGTTTCAATGCAGGATATGCTTTGATGTGCTGTGTTATCAAAATTATGTAAACCACAGTACAGTAAAAAAAAAAAAAAAAGCAAGCATTATAAAAGTGATGATTCTGATCCCTATAGTATGTTCATCTTCTTATCGTGTATAAAACACAGTAGACTGAAGTAATTGGTATAAGCTTTTAAAGTCATAAGGGTTGATTTACTAAAGGAAAGACTGTTCACTTCTTAAAGCCAAAGTTAACACTGTAAGGTGAAAATGTGATCACTTTGAATAGCCAATCACTTGCAAAAAAAACTCCCAAAAAATAGCTTAGCCATATCTAACATATGAGGCCGCTGGATGCATTGTATAAACTGTATGTAGCCCCATACATTGTGTATGTGTTCCGGGTTCGAGCCGAGACTTCCAGTCTCATACCTGGAACACAGTAGAGTCTATCACAGCGGTGCTCAGCCATTCAGAGTAAGCTATGTATTCTATCAATGAATACAAAGCTTCCTCTGATTGGCTGAGTCAGAAGTTATGACATCATCAGCCTGCCTCTCTGACTTTGTATTCATTCATTGAATACATCGCTCACTCTGGTTGATTGAGCGCCGCTGTGATAGACTCTTCTGTGTTCTGGGTATGAGACTGGAAGTCTCGGCTCAAACCCAGAACACAATGTGGTATGCTGTATGTAGCCTCAGCTACAAACAGTTTATACCGCACATACATCGACCTCACATGTTACTGAGAGACATAGTATGTAAAGTATGTCAAAAGATGGGGTTCAGCTTTGATGCAGGGAATGCATTATGGTAAAAAATGTTTAAACTTAAGAACCACTGTAAGGTACATTTAAACCTGGAACTAGGGCCATTCCACCAAGGTACCATGGGAATTTTGTATAGGCTACAGACTCTAGGTGCAGTATGACACAAGAGACTTAGCAATGTTTGCTTGTGTGTAAACTATATAAGAGGTGAACCTACAGTATCCTGGTATCTGTACTCTTGAATGAACTGATCATGTGCATTAGCTTGTGCTTTCACTTTATTATCAGAACAACAATTCAGTCAATCATTAAAGTGGAAGTAAACCCCCCTATCGTTTTCAGCCAAGGAAGCTGCCATCTTTGCCTCTGTTTAATCTTCAACTGCCACAGTGCTGCACATGTGATCCGTTATGACACCAGCCATTGGATGGTTTGACTGTTTGGTTGAGAGCACAGCCAATGTGCAGTTAGCATTCACGGTATGCTTTTTTTTTTTTTTAGACTGTTAAATCGATGGGTTTACTTCCACTTTAAAGACACTGGTTGTAGTGCCTGTTGGGTACATGAACCATATATATACCAGACGAATATTAGGAGCTAACCAGTAAGGTCATCACCCCCCCCCTATTTTTTATTTTTAAAATATCATTTGGAGCTAACCAGTAAGGTCCTCTCAGCCACTTAGAGTCTCCCCCCTTTTTTTTTTTTTTGCAAAAGCTAAATTATATCCTGTCTCGGTATATGTCCTAAATCAGGAGTGAACATTTTTGCACAGGTATGCTTTCAGTAAACACTAATGGGTTACTGGTTCTGTTCTTGTTTGTACTGCACAGACGCGTATAACAAAGGATTGCTAAGTCCAACAACCCATCTTTTGATTGTTTTTTTTTTGACTATCCATCATGCAGCATTTGTCAGCATAGATCTGGTCATACACCAGTAGAATTTTGCTCAAAATAGTTCATTTTAAGAACATTCATTCCATTTTCTAATTGATAGTGGGGTCAAATAGGCATTCATTTTCATTTGTTTTTTGAAGAGGAAATTCGAAGGAGCAGGATGGAAAATTTCCTTTGAATGAACAAATTTCTAACAGTGTGGATTTCATTGAGGAACTGATATTCATTCCAAAATCTGATGTTAAAAACAAATAATAATTTGAAGCACTCTTGAGCGACATTCATCAAGTCACCTAATGTACTGAGAATTTTCAAACAAATGTGCACTTGAACAACTGCTAGTGTTTGGCCGGCTTAGGGGAAATTTTAATTTTTACCTGTAAAGAGCAGGAATTAGGAGGATTAAGCAATCACTGATTGCCTCTTGGTCTTCATTTATCCGTGAAGGACTTGAGAAGGTGCTGCCACAGTTAATATTCAGCAGTTTTGTAGTGTTGGATGAAGGGACATGGGTCTGAGTAGCATCAAACAATGGTGGAGATTGAAGACATTTTAAAGAATTGGAGTGTTCCCCTCTTCTGCTGCAACCTATACATTCTAGAAGGATGTTCAAAGATCCCTCATTTCCTGTGTGTATAAGCCTGGGTGCCATCCAGACTCATAGATCCTGTGGTAGGATACAATTATATCATCAGCTGGACATATTTAATGTGTCTAAAATGTGGTCTGTATTTCCCAAAGAAATCAGTCAGATCAAGTTTTTATTCTCTGTCATGGTTTAAATTTGATTGGTGACTAGGGCAGTTATAATGGCAGTTTTTGCTTGGAACTGATAGTAAGGCCATGTCTGGCTGGTACAGTTGAAAGCACTTTACTTGCACTAAAATAATACTAATCAAAGTGATCAAACTTCTATAGCAGCCATTGAACCCTAGGTTTCCTCCATGGGTGGCTAGGGGTTCCTTGAGCTGTGGCTAACTGACTTCCCATCAGATGGTGCCTGCATAGTTTCAGATCCAACGCCACTTGGAAGAGTCAGCAGCATGGCTGCAAAATAGTCTTTCTTGCCACCACTGTAAGGGGGGCATTCTTTCCACCACCAATGTTAGAGGCATTTTCCCAAAGACTCCAATAGTCTAATCTTGCCTATGGTTCACTGAGACCGGAACATTATTTCAAGGGTTCCTCTTGGGTAAAAAGTTTGGGAAAGGCTGCTCTATAGATTAGGCTGTCTTTTCGTACTCTGTCATAGCTGCCTTCTACTCTAATATACACTGGAGCCTAGGTAATTAATTACAGACTTTAGGGTACAGGAAACATATTACACCACCACACACTCTACTATTGCCAATTGTCAGACCCCAGCACTGCCGCATGGGAGGTGTGCGTGTCTAGCCCTGTGCAATATGCAATTTATATAGTTGGTATTTGCATATCATTTTGGGGGCTCCATTGAACAATAGCTAGATCATGGTCCCTTCTATACAGATTTTTTATGATTCTGACTTGCCTCATCTAGAGGTTTACTAATTAATAGAAAAATGAAACAAAGAAAAATATAAAACATAACACACAAGACAGAAATGGTTAAAATAGGCTTGGCTGAGATATAGCCTGGATTCCAAAACCAGGAGACACACTGTCATGTTGGCTTGGCTCATCTTTTAATAATGGAGATCTCACTGCTTGTCATTTTCTCCTCTCCTTCCTGCTGCTCCCCCCCACCCCCCGCCTTTTCTCCCAGCCCGTGTGCTGTTTCCATGCATCTACATTTCTGTGCTGATCTGTTGGTAATGCTTACGGATGTCTCAGGCACATGCAATGCAGGCTGTATAACCGGGATTTGTTTAATGGTTACACTGACCATAACCCTGGAGCCTCCTATCTCTGAATAATTCCAGCTAAAAACCTTACAAGGCTCCAAACATCCATAAAAACCTTTATCTCAACCTCTAATCCTTTGCTGGATCCACAGTTGTATCAACTTCAGCTTTTATAGAGCACTGTTCCGTGGACTAGTATTAGGACAATGCTGCAAAGTTCTCAGTATTAACATTTAAAAGATCTCAAAATGAAAAACAAATGCTACAATATATAAAAGAGCTAATGGTATCATTTACCATTGTGTGTGTATAAGTACTGACACCGGCCCAGAAAATAAGATATTTCCTATTTATACAACTTAGCCATGCAGTCCATTTCTCTGTGTCAGCTTTGATGCATGAAGTAGCATCAAGAATAGTGTTAGTGGTTTTATTCTCTGGGAATACTGATCAGAAAATAAGCTGTCAGTGGAAAATATTGCCCCCTCCCAGCAATGTTGTTTAATTTTTAAATATATTCAATGTGAATAATTTCCTGAGTCCTTTATGTATTTTTAAATAAAACCTGTTAATTAAATGTGTAATTTATATTTACTGATCATATAAATAATATACTACATTCCTAACTAAATGTATTAACTATATATATATAGCAAGAACAGAAAACAACAAATGCACAGTGCCGCGCTTAGGTAAGGTGTTGTAGGTGGCAGCCTCCCCAATAACGGAAACTCCCCTACATATATTATGGCAAGAAAACCTCGCTAGAAATGATCTTAAATAAAACACATGTAGAAAAAATGGTACAAGCAGCAGCTTAAAGTGGGATACACGCAAAAAGTAAAATTAAAAAGGAGAGAAGCTGCGCTAAAAAGTCCCAATCATTCAAGATAAGGCATATTAAAAATCCATATTAAGAAATCGATCTCTTCCTAATGGCACCACAGTGATTTCACACAAAAAAGGAGAGTGCCCAACCACCGTAACAAAGACCTGCTTACCAGACGGTAAGCATAAAGAACAGATGGCTATAACCCAGCCACGGCCGACCAAATTGATTTACACAGGCTTGATGGCTGCAAATCTCCCCCTTTCACTGTCTATGGAGTCTGTGTTCATTTAAGGCAAGTGACCCACAAAGAAAAGACTGACCATAGCGTAATACAGTCTATAATATTTATTAGGAAATAGAGTAATACACTTACATCCATAAGTTGAAATATCGCATGAGTTTAAAAACAGTGGTGGCTGGCAGAAAACAAATGGAGCCCGTCCTCCTAGAAAAACAGCGTGGTGACGTCAGTACGTACCCCTCTACAGGCGCGTTTCGTCATACGTGACATCCCCATTGACAATGTCACGTATGACGAAACGCATCATACATTCTAGAAACTAGTGCTAGTACTAGATGAACAGACTCCGTTTGTTTTCTGCCGGCCAGTGCGAGTGAGGGGGAGGTTCGTTTGCCGCCTCCCCCAAATATTGAGCACTAGTCACCACTGCTGCTGTATCTAGGGAAAACAAAGGGAAAAAGTTCCTTCTCCAAAACTGCACCTGCAGAGAAACCTAGTGCTATGTGGTTTCCAGCACATGAAAATGCAGTTTCCAGTGCATGGGGATGCCATTAAGAATTATTGGCACCCCTCTGGAATCTGCTAACAGCAGCGCATTTTTGCTTTGGGTACGGGAAAACATATCATTTATACCCAGTTCTGCACCGACAGATTCGGGAACCTAGCCTTATGCCCCGTACACACGGTCGGAAAATCTGACGGAAAAGTCAGAATGGATTATGTTGTCGGAAAATCCGATCGCGAATGGACTCTATCAGACTTTTTCCGTCGGAAATTCAGACGGAAAAAATTTGAGAGCAGGATCTCGAATTTTCCGACAAAAAAATCCGATCAGACTTTTTCCGATCATTTGTAGAGAATTCCGATCGGACAAAGTGCCACGCATGCTCAGATCAAATAAAGAGACCAAAGCTATTGGCTACTAGCCTGAACGTAGTCCCATCGTAACGAATGAATGTCATCACGTTCCGAATGATCGGATTTTCCGACAACTTTGTCTAATCGTGTGTATGCAACACCAGTTTCGGACAAAATCCGTCGAAAAAATCAGACGGATTTTGTGGTCGGAATATCCGACCGTGTGTACAAGGCACTAGTCTTTTGATGTGATGATTGCCTTAGTTTTCTTTTTTCATACAAGATTTTTCTCTTTTTATTTTCCTGATGATCCTGCCAATTACATACTTCCTATTCTAGGGTGAACTGTATCTATGGAGGAGCAACGCTATTACCCTAAAGCAGTGGTTCTCAACCTCGGTCCTCAAGTACCCCCAACGGGCCATGTTTGGGAACTTCCCTTAGATAATCAATCAATACCATGTCATTGATATTGATTTAAAACAGCTGTGCAAAGGAAAACCTGAAAACATGGCCCATTGGGGAAATTTGAGGACCAAGGTTGAGAACCACTGCCCTAAAGGACCTGAATTGGACTACAAACACCTCTCATCTCTCTGTATAACTAAGGGGGCATTTTGTAGTTCACAGAAAATAGCTAGGAAAGTTGATAACATTGTTTGAGAAATCTGTTCAGTGCTAGGAAAGTAAGCACTGCATTTTTGGCAAGATCAACAGGCATGTTTCTGTACTTATACACTAATATGCTCAATAAAGAAAACTAATGCAGCTAAGTTGGAATACATTAAAGTGATTGTAAAGGCTGACCCTTCTATGCTGCAGGATCCCCCCAGCCCCCACCTCCATACTTACCTAAGCCTGATCTCCAGCTGATCTCCCGGCTCTGTCCCTCCTAACTTCTCACTAGGCATTGGCCATTGGCTCCTGCTGCTGTCAATGAAGTGCCATCACATGGGAGCAGAGGGTGGGACCTAGCCACCCTGTCTGCCTCAATAGACATAGACAGGACGGCTCAGGAGTGAGCCTGCACAAGTGCCCCCATAGAAAGTGACTTTCAATGGGGAATTCATCAAAGAGGAGGAGCCAGAAGTGCCAACGTGGGACCTGAGAAGAGGAAGATCAGGGCTGCTCTGTGCAAAACAATTGCACAGAGCAGGTTAGTATGACACGTTTGTTATTTTAATTAAAAAAAAGAAAGTTTATTATCGCTTTCAAATTTTGTTCTTGGATTTAGATATCTTGCAAGCATAATCTATTGTAAATGGTGTGTTTCAAAACAGGAAAACTTTGTTAAATATTTATTGATTTATGTTTCCCAGTGATCATGTGACAGCTTCAGCGTCGGGGTTGTGCATGGGGAGAAGCCATTCATATCACTGCACAGTCAGGAACTTTACTTCTCATGCTCATTCCCTGGGGTGTAAGGAATTCCTGTCCATCAAGCATTACACAGTGGTGTGGGAGGCCTGGGAGGGCCAATGGGCTGGCTGAATGCTGTGGTCTTGCTCGTGCACAGTAGGGTGACAAATTACAATGCTACTGCTGCATTGAAGGCAGTGGGTTAGTTTTGTCACCCTGTTTCAGAAATTCAGCTCTAGGTAGGAAATAATTAACCACGTCAGCCCTGGAAGAATTTACCCCCTTCCGACCAAGGCACTTTTTGCGATTCGGCACTGCGTCGCTTTAACTGAGTCGCAGTCGTGCAACGTGACTCCCAAACAAAATTTACGTCCTTTTTTCCCACAAATAGAGCTTTCTTTTGTGGTATTTGATCATCCCTGCGGTTTTCTTTTTTTGTGCTATAAACAAAAAAGAAAACCCAGTCTTTTTTTTCTATAATAAATATCCCCCAAAAATATATAAATTTTTTTTTTTTCCTCAGTTTAGGCCGATACGTATTCTTCTACATGTTTTTGGTAAAAAAAATCACAATAAGCGATTATTGATTGGTTTGCGCAAAAGTTATAGCGTTTACAAAATAGGGGATAGTTTTATGGCATTTTTATTATATATTTTTTTTTTTTTTACTAGTAATTATCGAGACTGCGACATTATGGCGGACACATCGGACATTTTTGACACCCTTTTGGGACCATTGTCATTTATAAAGCAATCAGTGCTATACAAATGCATTGATTCCTGTGTAAATGACACTGGCAGTGAAGGGGTTAACCACTAGGTGGTAGTGTAGGGGTTAAGTATGTCCAGGGGCGTGTTTCTAACTGTGGGGGGGGGGGGCGTGGCTGTGTGTGACACATTGCTCTTAAAGGGCAACATACAGGTACGTTAGTTTGCCTGTACGTGCCCTTCTGCCGCAGTATATCTGTGTGAGGCGGTTGGCAATTGGTTAAAGTAATACACAGAGTAAAAAAAAAAAGAAATATGTATACAAATGTCTGTTATATATACTATTTTTTAAAATAGGGGGTTACCTATCCTTTAAGGGGTACAGATACCAGGGCTAATATACACTGCTGGCCCTGGGCTGACCTGGTGGTTTGACAGAGTAGTCTACATCACCAAGGTACTGTTTTATATTAAATTTTTGGCTGTAGAGTCCTGGAGTGGTTTAATATAGATTTTTTTTTCGAAAAAAATATAGTTATTATCCCTGTATGGATATTTCAAAGCTTCTTTACTCTCCAAAATATGATGCTATGTGTGCTTTTTGTTCCTTCCAGTTTCCTGTTTTATTTTATACCATTGTGCTTCCAAGAACTGTTTTTCAATTAATAATATATTTCCTTTTCAATAAAAACGTAATTTGTAACCACAGATGTATATGTACAGTATATGTGAGCGAGAGATCCAAGTAAACCTTAAGAGATTGCAAAAGAGTAGATTTTTATAGTTTTTCTCATGTTACAAGATGAAATGCACTAAAAGTGTTTTTAGTGCAACAAATGAAACATGGCTTATAATATAGAATAGACTACACTACTATCATCGTCACTGCTATTTTTTTAACTTGCAGTGCATAGAAAATCTCTGGTAGGGCCCACCTAGCTGTCTGCATACTAAAGATATAGGGTCTGGATTATGACTTTTAACGCTACGTGGAAAATGAAAGATCAAAGTATTTTCACAACCTCTGAAGTACAAACATGAGAAGATTGTAATACAGGCATACCCCGCTTTACGTACCCTCACTTTACGTACACTCGTGAGTACGGACTCATTGGCGTCTATGGGAAACCTTGGTCAGCTTGACATGGCACTGCTCCCGGTTTTTAACATTTAACGTTGGCGTCTATGAGAAAGCATGGTCAGCTTGACATGGCACTGCTCCCGGTTTTTAACATTTAATGTTGGCGTCTTTGGGAAAGCATGGTCAGATTGACATGGCACTGCTCCCGATTTTTAACATTTAATGTTGGCGTCTATGGGAAAGCATGGTCAGCTTGACATGGCACTGCTCCCGAACCATAAGTGACAGGGACACTAAACTTGGGGTGCATCGAGAGGGGACCCAGGACTACAACATATCCAATTTGGTGGTCAGCCAGCTTGCCTAGGTAATCAGTTATGCCTGTAAATGTCTATTACAATGCAGTACATGCATTGAGAAGTGAAAAAGGTATTGCCTTACTTTAGGTACATCTTCATTTTATATACATGCTCTGGTCCTATTGTCCGTATGCTTTTAGAAGTGATTAACCCTTTAGAAATATCTCATCAAAAATGAAATTTTTGCTGCAGAAGATGCCTAAAATCTGACTTGCATCTTAGCACAGCCAGCCAAACATTTTTTGGAGGCATTCTGCACACCAGCTGTGTACAGAACACCTTCAGGTTACAGTATTACAGAAAGTTACAGAAACTGTAGATTGACAAAGGAAAGGTATTATTTAATCATTTTTAATTACAATATGACTTATGTGTAGTCATTTTCTATGCTATATATATATTTTTTTATTTCCAACTTTTTCCCCCATGGAAGTGGAGTTATCCTTTAACCGACCACCCCACATGCATTTACTGTGGGGCGGCGGCTGCTCTGCACAAAATCACATACAGGTACGAGATTTTGCACTCCCGGGACCCGCTGATCTCTCCCGACAGAGGCAGAACCACGGTCTGTCTATGTAAACAAGGAAGATTGTCTTTCTGTTAGTAGAAGACAGAGATTCTGTGTTTCTGCTAAGAAGGAACACGGATGTCTGTCTTCCCACAGTTAAAGCACCCCCCACACAGTTTGCAAGCACTCCCTAGGAACACATTTAACCCTTTGATCACCCCTGATGTTAACCCCTTCCATGCCAGTATCATTAGTACAGTGACACTGATCACTGTATTGGTGTCACTGGTCCCCAAAAGTGTCACTTAGTGTCCGATTTGGCCACTGCTATGTCGCAGTCCTGCTATTAGTCGCTGATCGCCTCCATTACTACTAAAAAATATCCCGTAGTTTGTAGACGCTATAACTTTTGTGCAAACCAATCAATATATGCTTATTGGGATTTTTGTACCAAAGAACATGTAGCAAAATACATATTGGCCTAAATATGATGAAGAAATTCGATTTATTTTATTTTTCTGTTTGATAACAGAAAGTAAAAATCCATTTTTTTTTTTTTTCAAAATTGTCTGTCTTTTTTTGTTTATAGCATAAAAAATAAAAACCGCAGAGGTGATCAAATACCACCAAAAGAAAGCTCTATTTGTGGGGAAAAAAGAACATATATTTTATTTAGGTACAGCGTTGCATGACCACACAATTATTAGTTAAAGTAAAGCAGTGCCGTATCGCAAAAAATGGCCTGGTCATGAAGGGAGGTAAACCTTTCCGGAGGGCAAGTGGTTAAAGGCAATAAATCGACTATAAGGTTATATTTTTTTAAATTATATATTTGTAGCGAACCATATTAGCTATTGATTAATGCAGAAAGTTTTGAGTTTAAAGGAAACCCTTTATTGGCCAACTTAACATATATCTAAAAGCATATTTTCTAAAAAAAAATATTTTTTAGTTTTGGAAAGAGTGGACCTGCTAGGTTTTTATTGCTGTCTGCACCCCTATTAGGGAGATTCAGCCGTTATATTTATCCTGTTTACCTTTATCAATGAGAGTGAAAGTAAATCCCAAATTTTGGCCTGCCACCAGAACAGGAAGAGGGGGCACTAGTTCTGCTGATGCTGGAGGCAGTCAGGGATTCCCTCACTTTGGAGGCATTTCTTCGTACTTCCTGTTTTGGCTATGCGACAGGAAGAGAAGGGAAATCTTCCCAATAATACAAAAATAGCAAAAAAAAAAAAAAAACGACAAGGCTTATATATTTCCTGTATTCTACTCTAAAACAAGATTTGCCTTTTGTTCTACTTTAAATGCTTACAGATACAAACTTTTGGGATAAATGTCCCTGAAGAAGGGATATACATTATCCCAGAGGTTTGCATTACTAAATTTAGTTTGCCAATAAAGGGTATCACTTTGTGTTTGATTTTTAACATATAAACGCCACTTTCATGGGAAAAAATAGCAAATAAAAACATTTAAATATAGTGTATACAATTGCTATACAAGACATATTGTAACTGAATTGTATTCAAAATTACCTTTCCCTTTTTTTAATTTGCGGTGCTGTAATGTTCTGCAAAATGCAATGCAATATGGCTACCTGGAGGTGTTCTGTACACAAATGGTGTACAGAATGCCCCCCAGTTATGTTGTTTCCTGTTTGTGTGATTGGCTTACTGATTTTCCCAGAATTTCACAGAAGATACAAGTCAAACTTGGTAGCCTGTAAAGACCTTTAAAGTGTCGCCTATGGAGATTTCTAGGTATCGTAGTTTGACGCCGTTCCGCAGGCATACACAACTTTAAAGCATTGCATAGTTAGGTATCTATTTACTCATCGTAACATGATCGTCTATATTTTAACAAAAAAAGTAGGCATTATTTAGTGTTTACGATTCTTAAAGTGTGTAGCGATACTCTCGTGAGGGCTGCTGAGAATTGTAGTCCACCTGTCAACCCGCCCAGCCAGGCACACGATTTCAAGTCACTATTAGATAGAAAAAAGTCCATGAACTTTGTTTTGAGTCTTTATTGAGGGGAATTAACTTGAATGGGGCAAGGGTATATGGGATGCCCACTTGATTGCAGAACATTTACATGGGACCAACTATATACACTCTCTGTATATACACTCCAGTCTTCACTCCAGCACAACACTTGGTTGCAGACTATTCCTCCTCAATACCTCAAGCACTTCACTTGCTTAGACGTCAAGGACCAGATAGCACTGATTTGTAGGCCGAAACGGACTCAACCAGGCCTAAGGTGAATGCCTATTGCAGGCAGGGACCGCAGGCCCATTTAGTGTAGTGACAAAATCATTGTAGTCCTTAGTGCTAGCTGTCCTTGTGGCTAATGAGCCCAGTACCACATCTTCAGGCCCTGCCAGCCCTCATGGCTGCAGCTGCCTCTCTCCACTGCCCATGTTTCCACAGTCCTCTCTTCTGGTTCTGCACACATATCAGACTGCAATCTCCCAGTCCTCTCAGACATGCCTCCCCAGTCCTCTCAACTGTGCTTCACTCATCAGCCCTCCTGGCTGCGAACCTGTTGTTCCTCCCTGGAGACTTGCCTGGCAGTGCTCTCTCTCCCGTTGTCCCCTCCTTACTCCTGTGCTGCTAGTCCAGGACACCTCTGTGTGTTGTAAGAGGGTCCCATCCGCATCCAAGCCCAAGGTCGTCCCCCCAGACTGGGGAGCTCAGTCCAAGGCCATGAAATTTCAACACCCACTATTTTATTCTCTAGGGTCTCTACTAAATAGATATATAATGTTTAGGGGGTTCTAATTAATTTTCGAGCAAAAAAAATACAGATTTTTTTTACATGTAGGAGAGAAATGTCAGAATTGGCCTTGGTGGGAACTGGTTAAAGGAGGGGGAGAGTGAAAGAGAGATGTCAGAATTGGCCTTGGTGGGAACTGGTTAAAGGAGGGGGAGAGTGAACTGGGGGATTTGTGTACTATTTAAATGCAAGCCTACAACAAATAATGAAAAACAAAATATTTAACTGTGTTTTAAAAAAAAGTTTTTATAATAAAACCTGGTTAACACAAAAGGTGTAAATGATGATAAAACTTATTTTGCCCAAAATCACTCACTTTTGTGCTGGAGGCCTTTTAGGAATGCTTTATAAGTTTTTTATTTACTCAGAATATTTGTGAATTATTGTTTATGTTTTCTCATATGACATCACATTTAGATACACTTTTAAAGTGTTATTTTGGCATTTTTCCTCAGTAAAAAAATACAATGCGTTTCTTAACACTATCTGCCTCAAGGAAATTGTCGAGCTGTTGGAATGTTTTCATCGTACAAAATTATATTAACTTCTAATACAATCAGCAAGCGTAGAGAGCAGCGCACACTTCACGGCACTCTGTGCCTCAATTCAAACCATTTATCCCGGATTTATTTGTGAGCGCAGATTTATTCCTATGGCTTGGCACATACATGAACTGAAGCGACTAATTACATTTCTCTTTCACTGGCTGAAAAACCCCCACCAGTCCCGAGCATGAAGGAGTAACCCAAGAGGCAGAGAAGTTCATTTTAATAAACAGCACTGCCGGCACCATGCCATGTGGCTCGTAGAGGAGCTGCACAAATCACTGCGAACAAGGCAGTTCTAGAATGGAAGGGGGATTGTTAGTGATTTGTTGCTCCATTTATACATAACTCCATTTACTGGCCTATTGTTCTTTTCTATTGCCAGGCAATAAAGCCACTCATTTTTAATGAACAACAACATCATATTCCGTAACTGTTCTTGAAATGTTACTATAAGAACACTTTCATTATTGTGTTTTAATGACTTTATGTTTGCATTATTAATTAGAATTGAATTAAAGAGACGCTTTGGTCAAACGGGAAAAAAAAGCGTTTCAGGAAATTGTTGCTTTATTTGAAGGGGAGCTCTAGACCAGTATTTCTCAAGTATTTTTCACTTAAGGCACCTTTAAAACTCTGCACAATCTCAAGGCACCCCATTCTAAAATGTAAAAAAATAAACAAATAGTTTTATGTAGGGATACACAAAAACAGGACACCCAATGATAAAAAGGTGGTTGCAAACCTGAAAAATCTAAAGTTAAATAGGCAATTTACCTATTACAGTTAAGCAGCAGAAGCCATCTGCCTCCAGTCTTGTCAAGGAAGGATTATCCAGCACTCTAAAATTCTCTATGCGTTTCAGCAGTGTTAAAAAGTGACACATTACTTAAATATGTGATACCACACCCCCAATCCTGTGACTGACAGATCAGTTAGTCATCTCATGCATGAGCATGAGAAAAGGGGGGCTTGAGTACAGCATTTCCTCACATATTGCTCCCCCTACCTCCTCCGGCTCACCCAGGATTGGCAGCTCCTTGACTGAGTATTATTGGACAAGAAGAAGTCAGGTGGTACCTCCTTGGATCTCCGATTTGTCAATACTCGCAAGGGGCGTGGTCGGCCACCGGGGGTTCACACTGTCCAGCTGTCAGCCTTGAGATTGCTGGGGGGAGTATAGAGATGGGAGGAGAGTCCAGTGAGGTCATGACTCCTGAGCTTCGGCATGCAGACACGCCCACTGATCTGAGATTTTCTGAGGGCTGAGATAAGCGCAGGTGATTAAAAACTTCAGGTATAAGTCCTGTGATTTGCTTTTAAACTGTGGAAACATTAATATGGTGCATGTCTTTTATGTTGCTTACACTTGAGGCTTACTACCACTTTAATGATGATTATTCTTACAAAACAAATACACCTTTGCACACTGATACTGACTAGTATTCCAGCGTTTATCTTCTCCCTCAGTTTTTCTCCCTCACTCAGCTAATGTGACCCCAGCACTGAAGGATAGAGGCAAGGGAGGGACAAACAGGAATGTAGGTGCCCAACGTCCGCTTCATCAATCACATCACCAGTTGTTAGGATTCCAGTGGCTGGCCTGCATGGTGCCCAAGGTTGTAATGCGGCACAACCTGTGGCCTTATTTATCAAAAAGTCAGGCTTAATCCACTTGCAGGCTTGTTGACAATTTTTTGGCAAATTTGGGGCAAATTTTAGGCATTTTTCACGGCACCCTTGAGGAACCCAGAAGACACCACAGGGTGCCATGGTGCCCTGGTTAAAAACTGCGGCTCTACGCCACTTTTTTTTTTAGTTTTTCTCAGTTCTTAGTTTTGGGTGAAACAAGTCAGGCTCTAATCTCTCACAGGGGGTAGATTTACTAAAACCTGGAGAGTGCAAAAGCTGGTGCATCCCTGCATGGTAGCCAATCAGCTTCTAACTTCAGCTTGTTCAATTAAGCTTTGACAATACAACCTGGAAGCTGATTGGTTTCTATGCAGAGATGCACCAGATTTTGCAGTCTCCAGTTTTAGTAAATCAACCCCACGATCCTTACATCTATTATTGACTCCAGCCAGGGATTTATACTTCTACCAGACAGGGTGTGCTTCCTTGTTCCTCCACTGGCTGGTTAGTAGGCTCTAACATAACTTTATGGGTTGATGTTCTGTAGACGGAGGTTCAGCCCACAGCATGATCCTGGCTGTCAGGTTCATGCACGGGGGAGGAGAGATCTCTGCTCTGAGTCCATAGGAAGCAGTTAACACCTAGCAGGGTACCAAACTTTCCAGCATTTTAAAACTGTATAAAAAAAAAAGACTTTTGGACGGAGTTCTTTTCAGGATGCTAGGATTTTGTGACATCTCTGCAGTTCTAGTTCAGTCTTGGCCCCTTCTGATAATATCTCAAATAGGTTTTACTCTCTTGCAGGTGAATTTCTGCAATTATTTGTTAGTTATACATTATGGAGAAACCACTGGGATAGTGTGGCACCAGGTCATATTTGGTGTATTCACTAAGTTAGGGCCATTTTACTAAGGGCAATGTAGTGTGTTACAATGCACACGTTTTTGTGTGTTAAGGAGCATTGTGTTACTAAGGCCTTTCCAAATTAATGGTTTGACAGCACACCTAAAAGTATGCAAAAATAGGTCCTAAACACATTTTTTTTCAGAGACGGAAAAGGCAAATCATAGATCTTATGAATTTGTTAATTGCAGTACACTTTAGATTTGCATTAGTTTGCAATTAACTTTACTCTGCAATACACATCTACGGTGTGTTGATGATCATTGCGGTATATTGCATTATAACATGTTATGGTTTGAACAGTCGCTAAGGTTCCTTTTAATAACGACTTACAGAGTTATAAGTAAACAACTACACACAGGACAGGCATGCAAATTGGCTGAAATCACGTAATGTACATTAACGTACATCTGTCACAAAGCTGAGCATTTCAAACTAAGCCAATGATAAAAAAAAAATGCATAGGCATAGATTGCTATAATTTACAACCATATGTTAAAGTGGACCTGCATTCCACTGGATGAAATGTAGTCTAGCATTGTGTGTTATAAATAATTCCCTTGTTTTCATAAAACTCTTAGTGCTGCTTATCTACTCCAGCCTCTTTCAGCCTCCTCCTTTTTACAGCCACTCGCTCCAGCATGGGCTGTACCAAATAATTTTGAATAAGCTTCCTCATAGTGACAATGCATGACCATGTCTTCACAACAGGTGTTGGCACAATTCCTTTAATCACCACCAGGGACCCAATCTGAAAGGGTGACAATGCAGTAGTGCAATTGGGAGACAGTTTAGGCCATAAAAAGAAGTGCCTGAACAAAGACATATATATATATATATATATATATATATATATATATATATATATATATATATATATATATATATATGTTGCTGTATTTACAATGTACACTCAATAAAGAAGGAGACTGGGAGCAAAATGCAGCAATAGAATATCCAAATATAACACAGTGAACTGAAACCATAGGAGTGACAGTTTTGGGCACTTCCGCAATGTCCTCATTTTCAAATGTTCACATTTAAACTTGAGGAAGTGCAACTTCCCTTGCAAATTTAATGGTCTATTTGCCTTTAGTAAATCAACCCTTGTAGCTTACTCTCCCAAGAGTCTAAAATTTGGAGGAAAAAATTAAGAATCCATACATGGAGCGATTGTTTGAGATTGATCGGAACAATCAGTACAGTTCTCAGTAACTTGGTTTGGTGGTGACTGTGAGATATTGAGTATAACGATAGTTACAATTGCATACTAATTTGCTCAGGTCTACTGTTGTGCACCAAGGGTTACCGCAATTGTGTGTGCTTCCTTAATAGTAAACACTGCAATAGAAAAGTGACAGTGAGCTTGTGTAGGGTTAATATCCTAACGTTCGCAGAGTATAAATGAATGGTGCTGAGCTGTGTGGCCATGCCCTCTGATGAAGTGATGATGAAACACGTCAGCGCGTGACCACGTAGTTACCTAGACTGTGTGTCAGAGGTCTTCTCAATTCGGGTACACCATGCTCTGTGAAATTCCGAGGAGTGATGAGAGAGAGACAAGCGACTTATAGACAGGATTGTGACTTTGATTATGCTTTTTTTAATCTATATACATTGAAAGTGTACATTTGTAAAGGTGGTTGTTTACAATAATTTTTTATGACGGAATTACGCTATGTGCATGCATCTGTTTTTATTGTGAGAAACATCCAGTTTGACTGAAGCAATCACAGACGTAAAGACACTGATCATTACAGGCGCAAGTTCTGGATTTAGCTAGTGAGTTTGTGACCATAGGGGAGATCGTGCATGCGGTGTGGTGACGGGATTCTAATTTGAAAAATACACCATACATGAACGATCCCAATATATCTAAATTTGATTGGTTATGGACAATTGAACAAACACCTTGTCTGCTTATGGCGGAACTTTTCAAGCGCTGCTAATGTTATAGCTTATCTGTAGCATATGTTTGAATGTTGGTTTTAGTTATAGCGGCTGCTAAAAATGTTTAGATCAAAGCATTATTTGTAATAGTGGTCTATGAGCGCTGGGAGAGGCAGATTACTTGACTACGGTTATTGATCACTTTTATTGGGATTTAAGTCCCCAGTGTAGGTTTCCACTATTGTGATTTGGAGGTTACGTTGTGAATATTTTCTCCTAGTGGATGAATGGAGCGTGGAGGAGTGACAGAAAGGTATGTGCTACAGGGAAGGTATGTGCTTTCCCGCTCTCAGAATACACTGATCAGCACTGCAGACTATTGCCTGTGCTGCTGATCGAAAAGGGAAAAATCTGACACGTTCTACGGAAGTGGATTGGTAGATGTCAGGGCTGGGCTCAGCCCTTCCTTCTCTGAGCTGGCCGCTGAGCTGTTGGCTGATTGCCAGCTCCTATGCCTCCACAGTTACTCAGCTGTTGATGATATCCTGCTCGTCAGTCCTGCCTACTAAAGCCGTCCAGTCCAGAGGTTCTCTGCCTTTGCCTTGGTCAACATCACAGAAACTATCTCCTGCGATCCTGTTCAAGATTTGTTTGCGGACATCCCTTCTGGCACCAGATCCTGCTTGCTGTTCCACTACATTGATCCCTGACTTCTGGCTTGGCTGACTATCCATTCCGGTTACTGAACTTTGGCTATGTTTTGATTAAGTTTGTTCTTTTTACTTTTATTATTAAACAAGTGTGATTTAACTGTACTTCTGTCTCAGCCTGATTACATGGTTTCTGACAGTAGATCGACTTCTGTATAACCTCAGTGCCCAAACATGGATCGGAAATTGGTCTGGTCCATGCTAAATTGGCCGAATTTTGATCCATGTATGGCAAGCTTTAGTAGCTGGGCTTCTCCATTGTATGGTAATGAGAACTGGATTATGCCAGTCCCCAGCCTTTCTGTTGGGATAATTCACAGGGAACTAGTCATGGACAGTGTGGTAGAGATTTTATATTCAAACTGGGCTCCCAATATTCACAAACCCTTCTCAGTGTCTGCTATTAGGTCCTTTATATTTTCCAGCATTAGGTTGACTTTGTGGACATCTAGTAGTTGTAAAATACTTGTGGTTAATATAATATAGTTTTCCAATTTGTTACTTGATTTAATATTTTACAAGATAATAAGGACAAAATGGTAGTAAAATTTGGTTATGTGCATGTTTTTTCTATTTTAATTTTTTCGAGCTGCATCAGATTCCAAAAAAATTAAACTGTAGATGGGTTGAAGTATGAAATCATCAGCTGAACGTAAGATGAGAGCTGTTGTTTTTAATGAGAGTTCAAATAGTGATCTGTAACTCGGGTTTAACCCTTTGTTGAGAATGATTTAACTTAATGATCAAATTTTTGAAGAGTCTTATATTTTGAGATGGATTTTGAAAATGAAATTTTATTTAATTGTTTTCTTAATCCTGACAGTGAATGTAATAACACTGAATGAATTCTGGATGTGTAAAGCAATATGTAAAGTTAAAACAAAGGTAGAAATGTAAAAAATACAAATCTGAACTGTTATCCATTCATTTTCAATATTTTATAAGTTTAAATGTTTTGAGTGTTCACTGTACATCAGTTTACAATGGAGAATTCTAATTATTTTTTTTTCTTCTATAAAAAAGAAGTATAATGTAATACAGTATCCCTATTGTTATTAATTGCTCTGCTTGCAGTGTGTAGTAGGAAAGGGATACCTAATAAAGCCCTGTAATAAAATGTTATATTATTGTAATTTCAGAAATAAAAAACTTCGAAATAAGTGGACACTCAGCCAAAAATATACTGCTTTGTGTTTCTGAGTTGACAGCTTGCCATTGGCTAAATATATCCTTATGGGAAAAATATCTTCTTGGTCATAACCAACAATACCGGCTTAAGATTTGAAATGTGTTGCTATTATTGGCCATTATCACAAAGTCTAAACTGTGCTTACTGCATAACCATAAGTCTGTAAAAACTATTTTGTTTGGAGCTGTGCTTTTTTTTATTAGTGCTATTGAAGTCTTCATGTTAAAGGGATTTTTGGATCAATGACTTTTATTTAAAGTGAGTTGCACACTTTATACTTGGTCAGCAACTTTTATTTTGTTAACATGATAGAGCCTCCTTAAAGGTTAAAGAGTAAGATGAAGGAGGGTGAGGGTGAGCTACTTTAAAGTGGTGAACAGTGGGTACCTAAAGGGGCTTTATTGCATAATTACAGTGGTCTAGTTTGGACATACACTATATTGCCAAAAGTGTCGAGATGTCTGCCTTTACACGCACATGAACTTTAATGGCATCCCACTCTAATGCCCCGTACACACGGCCGGATTTTCCAACGGAAAATGTCCTATCGGACCAAGTTGTCCGAAATTCCGACCGTGTGTAGGCTCCATCTGACTTTTTCTGTCGGAATTTCCGGCGGAAAAAGTTTGAGATCCTGCTCTCCAAATTTTCCGACAACAAAGTCCTATCGGACTTTTTCCGACGGACAAAGTGCCACGCATGCTCAGATCACATTACAAGACCAAAGCTATTGGCTACTAGCCTCTACGTAGTCCCGTCGTACGCAATGAACGTCACCACGTTACCCTGAAAATAAGACCTACAAGGACTTTAACTAGGACTTATTTGCAACACCAGTGTCGGATAAAATCCATCGGAAAAAATCAGACGGATTTTGTGGTCGGAATTTCCGACCGTGAGTTGGCCCACCCTTTGCAGCTATAACAGCTTCATCTCTGTGATGTTGGACATCAGGCACTGATGTTGGGCGAGGAGGCCTGGCTTGCAGTCTCCGCTCTAATTCATCCCAAAGGTGTTCTATAAGGTTGAGGTCAGGACTCTGTGCAGGCCAGTCAAGTTCCTCCACTCCAAACTCGCTCATCCACACATATATATTGCCAAAAGTATTGGACCACCCCGCCAAATCATTTGGTGGAGGGGGGGGGTTATGGTGTGGGGTTGTTTTTCAGGGGTTGGACTTGGCAACTTAGTTCCAGTAAAGGGAACTCTTAAGGAGTCAGCATACCAAGACATTTTGGACAATTTCATGCTCCCAACCTTGTGGGAAAAGCTTGGGGATGGCCTCTTCCTGTTCCAACATGAATGTGCACCAGTACACAAAGCAAGGTCCATAAAGACATGGATGAGGGAGTTTGGGGTGGAGGAACTTGACTGGCTAGCACAGAGTACTGACTTCGACCCGATAGAATACCTTTGGGATGAATTAGAGCAGAGACTGTGAGCCAGGCCTTCTCGTCCAACATCAGTGCCTGACCTCACAAACCTGCTTCTGGAAGAATGGTCAAACATTCCCATAGACACACTCCTAAATCTTGTAAACAGCCTTCCCAGAATGATTGAAGCTGTTATAGCTGCAAAGGATGGGCCAACTCAATATTGAACTCTACGGACTAAGACTGGGATACCATAAACGTTTATGTGCGTGTAAAGGCAGGCGTCCCAATCATTTTGGAAATATAGTGTATATTGCATATGTCATACCTAAGGGCCCTTTCAGGAAGCCGACAATCACTGTAGACAGTGCTATTACAGTAATAGCCACTATCTTCCGAGTCCTGTGCGAAACAGCTTCTCTTCTACACAGTCACCACAGGGGGTCACGTGCTTGCCACTGCCACCATTCACAGATTGCATTATATATTTTTAAATAAATACAAGGTGTTCATACAAGATTAAATATGTAAAGATACCGCACTATCCAGAGATTAGCAGCCAGCACAAAAGGTGTAAATGGATATACGTATATGTGAGGACAAGAGCAGCGCTAAAACATCAACTTCAGATATAAAGTGGCCAAATAGTTCAAATTAGCATATATAGTGACATATAGTGATAATAACTAAAAAGTCTGATGTAAATCTTAAAAAGGAAGAAAAAAAAATTGAAATAACTTCTACAGTGACAAAGGAAATCAATAACTCAAATTAACATATATAGTGACATGTAGTAATGGTAATTAGACAGTCCAATATAAAACCTGAAAAAGGGGGGGGGGGTGAAAAAATTCTGAAAATTTTTTTACAGTAGTGACGGAAAGTCCAAATAGTGACATCCAAGGGTTATGAGTGATTATCAAAAAACAAATAAATTCAAGTGAGTGTCCAAATAAGTGACGAGAGCAATCCACCACCAAAAGCACTAGCCGCTTACGAGAGGGCGTGGACACACACAGGTGTATACCTGGTGAGTCTAGTAGGCTTTATAAGATGATCTTATGGATCCAGATTCTCTGTGAAGATGAAACCTCCAGGCAGTCGCTCTCATAAGCATGGGGTACGGCAAATTATGGATGTACGGAGGAATAAATCCCAGCAGGAAATTAAGGAAGAAGAAAAAAGTGGCACATAGTGTAATTTCGTATTGAATGTTTAATAAAAAATGTAGTATAAGAACTGCACCTACATACTCCATATATTGTTTATATTTGGAGTATGTAAGTGCAATTCTTATACTACCTTTTTTATACGGAATTACAGTAGGAGTTGTTCGTAACTCGGGGACTGCCTGTATAGCCAAAAAATGCCTTTAGTTCTACTTTAAAGTGGACCTAAAGTCCCAAAAAATTATAATCCCAGAGGTGTATACACAACATTTTCCCTTCTATGTCCAGGCAGAGGAACCTTATACATCTAAGGCCTCATGTACACTGCTGCTGGTAAACGGACATTCAGAGGCAGTTGGATGCTTTTTCCCTACTGCCCCCGAACTCTTAGGCCCCTTTCACACGATCGGACCGTTCAGATCCGCCTGTCAGTTTTGACGGCGGACCTGAACGGGCGCTCCATGTTAGTCTATGGAGCGTCGGATGTCAGCTGACATCCGACCCGGACCGATCCGCCAAAAGCAGACGTATGTCTCTACATCCAGATTTGTCGCTGGCGGATCGGATCGGGTGAGATCTGATGAAAACGGACACGCTGTCCGTTTTCATCAGATCTCTCCATAGAGACGAGCGGCGCTGGACAAGCCCCTCCCCGCTCAGTGAGCAGAGAGGGACCTGTCATCCTCAGCGGAGATCAACGGAGAGATCTCCCGCTGAGCCGGCAATTGGAGTCCGCCTCGTGTGAAAGGGGCCTTATGTGTACATGTACACAGGTTTGTTTAATGTTGTTTTTAGGCAGTTGTATTATAGGCTTTTCTTTAAAGGAAAAAAAATTTGTTCAGATGCCAAATTTTCCGATGTTTCAGACGCCAAACTCGGCTAAACGCAGCTAAACATGGTAACTCACGTTTAGCCACGCTTCGTTTACAGGCGTTTTTCATTTTTGGCAAAAAAAAAAAAAACGTGTACATTTAAGCCTAAAGAGCATTAAAAACTTGTGACCAGGAAACACTTGGGAAATTTATCTTTCTAATGAAAATCCTTTTTGCACAATCTATTTAATTTTGGCTATGCTGTGTGCCCACCCAAAATACTTTTTGGGTCTTCATATTATGCTTAAAGCGGTTCGGCACACATTTCATTTAGTAAATCTCTTTGCCTTCCAAATCAGGCAAAGAGTACTAAATGAAATGTGTTTTTTTTTTTTTTCACTTACCTTGTAATTGATGACTTCCTGTCCTCAGTCTCTGCGGGGGTGGGCGGGATCTGTGCGGGGATCCTCGTCACGCCGCACTGTCTCCTGGGATCTGGTGTCATTGATCCCAGGAGACAGTGCGGCCATCTTCCGAAATCTCGCGAGATTTCGGTCACATCTTCCGAAATCTCGCAAGATTTCGAACACATCTTCCGAAATCTCGCGAGATGTCGGCAGATGTGCCGACATCTCGCGAGATTTCGGAGAACGTGAGCTGCACTTTGCCGTTACTGCGCACGCGCGAGCTCGGCGCAGTAACGGCGGTGCATGCTGGGCCATCTAAAGTGCCTGTGGGGTTTCCCATGCCCACAGGCAAGATGGCCCCCAGCAGAGAAGAAGAATATAAAGAATCTTATCGGAGGAAAACGGAGGGCGATCGAGATGGAAGATGGAACAGGTGAGTCCCCCAATTTAGGTAAGCATCCTTTGTATACCCCCCCCCCAAAAAAAATAAAAATAAACACAGTGCAGAACCGCTTTAACCTTTTTTTATGGTATTAAACCTTATCTGCATAATAGACTCATGGGTTGTTATGAAACTCAAAATTTGAACACTGTTTAGCTGCTAATGCCATAAATATTTTGTAAGCCGCAAAAGAACATGGGAAATTTGCTGATGTTTTTTGTCGCTGGGTCCCTTGTTGCTCATTTTAGCTATATTAATATACTACATTTGGCATCCAAAAGATATTTTTTCCTGCCTTGTACAACCTGTGGGAAAGTTATAATTAGTCTGTTAATTTTATCTTTATACATTTTTATTAAATCGTGTGTATTACAGATTGCTACTAGCATGTATAGATTAGCAGTCGCCCAACTCTGCTTCTGATTCTGAAATACTGTAAGATAGTTTGATATACTGCAAGAACAATTACAGTCAAGACAGATTCATTTGTACCTGGGCACAGAATGGCAAGGAACTCTTTTATATAAAATGGTATTTAGCTTTGTAGCCCTATTGTTATAATCTGCCAAGTTGGCATCAATTGCTTCACCTTTCTAAAAAGAGATGGGAAGATGCTATTGGAATCAATAGGACAGCTTCATAAAGCAGATAGAAGAATGACTGTGAAATTTCAACTTTTGCAGAAGGATTGTGGAAGAAATATGATTTTCAAGAAAAGTAATCCACATGTGTAGCACATACTGTAGGTTTACTTTATAGTTGTGGTTGGAGGGCAGTAAGAACAAGCAGTTGAGCTTTTTACTGCCTCCTAACTGCCCCCCCCCCCCCCTTCCCCAAGCTATCAAGGTAGCTGTAAAGGAGTACACACATAGAGTGACCATGGTTCTTCGCATCATGACACAGCAAAAATGATCCCCCCTGATGCGAATGGGGCTCTGTCGTAACCGCCCCGCTTCCACAATGTAATGTTGGCTTTTCGAGGGTGAAAACAGGTGGTGAGGAGGCAAAATAGCATCTCCTCACTGCCTGTCAAAAGCGATTCACTGCAGATTGCTCTTCAGAGTGCTACCACAAGTGTAAATGAGCTCTTATACTGTATTCTTACCTCTCACAGCAATCAGAATACTACTATGACAATGCCTTAATGTGCTTATTCTTCCCAAGGACAGCAATATCTTTTAGCACAAATATTCTAGGATAACACAATTAAGTAAATCTTGGTGCCTTTGTGGTTCTTGGCTGTGTTCACAAATGTCTGACCCACATGAGCCCCTTCTGCAGCCATTCACCTTGTGATACAAAAGTTACCACGTTGCAGCCAGATTACTGTGGGAGAGGAGACCAAAAAAATGCTTCATCCTGCCTGCAACAGACTGATGATGTCATCTCAGCTTCGGCAAAGTCACTGATGAGCTCAAGGGCTGCTTTTTAATGATAAAAGATTGATCTTCTTTGAAAGAAGCTTCTTTGAAGCTGAAGCCTGAATAGGTTCTGCAAAAGAATGCACCGCGGCTTTGGGTCATACACAAGTCCAACCAGTACTTTATCTTGCAGCACCAGAACCAATAGGAGGACTCTGCTCCATCTGCTAAATGCCAACGTTGCTGAGCAATCGTTAGGACAGAATAGGGAGCTTGCAGGACAGAAGTGCCGGTACCCAGTAAAGGCAAGGTTTGGCACAAAAAAAGACCTACTGGTTTGTATGTTTGTGCCTCCATGTTCTCAGTTTAAAGATGCTAAGGGGGTAGATATAGGACAGTGATGGCGAACCTTGGCACCTCAAATGCTTTGGAACTACATTTCCCATGATGCTCAACTACACTGCAGAATGCATTAGCATCATGCAAAATGTAGTTCCAAAACATCTGGGGTGCCAAGGTTCACCATCACTGATATAGGATATTCCCTATGAAGATGTTTACAATTTTCTTGGTATGAATGACCACAGCTAGCTTCTTAGAGAAAGAAAGGTTACAGAAGAGTGTAGAAAATCCGACTGATTCAAGGAGCCGGAGTCATGTGGCCGACCATCTTAATATTGTGCAGTACCTTTAAGTAATCATTTATCCACACTCAATAACAAGGGCAGATGCACAAACGAATGGGACACCCTCTTGAGTTTATATTAAGAAAATCTCTCTATTCACTTAGTTTGGTCCTTTATACTCCTTCTGTGGTTTACCCTATACTGCCCTGGGGTCACTTTAAAGCACACATACATGGATTATCTCTTCAAACAGCTGTCTTTTTTTGTATGGTGTTTTCTCGTAATGGGTTAAGAAGTACAGAACCTGGTATGGAAGTTGGTTGGTGTTTGCTTCTAGTAGTTCTTCCTGCTGAAGCAAATCGTGGCGAAACATGTTGAGGACACTACTTGAAGCTACTAATGGAACAGAGTTAGAATGAACCAACCTTTATATCTTTTGGGGACTTGGTTATCCCTGTGCTTTTAATGTTTTTTCTGTTTATTGTTTCAATAACATTTTTGTAGTTTAAAAAAAAATATATAGTGTGTTTTCTGAATGGGCACCTTTAAACCCTTCTTCTTTTTTTTATACATTTATGCTATTTTAGGATGGATTTCCTCCTACCCAATCTCTTTATCTAGGTTTGTAAATGATATCAATCTTACAGATTAAATCTGTAAAAAGAATACTCTGTTTGTAGTCAGCTTCCTAGTTGCAGCTCATGACCAATCATGTGTTGATGTTTCCATTCTTTATAGAACCATAGTTCTTTATTAATTATTTTCTTTAATCACTGTGACAACAGAGACACTTTTCTTTTATAAGTTGCACTTGGCTAGACCAAGTAAAGTCCCAATAGCCAGAAATGTTATAGAGGTACAATGTTCCAGTCCAACGTATGACAAGGTAGGAATCACTTTAGCAGGGAAAGAGGTTAATGTGCATTCAAAATTCTAATCAATGACATAGAGCTTAAGTTGCCAAAATAATGTTTTGTTAGGATTTATTTTTCTTGAATTAATATTACTCTCCACATTTTATGTACCAAACAACACTTAGTTTTGGCACAGGCTTTTATGTGTAAAGCTGCCAAGTACAAACCATTTACATTTATATAGAAATCATATTTTGCTTTACTAGATACACTCTGCAAACAATGGCTACAGTGTGTGTAGTAGATCTCCGAAATTAATAGCTGTACAATTCTTTACTGTTTTATTTCTGTATGTCAGACTTTTTTATACTAAGAGCACTGGATTTTCAAGATGACATTTGGGGACACCCTACTGATCTCTCCCACTGCAAACCACACCCACAAAATCACGCTCCTGTTTCTAGCCACAGCCATAAAATCTTTAAAAAAATAAAACATGGCTGAGCAGTGCCTAGGAAAGCCAGCCTGAAAAACGATTGGCGCATATGCGTGGCTGGCTCCAACAATGTCATATTAGGGTGCCATCTGCAGTTCTTACTGGTGCCATCCCTAAGATACCTATCTGGCAATACAAAATAGAAGAGGACTTAGGGGCACTGCTATCATTTTGAAAGACCTTGGGCATTCTGAGGAGAGGAATGATTTGGCATGCATACTGCTCTATGGCTAATGGTTGATGTGTCCAAATTGTGCTAATGGTGGGAGGGACATTACAGGGTTTGGTTACTAAAGACCTGAGCCTATTCTGTTTTAGGTCAAGAGTGTGTGATGCACAAAGAACTAGGGTGAGATGTGTACAATGCAAGTGCAGAAGTCAAGAGTAATAAATGCACAGGGTGCCTCCCAAGCAAAAATGACTCTCTTACCCTAATACAATCCCCCACCCCTCTGACAAAACCACCTCCAGCATAATACATTTCCTCCTTCCTCAATTCCTGAATTGTGCTTAACAAACTTTGGCATTGCAGTGCATCTGCTATTCTGCTGATGTGCAACCTGGGTCTTGGCACCACATGCCAGATTTATTTTCTTTTATATGTGAATAAAGGGACATCCTCCAAAAATACTCCTCAGCCCTATGCTACTATTCTGAGAGGTGGTGGTTGGATAGGAGGGCAGGGACAAAAGCCAGCAGCTACATAATTCACATAGAAGAAAAAATACTTGGGCAGTTGCCATGTTGGGACCAGAGCTGCCATTTGAAATCAAGGAGCCTCATACAACCTACATGAAAAAGTCCCAAAAGCGCTGTTTGTTAATGGTCTCACAAAAGATTTTTGTATGAGATGCCAAGGAGGCCTGGTGGGATTTTTTCTCCATGGTGTCTTTGGAACCTACTTTGAACTTTCTCAGCATAGATGCAGAGGTATCATCCCCACACCCCCATACACACCAACCGATGGTTTCCCTTGCATTGCAAATACATATATGTCAGATATATGTCTCTGCTTTTATTTTTCAATCCAGTACAAATATCTGAAATTATTTAGTACATACAGAAGTGGTAGTTAGGAAGGCATGAAAGCCAAGTGGTTAATTGGGCATAATTGGCAGCAATATGGCACTGTAAACGGCAGAGAGGCTTGCAATAGATGAAGAGTGTACCTGCAGTTCTCCTCTGTTTTTGCTGTTTTCTTGTTGGCATGCTGCCAGTCTGTATGTCTTCTCTGGCTCTCGTCATCTTGGCAGGGGGGCATAGAGACTTTCTGGGGCCCCTACAGACCATCTGTGCTCATCTACTTTCATGCACTCTCAGCAGACTTCAGACACTTCCTGTCTACATGTACTTCTTCAAGCATGAGTTGCATATACAATAGTAGCTATGGACTGGCTTCCTGATAGTGACATTGGTGAATCATGTCCCCCAACAAGGTTGGTTTACTAAAGGCAAATAGGCTGTTCACTTTGCAAGGGAAGTTGTACTTTGCTAGAGAATTTTCCAAAGAGTTTAGTGAATGTGGCAAAATTTAATTTGCAAAGAATACCCCATTTTCTGACCAAAAGAGAGTTTGTCGTAATTAGCTTCACTTCGTAAGATATGAATTGTTGGTATTTTAGTTTGAATTTGGCACATTCATTGTGCCATAATGTAAAAGTGGCACATTTTTACAACTACCTGAGTTTGAACACACAAGTCACTGTCAGAAGCAAAAGTGTCACATATTTTTTATGACTTTGGTGTAACACATTAACAAGATTAAGGATTAACACCAGAAAAAAGGAACAGCAGCTTTGTAGAGTTCCTACCAGTGTTCTTAATTGTACATAATTGGATGATGGAATTCAGCAGAGATTCATCTTATTAACTAATCTAAAGCCTGGTACACACGGGCTGGGCTGAACGACAAAAAACTGAGGAGCTTGCGAGGAGGTCCTGTACTAACAATGCAATTTTAGTATATCGATCTCCCCGCTGAGCTATTGTGTTCTGGCAGGGGGACCGCCCCCCCCCCCCCCGCCAGAACACACTAGTCAGTGCTTGCCATCATTGGCTGAGAGTGCTGATTGGATGCTGATTGGCTGCTGGTTTTCCAGCAAGCTCATTTGACAGAAACCAGCCATAAGATTGGCTTCTGTCAAATAAGGACCTGTACACACAGGCCAAATGTTGGCTGGTAACTACTGTACCTGCTGATTTCAGACAATATTCAGCTCTTGTGTTTGGGGTTTAAGGGAAAATGTCCTTGCAAAGTGAAAATTCTTTTGCAAAGTAAACAGCCTATTTACCCTTAGTAAATCAGCTCCTTAGTTTAAACATTTTACTGATACCTGAGGGTTTCCAATCCTTTGCAGGTCTTTAACCATTTCAGTCCCGGAAGGATTTACACACTTCCTGACCAGACCATTTTTTGCGATACAGCACTGCATTACTTTAACTGACACTTGCGCGGTCGGGCGAAGCTGTACCCAAACAAAGGTGATGTCCTTTTTTTCCCACAAATAGAGCTTTTTTTTTTGGTGGTATTTGATCACCTCTGCAATTTTGTTTTTTTTTTTTTTTTGCGCTACAGACAAAAAAAGACCAACAATTTTGAAAAAAAAAAACTATATTTTTTACTTTCTGCTATAATACATATCGAAAAAAAAATATATAAAATAACAAATTTATTCATAATTTTAGGCCAATATGTTTCTGCTACATATTTTTGTTAAAAAAAATCGCAATAAGCATATATATAGGTTTGCGCAAAAGTTATGGCGTCTACAATATAGGGGAAAGATTTAGGGGCTTTTAACTTTTTTTATTGTTTTTACTAGTAATGGCGGTGATCTGAGATTTTTAGCGGAACTATGACAAATCTGACCCTAAGTGACACTTTTGGTGACCAGTGACACCAATACAGTGCTAAAGAAATGCACTGATCACTATATAAATGGCACTGGCAGGGAAGGGGCTAACACTAGTGGTGATAAAGGGGTTAAGTGTTCCCTATGGAGGTGCTTTCTAACTGTCAGGGGGACTCACTGGGAGTAGAGAGAACAGCTGATCTCTCTCTCTCCTCCCCTGTCAGAACGAGGATCTTCCTTGTTTACAAAGGCAGATATCCGTTCTGCCTCTCTTTCCCGTGATAGTGGATGTCTGGAGGACATCGAGTCTGCCGGACCCACGGGCGAGCTCCCGTGACGCATGGTGGGCATGCGCACGTAGCTCTAGCGGTGGGCGCCTGCCCGCAAAAGCCAGTGCGCAGACGACATACCGGTATGGAGATTCGCGCAGCCGAGCCACCTTGCCGCAGTATAACTACGGCGGCTGGTCGGCAACTGGTTAAAGGAGAGCTCGTTTGGCTGTACTTCTCCTGTGGGTCACAGGAGTGCAGTTCCTTCTGCACTACTCTGACCCGTTTTCAGTAGACAGCGGGATGAAGCCACTGTCAGCTGATGTCACAGAGCCAATCCAAGCTCAGGAAAGATCACGATCATATGGTCAGGATCTGCCCACATACCTGGGCTGGCTCAGCCTCTTAGTGAGCCGCTGAAAGCCTATGCTGGCCCCTCCTGCCCCCTCCACAGCCCAGTGCTCCAGTTAGCGCAGGGGGTAAGAGCAGAGAGCCGGTGACTGATAGTCACCAGCTCTCTGCTCAGCGATTAAGAACTGAGCGATTGGCGGTGTTTGATCACTTGGTTCTCAATGTTAGTGCTGGCAGGGGACAGATTCAGCATCGGACCAATGCTACATCCACCTAAGTAAGTATGATTCCAATAAAAAAAATTACCATACTTTCCTTTTTTTTAACTGAGCTGTCCCAAGTATTTGGGATATTTAAAAACATAAAAAAAGATGAAAGCAGAGATTCAAGGAACTAAGAGGTAGAGAGGAAACATTTTCCAAATGTTATAAGCCTGTAAAGAAAATGATTTCACAGACTGTTTAAAAAATCCCTTCCTATATGAAATGTAATACTCAGCATTTTCAGAGTAAGAAAATCCGAAAATTGATTTGAAAAAAAAAAGGAGTTTGCTTTACTCACCTACACGGACATAGATATGTCAACTCTATAGGTATCCAGTTCTGTTTTATCTGGAAATATTTATTTTGCCCATAAGAGGAAAGCCAAATGAATCCTTTTAAGAATAAGTAGATCAATGGAGAAATGTTGTGAGTGCAAAAAGAGAACACAAATAACATACAGTAAATTCAATGTTAGGAGGTACAGCATGTCAGCACAGTGATAAGTAGTAAAGTCATCCTTCCTCCTTGTCATTTTGTCTCATGATGTATATTGATTGTATACAATGTCTCCATGTCCCACTAATGAAAAAGAACAGAGCCATTGATTTTCTACAAAGGAAGCACTGGGTGTATTCCCTTCATTTGATTGCGGCGTTGTGTCCTGACTCCCTACTGCTACTACTGATACGACAACATTATCGATTTCTCCATTTGTTTCAGATATGCACTGTTAGTGGTTATGTTAGAGGTAAAATACTTCCATAAGCAATATCATTATTTTTATGGGTTGTATCTGTGAAAAGCTTTAAAGATTTGTCAGTATATTCAGGATATTACATTTGAAAAAACATGAAAAAATGCACTTATAATCCTGACTGATATCAGCAGGTAGAGGATATTAGTTCTATACTTCAAGGGCAGCAGTTTAACCCTTTACTCTGTTAAAGAGCAAATGTATTATAACAGAAGGTGTTAACAGCTTGCTGACCGGTGCACGCTGATATACGAAGGCACAATGGCAGTGGTGGGCAAATGGGCATATCTGTACATCCCCTTTAATTGGCGGGGCTAGCAGGTGTACCCACCCACCGTGTACAGAGTGACCGTGCCTGCGGAGCACGGTCACGCTGTATGCGGCAGGCGGGTGCGCCTGCTAGCCCCTCCAATTAAAGGGGATGTACAGGTACGCCGATTTGCCTAACGCTGACATTGTTCCGGCGATCGTGTCAAGGAGCCACAGAATGGGGAAGTGCATTTCCCCGTTCTGCCTTGTGACATGACAGAGATCACTGCTCCCTGTCATCGGGAGCAGTGATCGCTGTCATGAGAGTAGTAGCCTATCCCTCCCACAGTTAGAATCACTCCCTAGGACACACTTAACTGGCCCCTAGTGTTTAACCCCTTCCCTGTCAGTGTCATTTACTCAGTAATCAGTGCATTTTATAGCACTGATCGCTGTATAAATGACAATGGTCCAAAAATAGTGTCAAAAGTGTCCGATGTGTCCACCATAATGTCGTAGTCACGGTAAAAATCGCAGATCGCCGCAATAAAAATAAAAATGCTATAAAATTATCCCCTATTTTGTAGACGCTATAACTTTTGCGCAAACCAATCAATATATGCTTATTGCGCTTATTGCGATTCACATTGCGATTGCGATTCACATTGCGATTCTCATGAGATGTCTGTGCAGTGTATAGCTGTAATCGCATTGGATTTGCTGCCAAAAAGGTGCAGGGACTTTTTTCCCCCCAGCACTGAAATCGGATCGCATGGGTGTTCTCACCTATGCCATCCGATTCCTGTGCGAGTTTACAGTTTGCACTGCGATCTGTGAAACGATCTGGGGGTGTCATTAACTTTGTATTGACACCCTCAGACGTTTGCAGAGGCCCACATCGCATGTGTGTGAACCTAGGCTCAGGGTCAGTTCACAGTAGAACGCACTTATTCAAATGTGCATGTTCATTCATTTCAATGGGCTGTCAATTGCACAGGAACACCTAAAAAGTAGTGCAGGCCCTATTTTTGCAAACTGATCCGAATCAAACCTCATGGTACTGCAGTAGCATGCAGACGGTAGCCGAAAACATGCTGCATTTGCAAGATGCATTTGGGGTTCCACTAACAATTAATGGTACCCACACGCTTCTCACAAAGGCAGTGCATTTGCGTGTGGTGGGAAAAGTGGGGCTATGCCGCACTGCACGGGTCAACTGCTTGTTTTATCTAGGGGTGAGCAGAAAGCATATACTCACCTGATTCTTCAATCTCCTGGAAAACAGGGCTCCTCCACGGTCCAGAGGTGGACTGTTCCTGGTCTATGGAGCCTGCTCTGGATGTAATGACGTCAGGAACAGTCCACTATTCAAGACTGCTGGAGCGCAGGGGTGCCAGACCGGTGTTGTACTGGGAGGATCACAGGATTAGGTAAGTATATAGCCACTCTCATCTCCCCTAGAAGATGCAGTACAGGCACAGTGCCACTGCATGGGGAGTGAAAATTTACTTCAGAAATTACATTAACATGTTAACGCTTGTATGAGATTGTAGTTATTGGATTTGCATAATAATTATGCTACAGGGCAGAATTTTATGGGTTTTTACATGCAAGCAAGTCTGGATGGGGAACACAGTGTCCAGACAGTAACACCTTCGGCTCTCCCTGTAGCCCTACAAACATTTTTTCATGCCAAAAATCGAAATGTGAAGTTTTATGTTACCATTGAATGTCAGTTGTGCCAAATGTACCAGCTAGATCTGTAGAAGCTTGTTCTGGTATCTTGGACTGAAAATATACCCTACCCAAAAAATAAACATAGTATATCCAGATAGCCTTGCAATAATGTATTAAGGTATTTACTCACTAGCAGCTTACAATATATTTCAAAAAGGTTGGTGCTATTAAAAGAAATAGAATCATTTGTCCTTAAGTTTTTTATAGATTCGGTATCAATAAAAACACACAATAATAAGTAAGCTATGTTGGCATCACGATGTTCTGTGCCCCCCACCAGGCTAAAGCCCTGGGAAGCCAAAGCCCTTAATAAAATACCTCCTGTGCCCATCCCTAAATTGTTCATAAACCAAGACTAATGTCATAGGTCCTTGGCCTTTTTATGATATAAATAACCGTATTATTTTACTGGGCAGAGCAATCAGAGCCTTCTTGGTGATAAACATTTCAGGTCAAAGAAGGAACGAGGCATCAAAACGTGTTGTCAGACCCCCTAGTTCATTGTACAAGGTGTGCTTGGCAAAAGAACTGCTAAACTTATCTAATTAGTAACTTCACCGTTTTTATCTGTTAATAATTTAGAGCGGAATTCCTCCCCGGAACACGCTGAGTGTTTGTTTTAAAAACATATGGGCCCTTTGCAGTACTGTTGTTTCAGACTAAATGAGTCTGCCCATGTCACTTGTCTGTTTCTTTCTGGTCCTCAAGACCACCTGAAAAAATGGAATCCTTTGCGGGACGACAAATAAACATGTCTTTTGAAGGTTAACTGGACACAGACAGATATCACATCCCATTCTGTTTATTTATTTATTTTTTTCTCCCTCTTCTTTTGTAGTTAATCTGCTGGATTCGAAAGCAATTCAAGGGGAGTTGGGCTGGATCTCCTACCCGTCACATGGGGTGAGTTTACCAGACTGTGAAATGGGAAAATGCTGTTTCAGAACAATATGCCATTTAACGACTGTTTCCTTTTCATGGTACGCTGCCGCTAAGCCTCTCCTGGATGGTTATGGAAACAAAAAAAATGTTATTTTCAACAGAGAAAGGTGGTTTGTGTTTATTCCTAAAATACCTTGTAGATGTCATCTTATCTCACACATGCATGCACAGTGATACCTTGTGATGTTATATCAAATTATTCACCCTTCCTTTTACCATTTAAAGGGCAACCTAGTTTTTATTTTTCTATTATTCCTTTTGCATTGTTAAAAATTCTGAGTTTAATAAGTGTTGTTTGCATATAACCTGGAGCCATAACAAACCCCAGTGAAATCTGAGATAAACAAAAATAGTTTTCGTGAAACATGCTTGTTATAGTCCTATCCCGAAATATTGATAGATCCTGTCTTTGGCCATTTCTTAGTGACTTAAAGTGGATGTAAACCCCCCAAAAAATAGGGTACATTAGGATACATTAGGATACATTGATCACAGGATTTGTTATGTGGGGGAGGGGTGGATTTCTCACTTTTTATAATTACATAGGATGTGCCTCTTTTAGGCTAGTGCATGAGATATGTAAATCACCTGTCACTCACAGCAAGGGGGCGTTTTTGACAAAATTGTTTTCAGCACTTTGTCAAGATCTTTCTAACTGAACAATAAAAGAGGATTTCTCAGGGCTGGAGTAAATCTGTGTGGCAAGAAAAAAAAATAAAAAAAGTGAGGTGAGGTGAGCAGGTATAAATGAGAAAAAAAATGCTCTTTTGGTGTGATATTATTATTAATAATACTATACAGGACTTATATTATTATTATTATACAGGATTTATATAGCACCAACAGTTTGCGCAGCGCTTTACAACTTGAGGGTAGACAGTACAGTTACAACACAATTCAATACAGGAGGGATCAGAGGGCCCTGCTCCCTATGCCGCGTACACACGATCGGAATTTCGGCCAGCAAAAGTCCGATGAGAGCTTTTCATCGGAAAATGCGATCGTGTGTAGTCTCCATCAGAATTTTGCTGGCCGAATTCCCGACAGCAAAAATTTGAGAGCATGTTCTCAATTTTTCAGACGGAAAAGGTTTCTAGAAATTCCAATCGTCTGTAGCAATTCCGACGTGCAAAATTTCTACGCATGTTCGGAAACAATTCGACGCATGCTCGGATGCATTGAATTTCATTTTTTCTGGGCTCGTCGTAGTGTTGTACGTGACCGCGTTCTTGGCGGTCGGAATTTGGTGTGACCATGTGTAGGCAAGACAGTTTGAGCGGAATTCCGTCGGGAAAACAACCAGAGCTTATTCCGACGAGAATTACGATCGTGTGTTCGCGGCATTAGAGCTTACACTATAAAATGGAGGGTCAAGGGTCTTACACTATAAAATGGAGGGTCAAGTGATAAGTAATAACTATAAATAATAATAAAGTAATAACTGTATGGGATGAGCTGATAAACACATAGAAACATAGAAAAGTGACGGTAGAAAAAAGACCAAGCTGCCCGTTTGGTTTTGTTTTTTGTAAAATAAATATTTTGTCCAGGTTTAGATCTACAGTATGTTTGTCTCATGCATGTTTGAAATCACTTATTGTTGACTCACTCACTTCCTCTGCCGAAAGTCTATTCCAGGCATCAACTACCCTTTCACTAAAATAATACATATCTAGATTAATTTTGAACTTTCTTCCAGTTAGTTTGAGGTCACGTCCCCGTGTTCTGGATCTTTGTTTCATATTGAAAATGCTACCCCCTTGAACCTTAATTACCCTCTGGAAGTATTTAAAGGTTTAAATTATATCCCCCCCTTTTCCTCCAGACTGTACATACATTGCATCCAGAAAGGATTCACAGCGCTTCACTTTTTCCGCATTTTGTTATGTTTACAGCCTTATTCCAAAATGGATTAAATTAATTATATTCTTAAAAATTCTTAAAACAATACCCCATAATGACAATGTGAAAGAAGCTTGTTTGACATCTTTGCAAATTTATTAAAAATAAAAAACAAAACAAAATCACATGTAAATACAGTAATTATTCACAGCCTTTGGTCAATACTTTGTTGAAGCACCTTTGGCACCAATTACAGCCTCAAGTCTTTTTGAGTATGATGCTACAAGCTTGGCACACCTATTTTTGTGCAGTTTCTCCCACTCTTATTTTCAGGACCTCTCAAGCTCCATCAGGTTGGATGGGGAGCGTTGGTGCACAGCCATTTTCAGATCTTTCCAGAGATGTTCAATCGGGTTCAAATCTGGGCTCTGGCTGCTCCACTCAAGGACATTCACAGAGTTGTTCCATAGCCACTCCTTTGTTATCTTGACTGTGTGTTTAGGGTCCTTGTCCTGTTGGAAGATGAACCTTCGCCCCACTCTGAAGTCCAGAGCGCTCTGGAGTAGGTTTTTATCAAGGATGTCTCTGTCAATTGCTGCATTCATCTTTCCCTCGATCCTGACTAGTCTCCCTGTTCCTGCCACTGGGAAAAATCCCCACAGCTTGATGCTGCCACCACCATGCTTCACTGTAGGGATGGTATTGGCCAGGTGATGAGCAGTGCCTGGTTTCCTCCAGACAAGACTCTTGCCATTCAGGCCAAAGACTTCAATCTTTGTTTCATCAGACCAGAGAATTTGGTTTCTCATGGTCTGAGAGTCCTTCAGGTGCCTTTTGGGAAACCCCAGGTGGGCTGTCATGTGCCTTTTACTGAGGAGTGGCTTCCATCTGGCCACTCTACCATACAGGCCTGATTAGTGGAGTGCTGCAGAGATAGTTGTTCTTCTGGAAGTTTCTCCTCTCTCCACAGAGAAACGCTGGAGCTCTGTCAGAGTGACCATCAGGTTCTTTGTCACCTCCCCGACAAAAGGCCCTTCTCCCCTAATGGCTCATTTTGGCCGGACAGCCCGTTTAGGAAGAGTCCTGGTGGTTCCAAACTTGTCCAATGTATTGTTGATGGAGGCCACTGTGCTCATTAGGACCTTCAATGCTGCAGACATTTTTCTGTACCCTTCCCCAGATCTGTGCCTCGATACAATCCTGTCTCAGAGGTCTACAGATAATTCCTTGGACTTCATGGCTTGGTTTGTACTCTGACATGCACTGTTAACTGTGGGATCTTATATAGACAGGTGTCTGCCTTTCCAAATCATGTCCAATCAACTGAATTTACTACATGTGGACTCCAATAAAGTTGTAGAAACATCTCAAGGATGATCCATGGAAACAGGATGCACCTGAGCTCAATGTTGAGTGTTATGGCAAAGGCTGTGAATACGATTTTTTTGTTTTGTTTTTTATAAATTTGCAAAGATTTCAAACAAACTTCTTTGATCTTGCCATTATGGGGTATTGTTTGTAGAATTTTGAGGAAAATAATGAACAAAATGTGGAAAAAGTGAAGCGCCCTAAATACTTTCCGGATGCACTGTATTCAGTTCCTGAAGTTGTTCTCGGTATGTTTTATCGCCCAAACCTTTCACCATTTTTGTTACCCGTCTCTGGACTATATTTTTGTAAGTGAGGTCACCAGAACTGGACACAGTATTTTAAATGAGGTCTAACCAAAGATCTATATACTGTAGGGGAATTAGGACCTCCTTCCCCCTACTGATGATCCCTCTAGTAATGTATCCTAGAATTCTATTCACTTTTCCCACTGCCTTGTCGCACTGTTTGCTCATTTTGCATCCATCATGCAAACATGATGGAGAAAATAAAAGTTCAGTTGTTAGTTAGAGGCAGGATGGACTTCTCTAAAGAAATGGGGTTTCGGGGATAACCTAAAATTGGACAGAGTAGGAGATAGTAGGACAGATTGAGGTAAGGAGCTCCAGAGAATGGAAGAGGCTTTGGAGATATCCTGGAGGTGAGCATTGGAGGTGTTGACAAGGAAGCCAGGAGGTCTTAGGAAGAGTAAATAGAACAGTTGGTATTTTGAAGCAAGGTTAGTAATGTAGCTGGGGGCAGAGTTGTGGGTTGTTGTTAGTATTTTAAATTGTATTTGTTGGGTGAGCAGGAGCAACTCTAGGATGAATGTTTGTTCTTTGAAACCTGTAGTGAGTTTCCCTGCTTAACAACTATAAACCCACAATTTGTAGATTACCATTTCTCTGCATGGTTGGAGAGCATGTTCATTTATGTTCTATTGTGGAATTAAAAGTTCTCATTGGTGCATACTCCTGGTTCCTAGACTGCGCTATCATTGTATCAATTAAAGCAGTATGCCAAACAAAGGCCTTATATGTCCATAAAAGTGATGTAAAAATATAAATATTTTGGTATTTTTTTTAAAAGTGGTACTAAAGGTAAAATCAAAAAAAAAAACATGTATGATGCAATCTGTCACTCGCATTAACAAAGCCGTCTTTGTTTTTCTGCGGTCCCCCTGTAACTCAGTTGTTTTACCTGCTGATCCTGCTGTTATTTTTCAGCTTACAATAAAAGACTAAGCTGTTTCTAAAAGTAGTTAGAGGGTTGAGACAAACCATTTATCACTGACAGGGGTGTGTACAATAGTCAGCTTTTATTCATTTATATAAAATCTTTACCCAAAAGATACAATAAAAAATGTTTCTGTAATTGCTTAACGAGTGTTAGCTTAAAGTGGTGTTTCCCCCCAAAAAAAAAAAAAAATTGCTGAAATTTCCTAAAAATCAAAAAAAATAAAATAATTGGAAAGAAAAAAATGTAACTTACCTCTAAAGGCCTGTTGCTAGGGGGTCCCTCGTAGTCTGCCTCCTTCAGTGCCCGGGCTGGTGACATCACTTCCCCTCGGCGCAGTCAGTCATCTGGGACACGTGACAGGTCCCAGATGACTGTGTGGCGTATCATGGCTCGCGGCGCCGGGTGCCCACAGTAAGAATGCCGGCACCGGGAGCGGAGCGGGGAACGAGGGGGGCTTCATTCCCCTGCATCGCTGCACCCTGGGACAGGTAATTGTCCGATTATTAAAAGGCAGCAGCTGCAGTATTTGTAGCTTCTGACTTTAAAAAAAAAATTTTAAGGGGCACCCCACTTTAAGTTTGGGTTTCATTTATTAGCCACTTATGTACAGTAAATTTACTAGTCCATCTAACACTACCCTCTGCAGATAGTGCTGATGTCTAATGCCGACCATATACGGTTTGGATCTCGGCCGGTTCAGCAGGAACTGGCTAAGAATTAAACCATTCAATTGAATGTACCAAGTTGATTGATTGATCAATTTGGGTACAACCAGCCTCCTGGATTTGCTTGCGATTACTGATAAAGCCACTAGTGATAATCACTGTCTTCTCCCCGTGGGGATGGATTCAACCATCCCACCCCCGCCCCCTCTGCTAATAGAAGACAATTGCTGATTTCCCTGCCGGCACTGCCTGTGTTGATGGGGGAATTGTGGATGCAGGAAAAATGAATATACCATATGCCTAATAGTGTCTGCATTGCTCCTTCATAGATAGAGGAGCCACTCTAATGTCAGACATAGTTGGCTTGAATCTCAGCCGGTTCAGCAGAAATTTCTGCAAATTTCTTTCCTGCAACCCAGAAGTGTCTGAGCTTTGCCTGGCAATAAGAAGATACTGAGAATAGGGATTTGGAGGTCTTGTCCCCAACCAGAACACCAGAAAGGGGGAGCTGGCAGACTATCACGGTACGTGTTCATGTGTACACGTGTACGTTTAATTTGAACACGTACCGTGATAGTCCGCCAGCTCCCCCTTTCTGGTGTTCTGGTTGGGGACCAGGCCTCCAAATCCCTATTCTATATATTCACGGATGATGGTACTTGAGTTAACAGTATTATTTAGTTTTTTATGTTAAAAGGCCACACACTTCCTTAATAAGAAGATACTGAAAGCTGCTGCAAGTGCCAAATTATACATGTCATCAGCTTTTTATTATTCTAATTTTTTTTTTTTTAAGTGAGAGTTCCTTTAAAAGAAAGGTAAACCAAGCTGACTGTTCTATCCCTTTTGCAACGTTTCCTGGATTGCATTACAACTGTTCTGATTGATTTTTCTTGCTGCTTGATGGTTGTCCAGAAATGGGAAACCCACCTAATTCACGGGGCCTAGTTTTCTTTGCTGGTTTAAGACCATTTGAGTGCTAAACACTTGGTGGGATGTCTGATGTTATCCTGTCTAATGACTAGTTGATACCCATTCACGCTTACGTGTTTTTCCTCTGAAATTTATGTGCTGATTCTAAAGGCAGAAAATATCCTCATAACAACTGGAGAGATCCAGAGGAGAGCTGTCACATCTTTGTTCTCTCAGTAAAAAATATGCTGCAATTTCACACCACCATATCTAAATCCACTCATTACCAGAGGGCTTAATCCAGCTGTGACTGGCTTTCTGTAGTCTGACCTGCATACTTGGCAAGTGACCTAAAATTCTCAGATATGTGCCAGGCTCTTTAAGCCATGGCCACCGTCTTTTAAGTTGGACTTTTAACCCGTGTTATTTTTCCAAACTCTGCAAGTTGTCCCCGGAGCAGATTGTTGACACCACCACTTAAAGAGCTTTTAAGGAGGGTGTGACACCAACAAATGCGTACATACTGTGAGCTGGGTCTGACAGATTTTTATTATAGATTCCTCCCACTCACACATCAGATGTCTGTCTGGGTATGCTGCCTTTAAAATAGCAGGTCTTTCAGAGGTCTTCAAACTTTCCAGAGGGCCAGTTTACTGTCCTTCAGACTTTGAGGGGCCAGACTTTGTCCAGTATGAGTAGAAAATGTCCTGGGAGTAACCAATGCCCCATCATTGGTATCAGTGGGAGGACTAGTGACCCATTGTTGGTGTCAGCGGAGGATTTGTGTACCATTGTTGGTGTCAGGGGGAGGAAAAGGGCCCCACTGGTGTCAGTGGGAGAAGAGCGCCTTGTGTCCGTGGCAAGGGCCAGATAAAGGCAAAGGGCCACATCCAAGCCCCGGGCCACATTTTGGAGACCACTGGTTTAACTACTTGCCCACCGCCCTATAGCAGATATACTGCTACAGGGCAGCCACTGTGTGCAGGATCATGTATATATACGTGATCCTGCACTTCCGGGTAGTGGGCGTGAATGTGGCCCCTATCGGCTTGCTACCGCTGTGATTATACACAGCTGAGCCGATCAGTGGGTACTGAGTAACTCAGTGTCCGCTTGCACCTGCCAATCATCCTGCAGAGAGACAGAACAGCGGTCTGCCTAAGTAAACAAGCCAGATTGCCATTCTGTCAGTAGGGAATACATGGATCCTGTGTTCCTGCAAATTAGGGACAATGATCCCTGTCTTTCCCTAGTAAAAGCACCTACCACACTGTACAAAAACACTGGCTAGACACACAGTTAACCCCTTGATCGCCCCTGATGGTAAACCCTTCCCAGCCATTGTCATTAGTACTGTGACAGTGCATATTTGTAGCTCTGATCACTGTATTAGTGTCACTGGTTCCCAAAAAAAAATGTCAAAAGTGTCAGTTAGTTTTTTGATTTGTCTGCCGCAATATCACAGTCCCACTATAAATTGCTGATCACCACCATTACTAGTAAAAAAAAATAAAAAAATTAGACGCTTTACCTTTTGAGCAAACCAAACAATAGACCAGGGATATGCAATTAGCGGACCTCCAGCTGTTGCAGAACTAGCAAGACTCTGACAGCTACAAGCATGACACCCAGAGGCAGAGGTATGATGGGACTTGTAGTTTTGCAACAGCTGGAGGTCCACTAATTGCATATCCCTGCAATAGACACTTATTGGGATTTTTTTTTACCAAAAATATGTAGCAGAATACATATTGGCCTAAATTTATGAAGAAACATGTTTTTTTATATTTTTTTTATTAGATATGTTTTATAGCAGAAATAAAAATATATATATATATTTTTTTTCAAAACAGTCAATATTTTTTTATTTATAACGCAAAAAAAAAAAAAAAAAATGTGGAAGTGATCAAATACCACCAAAAAAAAAAAAATCTCTACTTGTGGGGAAAAAAGGGACATACATTTTATTTGGGTACAGTGTCGCACTGGTCATGAAGGGGGGTAAATCTTCTGGGGCTGAAGTGGTTAAAGCATAAAATCGTTGATAGTGCAATGCCATCCTCGTATTTTATTTTTATTTATTTATTACAGGTACTTACTGTATATAGCGCTGTCAATTTACGCAGTGCTTTACATATATACATATATATTGTACATTCACATCGGTCCCTGCCCTCAGGGAGCTTACAATCTAAAGTCCCTAACTCACATTCACACATATAGTAGGGCCAATTTAGACAGGCGCCAAGTAACCTAGTAGCATGTCTTTGGAGTTTGGGAAGAAACCTGGGTACATTAAAATCTAGATTAGTTACAAACTGTTGTGAATGCCATCATAGTAGCCTATCAAGTGTCACACAATTACCCCTCACATTGCAATAGCTTTGTGTTCTCTATAAACCGTTTTCATTTACAGGGAATAAATTCAAACCTTTACATTTACTCAGTGACATTGCTACATTCTGAATATAAGTAACTATATATTATATTGATATCTACGTATATTTATCTATCTATCTATTTATCTATCTATCTATCTATTATATCCTTCATTTTTCCTCTTCTTTCTATAATCGTTATCTATTATCTTTTATACAGTATCTTCTTCCTCTTTTCTCTTTCTTATTTCCTTAGTTGACTATTTTCCTCTCCTCTCCTCTCCTATTCTCTCCTTCTATCTATCTATCTAACTCTCCACTTTTTTTTATCATATTTTATATTTTTCATTTTTTCTCAGTTATCTATTATTTTTTATACAGTATTTTCCTCTTTTCTCTTTCCTTGGTCTACTATTTTCCTCTCATCTACCTATCTATCTATCTATCTATCTATCTATCTATCTATCTATCTATCTATCTATCTATCTATCTATCTATCTATCTATCTATCTATCTATCTATCTCTCCACTTTTCTATCATATTTTATAGCCTTAATTTTTCCTCTTCTTTCTATAGTCGCTATCTATTATCTTTTATACAGTATCTTCTTCCTCTTTTCTCTTTCTTATTTCCTTAGTCAACTATTTTGCTCTCTTCTCCTCTGCTATTCTCTCCTTCTATCTATCTATCTATCTATCTATCTATCTATCTATCTATCTATCTAGCTCTCAACTTTTTTTGTATCATATTTTATATCATTCATTTTTTCTCTTCTTTCTATAATCAGTTATTTATTATCTTTTATACAGTATTTTCTTTCTCTTTTCTCTTTCTTATTTCCTTAGTTGACTATTTCCCTCTCATTTCCTATTCTCTCCTTCTATCTATCTATCTATCTATCTATCTATCTATCTATCTATCTATCTATCTATCTATCTATCTATCTATCTATCTCTCCACTTTTCTGTCATATGTTATATTCTTCATCTTTTCTCTTCTTTGTCTTTTCTCTTCTTTCTATAATCTGTTATCTATTATCCTTTTTTTTTTGGTATATTTATACAGTATCTTCCTCTTTTCTCTTTCTTCTTTCTTTAGTCTACTATTTTCTTCTCCATATCTTTTTTCCTCTCGTCTTCTCACCTTTCTTATTCTTTTGTATTCTATTCTTCTCCTCACAGATCAGTTAGACATAGAGGGTTAACTGTGTATGTTTGTAAAGGATGACACTGTTTTGTGTTTTATTTTCACTCATTAAATGTATCCGAACACAGCCGGAGTAATTCTGTCCATCCTTCCACCGTGAGTGCTTTGTATCACAGGTACTTAATATATCTGTCATCGATGTGTCTGCTTCTCCTGGCACACCTCACTGCTGACAGCACGCCAAACTTTCTAAAATAGCATTGTCTAATCTATGCATCACTGTTTTCTCTGCAGAACATCCAGGGCTGACTTTGATTTCTAGACAGCAATAAAATGTCTTGGAAGCATTTAAAAATGATAAAAGGGAAAAGAAGCTTCCAGGTGCAGCTATCATGTTATATCCCTCAATAAAAATGTATACATTTGAACATTTGAAAAGTTAGTACATAGTCGATCATTTTAACAAGCTAATGTTCCCTTGCAATCTTGCGCGCTAATAATATGATATTTCCGCTACATTTGTAAACATTAAAATAAATTTTCGGTCTGTGTGAGCAAAACATAACAACTCTATTTAAAGGGGTTGTAAAGGCAGAAGGCTTTTTATCTTAATGCATTCTATGCCTCCATAATACTGAGCCCATCTCAATCCAGCAATGTTGCACGAGAGTCTTGGCTGTCAAGGACTCTTCCTCCTTATTGGCTGAGACAGCAGCAAAGCGCCATTGGCTACCGCTGCTGTCAATCAAATTCAGTGAGCCAATGAGGAGAGAGAGGGGTGGGGTCAGGCCACTGCTCTGTATCTGAATGGACAGATTCAGCTCTGCTCGGGTGCCCCTAAAGCAAGCTGCTTGTTGTGGGGGCACTCAAAAGGTGGGAGGGGCCAGGAGAGTCGAAGAGGGACCTGAGAAGAGGAGGATCTGGGATTCTCTGTGGGAAAACCACTACACAGAACAGGTAAGTATAACGTTTCTCATTTTTATTTTTTTTTGTTAAGTATCACTTTAATGATAATGCTATGTTTGGCTTTAATTAGATATCAGTTGTGTTCCATATGGAGGACACAAAGGCTAAGTAGAAGTTAAACAGAATCAGAATAACCTGTGCTAGGAGCTATAGAGCTGATCACATATTATTATATCATTATACAGAAGCACCAAAAGTTTGCACAGTACTTTTCTAAAGAGAGGGAGACAGTAGAGTTACAATAGAATTCAATACAAGAGGGATCAGAAAGCCCTGCTTGTTAGAGCTTACAATCTAATATATAGACAGATAGAACCATCTGATAGAAGGTGTAATTATACAAAGTCTCATTGAAGGGATGGTTACTAAGGTAGTCCCTGATCCCAATTATCCCATCAAGCTTTATATTTTTAGTGCAATGTGTTCAGCGTAAAATTTCATATACCCTACAGGAAATATATAACAGGAAAAATGCAGCAAGGTTTTTATTATCCCTCTAGAGTAGATGAGTGATATATATAAAATGAATAATAAAGCATAAGTCTACTGTGGCTTAAGGCACAAATCTATGCAGTGGATCAGTAAATATATACCCCGAAGTCTAGTAAACGGTGGAAAATGTGGACACCACATGGATAGATATAAGAAAATAAATTCAAAGACCCAGACTGAACTACCAAAATATGAGATGCATTACTTTGATGTTGAAACACATTTAAAGGGGATTTCCAATTTCAGGGGAAAAAAAGTGAAAAGCAGCTTCTGGGCTAGGAGATGTCCAGCACTTTTTTAACCACTTCACGCTGGAAGGATTTACCCCCTTAATGATCAGGCCATTTTTTGCGATACGGCACTGCGTCACTTTAACTGACAATTGCGCGGCCGTGCAATGCTGTACCCATACAAAATGTTATTTTTTTCCCACAAATAGAGCTTTCTTTTGGTGGTATTTGATCACTTCTGCGGTTTTTATTTTTTGCGCTATAAACAAAAAAAGACTGACAATTTACAAAAAAAAAAAATACAATGGGGGTTATTTATGAAAGGCAAATCCACTTTGCACTGCAAGTGCACTTGTAAGTGCAGTCGCTCTAAATCTAAGGGGTAGATCTGAAATGCTGTTTTTTATTTTCCTTGCTTGTCCCCTTCGGATCTACAGCGACTTTACTTCCAAGTGCACTTGCAGTGCAAAGTGGATTTTCCTTTAGTAAATAACCCCCATTATCTTTTACTTTCTGCTATAATACATATCCAAAAAAAAATTAAATTAATTAATTAGTAAAAAAAATGTATTCATTAGTTTAGGCCCATATGTATTCTGCTACATATTTTTGGTAAAAAAATTGCAATAATCGTATATTGATTGGTTTGCGCAAAAGTTATAGCATCTACAAAATAGGAGATAGATTAGGGACTTTAAATTTTGTTTATTGTTTTTACTAGTAATGTCTGTGATCTGTGATTTTTAGTGGGACTGCGACATTGCGCCGGACAAATCGCCGGACCAGTGACATTATTACAGTGATCAGTGCTAAAAAAAATGCGCTGATCAATGTATAAACGACACTGACAGGGAAGGGGTTAACACTAGGGGGCAATCAAGGGGTTAACTGCTTTTTTCTGGGTGTATTCTAACTGTGTGGGGAATGGGCTTGCTGGGACAGCACAGAGATCACTGTTCCTGATCACTAGGAACAGCAGATCTCTGAGTTGTCCCCTGTCAGAATGGGGATCCTCCTTGTTTAGATCCCTATTCTGCCTCTCAGTACCGCGATCGTGGGTTCGCCGCTGGACATCGAATCTGCCCGACCCACAGGAGCGCTCCCGCAGCGCGCTCGTGTGCCCACAATACCACATGCATGGACCGACATAAACGTACATTGAGTTCCACAGCCGAGCCGCCTCGCCGCAGTACATATGCGGAAGGCGATTGGCAAGTGGTTAACTGAACCAAAATAATTCCATCCTGTTACAGGCTTGTGTCAATTTTCTGCATAGCCAGAACATCTATGTACCTTAAGGATTTAATATGGCAGATTGTTGATAGCGATAATTACTGTATTACTATGTATGCATGTGAGATAGGAACCTTAGGTTGTGAGCTCCTTTTGGGCAGGAACTGATGTGGATGTACAATATGTAAAGCTCTGTGAAAATTTTTGGTGTCATATAGACAGATACCTGTAATAAAATAACTCAGATAGCAAGGATAACTTGCCACAAATTTGTGGCAGTGTTGAATTGTAAAGCCCCATACACACGGTCGGATTTTTGCATGGATTCTGTCCGATCGGACAATGTTGTTGAAAAATCAGACCGTGTGTATGCACCATCGGACAGTGTACGTCGGATTGTCCGACGGACAAAGTCCTATCTCCTGCTGGATAGATTTTCCGACAACACGGTCCGATCACACCAAATCCGATCGTGTGTACGGTTGTCCGACGGACAAAGTGCTACGCATGCTCAGATCACATTACAAGACCAAAGCTATTGGCTACTAGCCTCTACGTAGTCCCGTCGTAGGCAACAAACGTCACCACGTTCAGAATGATCGGATTTTCCGACAACTTTGTCCGACCGTGTGTATGCAACACCAACATCGGACAAAGTATGACAGGATCCGACGGACCTGGTCCTCGGATAATCCACGCGTGTGTATGGGGCTTAAGTCTTGTCAAAATTCTACACATTTTCACTGGAATTTTGTACACTTGCAGAACACTTAAACACAAGTTCTAGTTGACACTTTTCCAATTTGTAGCAAATTTGCATGGCAAGTCTCTAGCAAGAGCAAAGTTGTAGTGGTGAGCAGTGGCGGCTGGTGCTCCATTTTTTGGAGGGGCAGCAAACAAACCATCCACCACCCCCCGTTCAGTCGGTCAGTCAGTCAGACCCAACACCCCCCTTTCGCTATTGTAAACCAAACACTACCCCCCCCCGCCGTCGCTTGCCTTTCTGCCCACCAGCCCATTTACCCCATCTAGGTCGCGAGCAGCTGCGGCTTCCCCCCACGTCTCCTCCTTCCCAGTGGCTTCCTCCTCGGCGGCCAATATGGTCACCTCTCCTATCGGCCAATCGTGTCTTAAGACCCGCTTACTGATTGACCGGGAGGAGAAGCAGGAAGACAATAGTGAATATTAATTTGCTGTTGTCATACAACTGGGTGGGCTCAGGGCACAGTGCTCTGCGCCTCGAGCCCACCCTTTTTTTGAAGCCAATTAGAGCCTCAGGCTCTAATCATGTGCTTCAAGAAAAAAAAACATTAAAATCCATGCATTCGGCACCCTGCATGTAGATTAGGAGCCGGGCGCATGGATTAGGGGGGCGGCGCCCCTGCATCAATAATGGAGCGGCCACCACTGGTGGTGAGTCTACAGCAAGAGCTTTGCAAGTCTACAGAATGAAAATTCAGCCACAGTGACCCCTGTGGTGGGATGAATATTGCACAACATAATTAACTTAACTTGCAGCAGACTTGCAGAATGTTTTGCAAAGAAAGTTGATCTGGAGTCATGCAATGCAGACTTGCTGCAATTGTGCAACAAACATGTGAAGCCTGGCAAGTCTAGCAATAGCTTAGCAAGTCATTTTCAAACTTGCAGCACAATTGCTTGCTATCTGGGAAATTATATTAATTGAATGTATAAAGAATATGCTGAATAAAGAAGCTTCATGGTACGGCTATAATGAGAGGTCTGCAATGTCTCCTTCCATATTTCTCTCAGCACATTGCTGTCTTATTTAATCATTATTGGATTTACCAATGTGTAGTTTTGTACCTGGATGTGGGTCAGTGAACAACCATTATTGCATAAATGCAGTGGGGGAAAGCAAGATCAGAGGTCTGACTTTGCTGTCTGGCTGGGGTTCCTGAATCTCAACACTGGCTTACCACAATCATAAATGCATGTTTGTTCCCATATATGTTTTTTTAACTGTGCATTTCACTGTTGAAGTTTAGCTTCAGTTTCATTTTTCTCTACATTTTCCCATAACATTCCCTGACTTGAATAATTAGAATGAGCAGAAGACCACTGGACAAGTAGAAAAGTGACTCCTTCGGTAAATCATTCTTGCAGCTCATCAAGTCTGATCACTAAGTCAAAAATTCTCTTGCTCAGAATTGATCAGAATTTCTGGTCACGACAGAAACTTTATTTCATCTTAAATCCCAGCTTCCTGTAAAATTTCTCATCTTCATCTGAAATATGTTCTGTTGGCAAACGTTTGGTCTTGCAGTTGACTGTTCTCTGTGCCATTGCAACCGCACTTATCAGAATCCAGCTAAGAAAGCCAGGAGACATTGGCAGTCATGCTGAAAATAATGTTTTCTGCTGTGCTTTTTAACTGTTCTCTTCCTGCAACTGCGGCTCCAGAGTGCGAAATATTAAATAATACATAACAAAATCAAAAGGCATTGGGATTAGGGAACATGACAGCCAGAATATACACGCTGAACGCCAGGATGTAATTCAGAGCCAATCAGCAGGTAAACTGTGTCCATCCACTAAGTTTAAAGTACACTTTCAGTAGGAAGATATTTTGATTTATTGATTTAACGAAGACACATCTTCTCATTTCCCAGTTGTGTGATTGGCTCACTGTTTTACCTCGAAATCTCACTTAAGCTTAAAGAGGAATTTAAATCCCCCTGCCTGTACATTTTATTTCTTACCCCACTTACCTTGTCCGCTGAGTTATCCTTAACAAACCTACAGACATGCACATCAAATCCAGCCTTGTCCTACCATGATCCACTGAACTGCTGCTGAACGCTGGGTCCTACGCCACCATCCTCCTTTCTGACTTCACTGGGAACTGACTGTCTGTTTCTGGTTCTGGCAGATAAATCCCCCCCCCCCCCCCCTGCAATGATGTGCTACTAGATTCGTCCTGCTGGGGCGCTGTGTTAAAATTGGTACCCTCTGGGATATGTCATGTGCATACAAAAATGTGTGTGAAAGGATAAATAGGGTAATAGATCCAGATTTCACTGTTGAAATGTGATTTCTGCACAGGTTTGGAATTAAATGAATTATTGCAGATTATGCGTTACATCTAAGCTAAGTTTATCACATTGACATATGTATCTTAAAGTGGAACGTCACTCTAAACAGAAAGTTCTGCTTTAACACCTCCTTTCCCCCTCCTCTTCCACTTTTGAAGGTTTTTTTTGAGGGGGGGGGGGGGGCTGGTACCTGGTTTTAGCAGGTACCTGCTCCCACTTCAGCTCCAACCACCTAGGTCAGTGATGGCGAACCTTGGCACCCCTTTTGGAACTACATTTCCAATGATGCTCAACTATACTGCAGAGTGCATGAGCATCATGGGAAATGTAGTTCCAAAACATCTGGGGTGACAAGGTTCGCCATCACTGACCTAGGTGATCTGAGGGGAAGTTCTCTCCTTTCCTCTCCCTGCCTGCAACCTTCTGGGACACGTCACAGGTCCCAGGAGGCTGCAGGACTGACCATAAAGCACAACGTGGCTCGTGCATGAGCAGCGGGAAGCCACCTGTAAAGTCACAAGGAGTCAAAGCTTTCCTTAGTAAACATGCCGGTGCTGGGGACCTGGAGACCAGCAAAGAACCCACTGAGGTGTGGACGGCACTGGCTACTTGGACAGACGAGTGTCCCTTTTCTAAAAGTCAGCAGCTAGAGTATTTCTAGCTGCTGACTTTTCTTTTTTCCTTTACTATAGCTTCTATTGTCAAAATCTTCATGTTCGACTGCACATAATGATCGGATGATCCATTGGTATTCAGCGCACTACACCTTCCATCCTTATTGTTGGACATGACACATTTAGGTTTGCATCCGTAAACAGTGAAATTACTTGTCTCCTCGCCTGTATTTGCTTCATCACTCTACATTGTTTTATGTACTTTCAAAGTATGCGGAATACAAAAGTAAAGTTCAAAGCACAACTTATTTCCCTGTGCGGATGTCCCGCTTTCTTCTAATGTTTGATCTTATTATTGAAGTAAGAAGACATCAAAATAACTTTATGTGAACTGTTTATTTAGAGCGTGTTTTCATATTTTTCGTGTTGTTTGGTTTTTAGCTTACGCTTGACTGAGTTCAAACCAAACTCTTTAATTTATTTAATTAACCTTGTTTGTGTAGCGCTAATGCTTATGGCTATCCTAATGAAACATGGATTGAAATGCTAAGGAGTGGATAAACACGTACAGCATATGAAAGTCCTGTGGATTTGCTGTGTCTTTGAAGCCTGCGCTACTATATTTTTTCAATTCAAAGCTGAAAATGCAGCTGGATGGGATTGTATACTTGCCGCAGCCACTATGCTTTGATTGACAGTAAGGTAAGAATTAAGTCCCCTGTTGCGTTCGGCAGATAGAACTACCACCCAAACACGACCCATTCAATGTATGCGGTTGCAGGCTTTTATACAGGAGGAAGGAGGTGGCATATTGCCTTCTCACCACCATCAGAGGGCAACTGTAAATGAGCCCAAAGATATCAAAATCTATGTTAAAACTTTCCTTGGAATACACACAAAAGTGTCATAGACACTCATTAGTCTCTCATCTGTCTCTCATCCTTGCAACAAATAATGCAGCTGGCAACATAGTTACAAAGTTACATACTTAGTCTGGTTGAAAAAAGACACAAGTCCATCTACTTCAACCAATATTTGCAAGTATAGCGCTTAGGAGCAGCTGAAGATTTACCAAGGTTCTTCCTCAGTTGATAGCCCCGCAGCCATGCACATGATCTCAGACACACTTTTCCTCAATAACCAGTCGAGAGGTGTTGTTTTTTATTGTTTTTATTTTTGGAGAACTTGGGTAGGGTTAGGGTTGAGATAATTGAGTAGGTTACTCCAAAAACAAAAACTATGTACAGGTTGAGGAGAGTGAACTCTTTTCTATTTTTTTTATATATTCTTTATTTTCACATTTTATAGAGTTATACAAACATTACTTTTTTACATTCCTGCTGAATCAAATCATTAAGTTCAACCCCCCTCCCCCTCCCTAAAGGATGATAAGGAAAAAAAAACAAGAATGGGCCTACCCTGTCTCGCTCACTTCCTTCTATTCCTTCTATTCCCCTCCGCTCTCGCTTTCCCACATCCTTAAGAATCCTTAAGAATCCCTCCATTTTCCTGAACTCCTCCCATTGCTTCCATAATTTATGATGGTTCCCCTCTGTGTCCTCTGCCTTGTGGATTGACTCTTCTACCTTTCTTGTCCATTCCACCCTCTTAATCCACTCTGTCATAGTTGGGGTGTTCGGAGTCTTCCACAGGCAGGGGATCAGTGCCTTGGCTGAGTTCAATAGATAGGGGATTAAGGTGGACCCATATTGTCTCACTCCCATTTCTGTATCATGGAACAGACATGTCCATGGTTGTTTTTTAACCCTTTCTCCTGTTATAGTATAAATTGCTTCTATTATTTGGTTCCAGTAATCCCCTATTTTGGGGCACTCCCACCATAAGTGTGAGAATGTCCCAACCACCTGACACCCTCGCCAACAGGTTGGAGAATTGTCTTCCCTGTATGCATTAGCTCTCTGTGGGGTTACATACCACCTTGCTAACAGCTTGTATGCCATTTCGACAGTTTGTGGATCCTTTGCTACTGAGTGGACAAGCCTTATTATTTTGTTTCTATGTTCATTGCTACTTAACGTGCCTATTTCTATTTCCCATTTTTCTAAATAAGATGGATATTCCTGGTCTGCCTCACGTAGCAATATTTTATATATTTTTGCTATCCTTTTTTCTGAACTTTGCGGGGACTCTATTAATTTCTCTAAGGGTCTTAATTGTCTCTTTCCTCGTAATGGAACTCTTTTCTATTAAGCTGAAGCAGAAGTACTTGCATATAGCAAACTATGGACTTGGCTTTGTAGTGAAAACAGTTAAATGTAGAGCCGAAACAGAAGTCCTTGTGCCAGTGCATATAACCAACATGCATAAATGTCCAAAGTGCCTTCAATCTGCTTCCAATTCACTCTTCACGTGATCCCACAGTTCTGGCTCCCCAGTGTCAGTGAACAGCTGCCGCAGGGGATAGGAGGGAGCCCCAATAAGTGAGCAGGCCAGTCAAGTTTTTCCACCCTAAACCCGCTCATCCATGTCTTAATGGACCTTACTTTGTGCACTGGTCCAAATCATTTGGTGCAGTGGGGATTATGGTGTGGGGTTGTTTTTCAGGGGTTGGGCTTTGGCACCTTAGTTCCAGTGAAGGGAACTCTTAAGGCATCAGCATACCAAGACATTTTGGACAATTTCATGCTCCCCACTTTGTGGGAACAGTTTGGGGATGGTCCCTTCCTGTTCCAACATGACTGCCCACCAGTGCACAAAGCAAGGTTCATAAAGACATGGATGAGGGAGTTTGGGGTGGAGGAACTTCACTGGCCTGCACAAAGTCCTGACCTCAACCCGATAGAATACCTTTGGAATGAATTAGAGCAGAGACTGCGAGCCAGGCCTTCTCTACTGCATCAGTGCCTGACCTCACAAATGCGCTTCTGGAAGAATGGTCAAACATTTCCATAGAGTTCCCTTCACTGGAACTAAGGGGCCAAGCCCAACAACTGAAAAAGAACCCCCCATCATAATCCCCCCTCCGCCAAATGATTTGGATCAGTGCACAAAGCAAGGTCGATTAAGACACGTATGAGCGAGTTTGGGGTGAAGGAACTTGACTGGCCTGCACAGGCTCCTAACCCAACCTGATAGAACACCTTGGGGATGAATTAGAGTGAAGACCAGGCCTTCTCGTCCAACATCAGTGCCTGGCCTCATAAATGTGCTTCTGGAAGAATGGTCAAACATTCCCATAGACACACTCCTAAACCTTGTGGACAGCCTTCCTTGAAGAGTTGAAGCTGTCATAGCTGCAAAGGGGGGGGGGGGGCAACGCAATATTGAACCCAACAGACTGATGCCCCGTACACACGGTCGGAAATTCCGACCACAAAATCCGTCTGATTTTTTCCGACGGATTTTGTCCGACACTGGTGTTGCATACACACGGTTTGACAAAGTTGTCGGGAAATCCGATCATTCTGAATGTGGTGACGTTCGTTGCGTACAACGGAACTACGTAGAGGCTAGTAGCCAATAGCTTTGGTCTCGTAATTTGATCTGAGCATGCGTGGCACTTTGTCCGTCAAAATTCTCTACCCACGATCGGAAAAAGTCAGATCGGACTTTGTTGTCGGAAAATTTGAGAGCAGGATCTCAAATTTTTTTCCGTCCGAAATTCAGACGGAAAAAGTCCGATGGATCCTACACACGGTCGGATTTTCCAACAACATGGTCTGATAGGACATTTTCCGTCTGAATTTCCGACCGTGTGTACGGGGCATTCGACTGGGATGCCATTAAAGTTCATGTGCATGTAAAGGCAGGCGTCCCAATATATTTGATAATATAGTGTATATCAAGTAGATCTTTTTTTACATACAGTACCTTAGATCCGGTTTCCCTAGGTGACCAGGGAAAGGAGCAGCACCTATCTTGGGCTGGGAAGTGCTCCTATTCTTTTCTGCGCTGGTAGGACAAAGGTTCTTTAAAAGCATAGCTATCCATTCATTTTAACTTATTAGTTAACCCATTTAAAAAAATAAACACATTGTAGCTACATTAACCTGATTATAAATACACCTAAGTGCCATTATTACGGGAAGAATGGATTGGTAGTGGTACCATCCGGAGGATCCACTTACAAATGACCCCAGTAGTAAATTTAGAAACAGCAGATTTATACACATTTATACACATTTCATTGCAGAAAAAAATGAATATTCTGGGGATTTTGCCAAAGGAATTTTGACAACTTTTATCTTGGTAATTCATTGTTCTGTATGATTTTGCCAGAAGGGGGAAAAAAACAAATACTGCAGTGCTTAATGCCAGTAATTAGTTAGTATACTACTTAGTTTTGTATTTAGCATGCTTCTACTTCTTTTATTTTGTTGTCACTCTAGTCTTAGGAATCTTTAAAGTGAGCATGTGATCCCTTGTGATAGCTTGGGCAGTGACAAGCACTCTTTGTTGAGAGAAGTGGTATCTATTAGACTCCTCATCACTCCACTGTCCTCCAAGGCAGTTGATGAAATAGATCAGTTTAATCAGCTGCCTCGCCGGCTGGTACCGACCAGGTAAACAAAGAAACAAAACCAGTGGTGAAATCCTCTGGTTTCATTCATCACAAAGGAGGGGGAAAAACGGATGTACCTCCTTTTCTGTGCTCAGCCGACCTGACTACTTGCTGTAGTCCCTTATGGAAAGGCAAAGCCCAGGAACAGTGACAGGCAGCGGCGGGAGTGGGGCCCCTTTCCGAGCCCTGTAAAAGTGATTGGGCCGCTGTGGAGCCTGAAAAGCTGGTCGCTGGCTGAAAATGTTGATACCGGGATGACTGCAGCCACGATCCTGGTATAATCATTTTTTGTCTAGGGTATATAGTATATATACCTCTTATGGCCTGTACACACGATCTGAATATCGCACGACAGATCGTACGACCTTTTTCGCTTAATAGTCGCAAGTAGAAATTGAATAGGAAAATAAAGTCACAAAAATTCTCTAACAACAGGAAAAAAAATCGGAAGTGATGTCATGTGTTGTATTGAATTTTCGAACGACAACTATACTGACTAAACGAAAATCGTACGATCTGGAATCGTACGAGGAAAATTTTCGTGCATGTCCGATCTAATAATATCCGATGAACTGTTGTGATCGGCGGTCGAAAGTAATGTACACACGATCCGAAAATCGTACGATTCTTCCTCGGACGACAGTTTTCAGTACGATATTCGGATCGTGTGTACGGGCCATTAAGGTTTGCACAAAAAGCAAATCATTCAATGGGAAGTCTGAACGCTGAACATACACCTGATTGTTTGTACATGAGACAGCTGGGACTGATGTAGAAATTCCACATCCTGTGTTTCTAAATTAGAACCATCAAGGAAAAACCAACACAAATATTTTACAGGGAAATCAACTTCTTTTCTTCTTGAGCCATTTCAGTTATTTAGGGAAAGAAGCCAAGCTGTCCAAGAGGACATTAAATGGACATGATTATTACTGTATATTTTCTCTTCATGGTACATTTAGTTCTTTCGAACAATTAGAATGAAAAAAAAACTGATAAAAGTGTATTTGATGAATTACAGGTGCGAGTGCGGAGACTGTGTCACTCATCCAAAAATACCAAACTGTCACCCTTCACCCCACATGACTTCTGTCTGTTGCTAGAAATTAAAACAATGTGAAGCAATTATCCTCACATATTGCTGGGTCAGCGCCTAGAAGTAGAGGACTATTCTGATAGATAGGAATAAAGAATCACACATATAGGTTTTTCCATATCCAGGGCTGCTGTTAGAAATACAGCTAGCTGATGGGGTTTCTCTCCCAACTAACTAAAAATACACTGAGATTACTATTAGCGGAAAACAACGTAACTTACAAAATGTCTGCTAAATCTAGAACTGTATTAAGTTGCTGTGAGCTTGGGTGCTGTGGCTTTTACAGTGTGAATCTGCATATTACACTATGGGGACGTAGCAGCTGTACAAATACAGCCGCAGGTCCTAATTCAACTATCAGAGGGGGTGGGGTCACCCTTACATCACTGGGGAAGCCTGGGTTTCCTCAGTGACGTACAGGTGACCCCGCCCCCCTCTGATGTAACGCAGGTTCCCGTTACATCAGAGGGAGGCGGGGTCACCCGTACGTCACAGGGGAATCCCAGCTTCCCCCTTGTGTTGCGTCAGAGGGGGGCGGGGTCAGGTGACGGAGTGGCTTGCTCCTGCTCTGCAGACGGAATTCCCTCAGTGTCTCCGTGGAGACAGGACGCGCAGCGCTGGACGTCGGAAGAGATCAGCCATCGCTGGACCCCAGAGCAGAGACCACCCGTCGCTGGATAGCAAGAGTGGATTACCACTGCTGGAATCTTTTTTTAATTTTTTTTATTTTTAATAAAGGACTTTTCCCAACGGTGTCTGTGTGTTTTTTAACTATTTTTTACACTTTCTTTGTGAAATGGTAGGGGTACTTTTGTACCCCTTTACCATTTCAAACAGGGGGGGGCGGGATCTGGGGGTCCCCTTGTTAAAGGGGGCTTCCAGATTCTGATAAGCCCCCCGCCCGCAGACCCCCACAACCACCGGCAAGGGTTGTGGGGAAGAGACCCTTCTCCTCATCAACATGGGGACATGGTGCTTTGAGGGGTCACAGACCCCCAAAGCATCCTCCCAATGTTGAGGGCATGTGGCCTGGTACGGTTCAGAATTTAAAGGAATATTACAGTTTTATTGTTTCACTTTAAGCATTATTAAAATCACTGCTCCTGAAAAAACGTCAGTTTTTAAAAAAAGAATTTGCATTGATACATGTCCCCTGGGGCAGGACCCAGGTCCCCAAACACTTTTTATGACAATAACTTGCATATAGGCTTTTAAAATCAGCACTTGAGATTTCTCCCATAGACTTTTACAGGGTGCTTGCGGCTTTTCGAATTTGCCGCGAACACCCTAAATTGTTCGCTGTTCGGTGAACAGGCGAACAGGCAATGTTCGAGTCGAACATGAGTTCGACTCGAACTTGAAGCTCATCCCTAGCCACCACTGATTGACAAAGGGAATCACATGAGTGGACCACAGCGGCCTGAAAATTGGTAAGTATATATACTGTACAGCATTCTTACACAGGTTAGCCACTTTAAAAAGCATTTAACCCTCGCAGTGCAGCTTTAGAGTATTTTTGAGTAGATGAGATATAATTTAACACATTTTTCATTTTGTTAATTCCTTAATTTGCACTAAAAAGGACAGTTATGCTGCGTACACAAGAGCGGAATTTCTGTCGGAAAAATCTTGGATGGTTTTTCCCACGGAATTCCGCTCAAGCTTGGCTTGCATACACACGGTAACACAAAAGTTTGCTGAACTTTCGACCGTCAAGATTGTGGTACAACACTACGATGAGCCGAGAAAATTAAGTTCAATGCTTCCAAGCATGCGTCGAATTGTTTCCGAGCATGCGTAGGAATTTTGCGTGTCGGAATTGGTACAGATGATCTGAATTTCCGATCGGAACTTTTTCCGACCAAAAAATTCTTGCTGGAATTCCCCCAGCAAAAGTCCGATAGAGCATACACACGGTCGCATTTTCGGACCAAAAGCTCTCATCGGACTTTTGCTGGCGGAATTTCCGCTCGTGTGTACGCGGCATAAGAGGTTGGTTGCTTTGGACAACAGTAACATTTTTTATGCATACATACTACCATTTTCTGGCTGTACTTTACCAAAGCAGAGAAATAGGAACTTTGTTTATTCCATTCAAGCTCTTGCTACATGAGAAGCACTAAATATAATCTGTAAATGACAGAAGACAATTGGTAAACCAGTTCTGTCTGTCTTCTTTTAAATTAAATTTGTGAACATTTCCAAACAAGATATTTTTCCTAAATGCTCTAAAGTGGTTCCATGTGCAGCGGTGGCAGTGACAGCCGTTTACAGATTATTTTTTGTCAAATGTGCAAAATTAGCCGACATCTTTAATCTAATGTGAATCAAATAAGGAATGCTCTGCTATAAAACCACAAAGCCATCATTCCAATACTGTAATTACACAGAGGGAAAGCTTAATCATAATTTATGTCAGTGTTGATCTTTGGCATACAGTCTTCCTTTTACAAAAGCTTGGGACAAAAAGGCAAGAGAATATGTATCATATGTATGTATCATCTAGTAATGATGTGTTCATCCTGTAGTAATGGATACTGTAATCTGGGCATTCTAATTTTTAAAGGAGCTACCGATTCTAGCATTTTTCGTTGCTGTTTGCTGATCACTTGATCGATTTATACAGTATATTTTAATGAACTGTAATTAAATATTAAACATCAGTGTCTGCCATAGAATAGCATGTGTTCAGTTTCTCCTGCACCTATTCTTGCACTGGACCATTTTGCCCTGGTCTTCTGGGTCTCCAGAGATCCTACAGTTTAGGGCCTCCGAGGCTCTCAGCTTATTTGAAAATATAGGTGTGGTATATACTAGGGTTGCACCGCGGATACCGAGTATTTGCACAAGTATCGGTACTCATGCAAATGCACCAATACCTGAAACTGATACTTTCAGGCTCGGTTCTTTGAGCTGTCAGTGGGTCTCCCCTGTTGACAGCTAAAGTGTTAAAGAAGTCCGGTAATTGAAGCTGTGAAAAAAAAAAAAAAACAGCTGGCAATGTTTATTGACAACATTGCTCAGCGCTGAAACACTAAAATAAAAAGAAACATTGTTTCTTTTTGTATCTTTCTGTTTATTCATCTGCAGATCAAAGGGATGAACAAATGCTCCTCTGTTTAACCCCTTATAAACCCTTAATTTACTCTAATCAGCCTTAATTAACTCCCTATTCTCCTCCATTTAATTATTTTTTTGCTGCTTTTTTTTTTTTTTTGTTCACGTCTATTTTATAAACGATAAACAATTAAAACTTTTTTTTTATTTGCTTTGTTAGTGAATAGTTTTGCACATATATATTAACATATTTACACATTTCACATTTAAAAAGCACAAAATTAAAAACAAAAATCTATTTATTTCATTTGTAAATAGCTTTTCAACCAGCTTTTTGTACCATTGCTGACAGCTGAAGTGAAAACAAAACAGTTGCGGTAAGTATCGGTAATTAGTATCAGCGAGTACTAAAAAAAATGGTATCGGTGAATACCTAGTATATACAATACACCATATATGCCATAAACACCCCCGTTTGATCCACCCTTCTGCAATAACTTGGAATCGTTATGTTCAGGGATCTGTAGTTAGAATAACCTGAGCCTGGATCTCTGGGCTAGCTTCATAGAACTTTGCTTAGGGTAGCTAGATTGACAGGGTGCAGCTGTTTGTTAGCACTGTAGGCCAAGGGGTACACACTTTACGTGCGCAACAAAATTGGAACATTTTATTTTCTATATTATAACGGACTCTTTTAGTTTTAATTTTTTGTCAGTTTCTGCATTAAGATTTCATTTTTTTAATGGAAACAAAGGATACTGGCCTCATGTAAAATTGGGATCTGGAGAATTACCCTATTTCAAACCAGTCAGATGAGCCACTGGAGATATTACTCATAGCAATCAGCCAGGTAATTCACTGGAGATGTTATCTATATCAGCCAGCAAGATGATTCACTGCAGGTGTTACCCACATTAACCAGTCAGATGATTCGCTGGAGGTGTTACTCATAGCAACCAGCCAGGTAATTCACTGGATGGGTTACCCAAAGCAACCAGCCAGGTAAATTACAGGGATTTTTACCCATAGCAACAAGCCAGATGATCTATTGGATGTGTTAGCATTATAGCCAGGGTCAGGACAAGGGGTGACCGGGAGGGGTGGCTGCCCTGGGAGCAATGATTTACTGTACGAATGGGGGCGCTTTCCTTTCCGTTACAAGGCTGACAGGAGTAGTGACAATGGCATTACTACTCCTGTCAGCCTAGCGCTGGGAGCAGTGAGGAGAGGAGAAGAGAGCCAGTAAATGATACGTTACTCCCCCTCCTCCTTCATGACAGTGCAGCAGTCCTGTATTAACAAGCTGGACTGCAGTGTTCAGACACACAGGAGCTGCACTAGCAGGAAGGAAGAGGGGGAGAGAGAGCACAAACCGCACTGCCCAGTGGAGAAGTGTCCAGGAGAGAGCCTAGAAGGGAGGAGAGAGCCTGGAGTGGAGGAGAGAGCCAAGAGTGGAGGAGAGAGCCAGGAGTGGAGGAGAGAGCCAGGAGTGGAGGAGAGAGCCAGAAGTGGAGGAGAGAGCCAGAAGTGGAGGAGAGAGCCTGGAGTGGAGGAGAGAGCCTGGAGTGAAGAAGAGAGCCTGGAGGGGAGGAGAGAGCCAGGAGTGGAGGAGTGAGCCAGGAGTGGAGGAGAGAGCCTGGAGTGGAGGAGAGAGCCATTAACACAACTTTTTTCCAGTGCTAAAACTGAGCTGCACCATGATTGCTGGGCATAGGATCCCCTAAGCTTGCACATCATGAATGGTGCAGTTTGGCATCTTTGACCTGGGCACTGGATGACCTTGTGCCGGCACTGATTACAGCCCATATTATTAGGAAATCCTGTAGTAAAGAAATATGAAGGCTCTCAGTGCAGACCTCTTTTTTTGGAAATGCTACTTGCCCAGTTGATATTCTCTTCCAATAACATCAGCCATTCCATAGTCCATGGCTTAGAACAAATATGCAGCTTATGATCTCCGACTTCACTCTGACTGTTCTGATCTGCATTCTTGTTCCACGTTATGTTCCTCTGCGTGCTACAGAAACAGCCAGACAACTAGCATCTTCAGGATGATACACCCTTCCGATTGCTTAGTATAGTTTATATTTAATAAGTTATGCCCATTATATCAGAGCACTTTTCATTTATGATGGAATAAAGCAGTAATATATTTAGTGCCACTATCAATATTGTGTTTCTTAGAAGCAAAGACATATAATAATAATAATAATAGCAGTGCTTGTCAAATTCATCATGAATGCCATCCTAAAAATATAATATTTTTGTAGCAGTCCAAAATTTATTGCAGGGTCCCAACATGTACCCAACACTGGGAGAAATGAATGAGTGTGATAAATTGCAGCTGGTGCTGTACATTCTGTCTCCTGTCTGTTATGATGAAAGATATGAAAGACAGACACCGCCAAGTCTGTTTGTATTCACGTCTGGAGCTTCTATTGACGCTGTATGTGTGAGAAACAATATTTGAATATTTATACAGAAAAGTGATGCATAGAATGTCTGCAAAATCTAAAATGTGAAAAAAAAATAGAAGCATGATCACTCTGCTGTAAAATTTCTAGACTCCTTGATAAATCGACTGGTTTCTCCAGCCATAACTCTGCCAACGCGGTTCCGGAGACGTAACCACGTTGTCCACGCTAGACACAGTGATGATGTATTAGGTCCTTAGGTTCCCTCTACTGCTGGGAATGTTTTCAGATACCGGGCGCTAATAGAATTCAGCAAGGCTAACCATTTGTGAATACCACTGTATGCTCAACCTTCCGTGACATGGCATTAAAAAATGTCTGCAGGTGAACAGACTTTATCTTTTTTTCATTTTTTCAGGTTGCATGGTTCAGGTGTTGTGCTGAATTTAACCCTTTCATAATACTTTGGAATTTGCCCCCTTTGTTTTTTATGTTCTAGTGCCTATAAATATAAATGAAAACATCTTCTGCAACTAATTTGGATCAGAATATACATTTAACTTTGATTTAATGATCTTATTTTGATGGAGTTGTCCTTTATTTGAAGTAGACTTTTCACTAAACTTGACCTAATGTCTATATATCATCCTCTACATGTAAGATCTCTGCCAAAAAGAAATGAGCAATACATAGTAAAAGTTGCCAATTATTAATATTATTATTATTACTATTATTATTACTACAGGTATTTAAAAAAGCACCAACAATTTATGCAGAACTTTAAATATTTCACATCATATCCTGCCCTCAAGGAACTTACTATCTAATCTTACAATCTAAGATCTCTACTTCCCATACATACATACTCATACTAGGGCCAATTTAGACAGGAGACAATTATCTAGCCAGGTCTGTGGGGCTAGTCAAACTGACCATATTGCAGGACGCCAAATGCTCCCAGGCCCGGGACCCCTCGTGGGGCTACCCCGGTCCAGAACCAGGAAACAGGACTGTGGCCGAACCCCGAACACGTGACTCCAGCACCTTAAGTACCCTTCCCCAGACTACACAGCGGGGCCAGGCGCACCCACTGATTGGCTCCGGGGAAGACTGATACCTAAGACCTCCAACCAGGCCTGGTTCTAGGCCTGTTCTGTGTACCTCACTGCACCCATGACCAGGCAGAACCCTAGTACAGCCCAGCCAAACTAATGCCAAAGTTAACCTGCACAATTAACCCCTCAGAACCCCATTGCTGTTCTGAGGGAAAAAAACTAAATTTCCACATATAGCGCACACTTGTGAAAGTATTTGTCTAATAGTCTGTCTATAACAGTGTTGGGTGTATAATGAGTCTTAAAGTCCATTTCTGAACAAATATAAAATTCACACAACAACCCCCATTCATTTTTTTTTTAAAGCACTTTTTTTTTTGCCTGACAACGCCATAGCATGACTCTCCACAGCATTCTTCTGCTAGTGGAGACTGGTTATCCAACAATACGCTCGAAGACCACTGCCTTCAGGCCTTGTCACATTTCCTTGTCATGACGTCACCACGCTACCACTAAAGTACTCAGGACCTATGAGGAGCCAGCTGATAGACAGCCAATGGGATGTGTCCACATCATCAAGCAGTGTCATGTGCACCCAAAAAAGGAAGGTCAAGTGACCACAAATTTAGCTATTTGGGTTTGGGCATTATTTTCTTTCATTTTGCTTCAGCAATCATCTAGAGGGGGGGTTAGGGGTATTGTTTGTGGGGGGTACCTGGTTGGACTGCATCTTTAAGAGGAGATGGGGTAGAATCCAAGCTCTAGAACAATAAAGCTGGTTTGATATTTCCATACTAAAGTACCTAGCATTTTAGGTATCAAGGGTACTGAACAGGGCAACAAACTAATTTGCAAGTGTCTTAAGGTGCCTGCGGGTGGCTTGGCTCATTTTTTACCTTCAAATATAGCTTCTAAAGGAATGCAGAATGCACTGGGCATGGAAATGAAAGGCAAAGATAGATTTAAACAGTATTTTAGTTTTGGGTAGGCATTGGTTGGATGAAACACTTGCCAGTTTCTTATACAATACATCTCAGACACTCCAATGGAGAAATTCCCTTTTGTAAGTTGTGTTGATGCTGTCTTGCACTTCTTTTTAATGGCTTTATTGTCTGCTTCCTATTTGCAGAAGCCAACGGGGGATCAGGGATCATTAATATGACTTTAAGGTAGCCTTAGCAGTTGAATAGAAAAGACATCTATGCTGGGATATCTTGCTGCTCGATTAGTCTATCAATATAAGAATCATGTGGAATAACTTGCCAGAAACCAAAACTAAAACATCAATTTTAAATGTAGCTGGCCTTTGAAAATCCCCTCGGTGTGCTTTATACACTCTCAGATCAGATCAAGAATTTAGGCCTCAAATTTTGTATTCACTGTAGACTTCATATTTTTTTCAGTCCTGTTTCAAGCCAGCCAGTTTCTCATCACCTTTCTATATAAAAGACACCAAAGTTCTGCAGACACAACAAATCAAAGCCTACCTTTACATAACAGCGTAATTTAAGCTGAAATCCCTAGGATTTCTTGCGATTTCCTGGAGCATATTTGGCTAATGATGTGCCCAAACCTCACCAAATCGGACAAAGTCTGAATTGTTCCTTGTCATCGGGTGTGTTATAACAAAACAAATGACGTGCAAGAAAAAGCCATCTGACAAATGATTCCACGGGCTGGATGTTTGAGTTCCTCTGAGCCCAGCTAAATTATAGGTTTATCTAGAATGTATTTCCCTCACTTGTGTGGCTGTGCTGTTCCTCATTAGTTGTGGTATCTTCCTGGTGAAAGGGGATTCCAGACGAGTAGCCGGTATACTGCAGGGTCCTGGCGAGAGTAAAACTGCTGAGCTGCTGTATTTTATTATTTGTCTGATCGATCATTTTTCCATTTGTGAAAGAGATTGGCGCAGGTTGAGTTTCACTTTCCAGCGGTTAAGAAAAATGTTTCAGCTGTTATTTCAGAAACATGACGGTGAGCAAGCGAGAAGAGATTTTATTTAGGACAAGTGCGGCATACTTCCCAGCCGTGGCTGTTTGCTTTGAAGCACCATCATTTCCCTGGTGGCTACCATTTGTGTTTTTCTCGGTCTGTCAGCATAAATGAAGACCACTTGTGGGAGGTTATCTTGGTGTTTTCATTGAATTGTTTTAGTTTTCTTTTATACGGTGTAGACTTTTAGCTTGAGTTTCTTTTTCTATTTTATTCTATGTCTGGGCCCTCAGGGTATAGGAAAAAGTAGAGTTATGTGGGTAATTGCATTGGTCTGTAATGAGTGTAGGCATGCTGTGTGTTTATTCTGTTGAGTAACTGAGAAAGCTAGGCACCACTGTTGTTATAAAGTTATATAATACAGCTAGCACATATCAAATATTCCTTATTAAGCAATGCTAATAAATATATATATATATATATATATATATATATATATATATATATATATATATATATTTATTTATACAGTATTTTACAAAAGTGAGTACACTCCTCACATTTTTGTAAATATTTTATTACATCTTTTCATGTGACAACACTGAACAAATGACACTTTGCTACAATGTAAAGTATTTGTAGTGAGTGTACAGCTTGTATAACAGTGTGAATTTACTGTCCTCTCAAAATAACACACAGCCATTAATGTCTAAACCGCTGGCAACAAAAGTGAGTACACCCCTAAATGAAAATGTCCAAATTGGGCCCAAAGTGTCAATATTTTGTGTGACCACCATTATTTTCCAGCACTGCCTCTTGGGCATGGAGTTCACCAGATCTTCACAGGTTGCCACTGGAGTCCTCTCCCACTCCTACATGACAACATCACGGAGCTGGTGGATGTTAGAGACCTTGCGTTCCTCCACCTTCCATTGGAGGATGCCCCACAGATGCTCAATAGGGTTTAGATCTGGAGACATGCTTGGCCAGTCCATCACCTTTACCCTCAGCTTCTTTAGCAATGCAGTGGTTGTCTTGGAGGTGTGATTGGGGTCGTTATCATGTTGGAATACTGCCCTGCAGCCCAGTCTCCGAAGGGAGGGGATCATGCTTGGCTTCGGTATGTCACAGTACATGTTGGCATTCATGGTTCCCTCAATGAACTGTAGCTCCCCAGTGCCGGCAGCACTCATGCAGCCACAGACCATGACACTCCCACCACCATGCTTGACTGTAGGCAAGACACACTTGTCTTTGTACTCCTCATCTGGTTGCCACCACACATGCTTGACACCATCTAAACCAAATAAGTTTATCTTGGGCTCATCAGACCACAGAACAGGGTTCCAGTAGACCATGTCCTTAGTCTGCTTGTCTTCAGCAAACTGTTTTCAGGCTTTCTTGTGCATCATCTTTAGAAGATGCTTTCTTCTTGGACGACAGCCATGCAGACCAATTTGATGCAGTGTGTGGCGTTTGGTCTGAGCACTGACAGGCTGACCCCCCACCCCTTCAATCTGCAGCAATGCTGTCAGCACTCATACATCTATTTCCCAAAGACAACCTCTGGACATGACGTTAAACACGTGAGCTCAACTTCTTTGATCAACCACGGCGAGGCCTGTTCTGAATGGAACCTGTCCTGTTAAACCGCTGTATGGTCTTGGCTTAGCTCAGTTTCAGGGTCTTGGCAATCTTCTTATAGCCTAGGCCATATTTATTTAGAGCAACAATTCTTTTTTTCAGATCCTCAGAGAGTTCTTTGCCCTGAGGTGCCATGTTGAATTTACAGTGACCAGTATGAGAGAGTGAGAGTGATAACACCACATTTAACACACCTGCTCCCCATTCACACCTGAAACATTGTAACACTAATGGGTCACATGACATTGGGGAGGTAAATGGCTAATTGGGCTCAATTTGGACACTTTGACTTAGGGGTGTACTCACTATTGTTGCCAGCGGCTTAGACATTAATGGCTGTGTGTTGAGTTATTTTGAGGGAACAGCAAATTTACACTGTTATACAAGCTGTACACTCACTACTTTACATTGTAGCAAAGTGTCATTTCTTCAGTGTTGTCACATGAAAATATATAATAAAATATTTCCAAAAATGTGAGAGGTGTACTCACTTTTGCAAAATACTGTATATATATATATATATATATATATATATATATATATATCATATATATATATATATATATATATATATATATAAATATATATATATATATATATATATATATATAGTGTATATAATAAACTACCTGAATGCAATAAGTAAAAAAAATTACTGTAGGGAACATCTATAAATGATAAATGTGCCTAATTAGTACCCCAAAAGTGTGTCTTTTGACTTGAATATCGCCTTAAAAATAGCAGTGCATTTCCTGGCTATGCCTAAGCATTTCAGAACCTACAGCATCGTAGCTGTATATCTGCAGAGGAAGCTGTACCTGAGAACCTGCAGTGCAAGGATCTCCCTGCTTCAGCTTAATTTATTCTGGGGATCAATGCTTCATGGGCCCCCCCCACTAGGCATGAAATCATCAGTCATTGGTGGGAAGCTCTGAAATGAGGAAGCCATACTCTGCTTCTATACCAAGATGGCCTCCCCCACACAGAGACACAGTGCAGAACAAGGAATGGTAAGACAGTAATGGAGAAAAGATCAGCTCAAAGAAGACCATAGTCAATACTTTTAACTAGTCCTTTGCCCTCCAGTTTCCTTTTTTGGTCACAGCTTCCACAAGTCAGTCCTTCTTTAACTTATTAGTATGGCCCTTTGTACATTGACGTAATAGAAGTATCTCTTAATTGTGTTGCAGAAAATCTGAAGGAAGGGACTGAGTATGTGAGCTAAAGTTACATTTATGTGCCTGTTTAATAAAGATACAAGTTAATATAGATTATATTACCTCCTAACTGACTTTATTACCGAACCTAAATTACCAGTGATGTAAGTAACTGAGTTAAAATAAACTGAGTTACCTAACGCAGTTACTTTAGAGGGTAACTAGTAATCTAACTGATTACTTTTCCCCTCATGGTAACTCAGTTACCATTACTTTGGCTTAGTTACCCCAATTACATCTACCGCCACTAGATGGCAGTAGTGTAATTCCGGTGTCCTGCCGAAAAAGTTCCCCCGCCGAATAAGGACCCCCTGTACTGCGCAGGCGCAGGGCTTGCGCGTACTGCACGAAGGACTACGGAGCTTCCGAAAATTGCCGAACTTAAACAGCTCTGAGTGAACTCTGCACCGCGCAGGTGCAGTTAACATGTAATTGTACGAGGCGATGCCGCACGCTCCCGATGCTCGCGCTACTCTGCAAGGGGCGTCTATCGTGTAAGTAAGGGGCGGGTCTAGTATTACTGTAACCAATTATTATTATTGTTATATATCGAGCTCTGCCCATTTATTTAACATTCGCCCTCTTCTGTAGCCATCCGCCCCTTACACGATATAATAATAATAGACCCGCCACTTGCTTACATGCTATAACAGATCTGCCCCTTGGTAAGAGTAATAATGGAGCAGCCCCTTGGTTACACGATATATAACGATAATAATAAATGCGCCCCTTAGTTACACGTATAGAATATTTAAAAAAAAGTCAGTTACGTTGCTGAGTAACTAATTACTTTTCCAATGTAGTAACTGAGTTACTAACGCAATTACATTTTGGGAGAAGTAATTTGTAACTTAACTAATTACTTTTTTAAAGTAAGATGGCCAACACTGTAAATTACTGTGCCAGCATTATGGTACCACACTATAATAAGCAAGGTTTTGAATGCATGTTGGTCCTTTGCATGGGGACAAGGAGTCAAACATTCATAAGCCAACCAGCTTACCACAAAAACCAACAAACAACCATTTGATAAAATAGAAGAATGCTCAAATTGCATCCTTTATATTTACTTATTTATGTGTTCAACTGGATTTCAGTGATGTGCTCACTCAGGGAAGGCAATGTATACGCAAAAAGAGGGAAATGCTTTTTATGTTTTTCATTCACTCTACAGTAAGTGCATTCGTTTTATGGGTTTAATTTAAGCTTTTTATTTAAAGTTTGCATAAATATACCTGACTTATTTAGGTCTATGTCTAACTAAACCTTTCTTTTTTTCCCTAGCTTTGGATAGTGTGGGAAGGGGTTGGAATCCCTATTTGTTTTAACTAATGTCTGGGGCTTCATCAGAGAGATTTCCCCTCATGTCCTGTCAGCTGACAATGTTTTACAAAACAGAAAGTGAAGGGAACCTTTCAATAGCAACATAGACTAAAATAAAAAAATGCTGCCTGTATCTCTGTTGCAAATTATCGCTCTCTTCCTTTCTAGTAAAATTGCTGCCACCTGGACAGAAAGTAAAGATAAAAATTGGCCACAAATGGCATCTGGTTCCTGTAAAACCAGCTGAAATTTGCTTAGTTAGTGGCCCTTTTGTCTTACTCTACCCATTTCCCAACTGACTTCCTTCAATTAAAAAAAATCAAATGAGCCAGGCACAAAATTGTCATCTGGACAGTGGCTCCATCCAATCAGGTGTAGCTGTTGTTCGGGTATTCTGACAGCCACCTCTCTCCCACCCCCCCACCCAGCTGTCAGAATACAATAACCCAACAGGGGCACTTGTTTATCCAAGTTGTATAGCGTGGATGGATGAATCTGTTCATTTTTTTCCCCTCTAATGCCCTGTACACACGGTCGGACTTTCCGATGGAAAATGTGCGATCGGATTGTGTTGTCGGAAATTCTGATCATGTGTGGGCTCCATCGGAATTTTTCCATCGAAGTTTCCGACACACAAAGTTTGAGAGCTGGATCTAAAATTTTCCGACAACAAATTCCGATCGTTTAAATTCTGATGGTGTGTAGACAATTCCGACACACAAAGTGCCACGCATGCAGAGAATAAATTACGAGACGAAAGCTATTGGCTACTGGCCTCTTTATAGTCCCGTCGTACGTGTAGTACGTCACCTCGCTTTGAACAATCGGATTTTCCGACAGCTTTGTGCGACCGTGTGTATGCAAGACAAGTTTGGGCCAAAATCCTTTGGAAAAAATCTGACGGATTTTGTCATTGGAATGTCCGACCTTGTGTACAGGGCATTAGTCTGCAGTGTTTGGTCAGCTTTAAATGCTGTAACAGGACTTCTGATAAAAAAACGAGAGTTCTAATCCTACCCCACTTTAACCAACAATAGCAAATAACATTTTTTGCTTGGCAGACACTTTATACTGAATTTCAGGGTCATATCAAAGCCATGTTTCTACAAGCTGTCTTCTACAGCAAATTGAAACATAGTTAAACCTGAGCCAAATACATGTTTGCTTATTAAATAATACAAAGAAGGGCTATTGATAATTAAACTTATATTGTTTGCTATAGAAATAAATATATAAAGCCTTTTCTGCAAAGTATTTGACCATATTTATTCAAGAGTATTGTTAATATTAATCATGTCTAGTGAAAACATTTAACAAAAAGTTGTCCAGTGTCCGGTACTATTCCTTTGGGGTTGTGTACCTTAACTATCGCAAAACCTTTTCTTTAGTCAACCAGTATCAGATTATGCCCTTGGTGAAGCCAACAATTTCTTGGCACCAAATGCATTTCCTAGACATATATATAAAACAATCTAAAACGGGCTTTACCCAATTTACCCCCAAACCTCTTTGTTTTTCCTCTAGATCATGTCTCAATATAATTTTTTTCATTTACCCTGTTCCTGTAACAACAATAAGCTTGTATTACTCCATGTGTGATTACCATCATCCTAAACAGGAAGTTAGGAGTCCAGGCAGCATATAAAACATGGAAAAAGTTCATATATTGCCGAGATGTACTATTTTAATTATTTTTTTGCCATACACTTTGTTGAAAAAAATAAAAACTTCTACTTTCGTTGTCTAAAGAGCATTTAGGTTTTTGATATACAGAACTGGAGTTATAGGAGAACTTCCAGCCCAGGCCTATTCTGGCACTCCTCTCCTACATGTAAAAATCATAATATTTTTGCTAGAAAATTACTAAGACCCCCAAACATTATCTATATTTTTAAGCAGAGACCCTAGGGAATAAAATAGTGGTTGTTGCAATTCTATGTCACACGGTATTTGTGGTAACAAAAACAGTTTCATGATGGGGTGTAATCAAAGAGGGACGATGGGTCACCTGTGGTGGGATTGTCCAAAAATAAAAAAAATTGGGGATTCTATTTTAAAATACATTAAGGAAATAACTAGCGTGGAGGTGAAATATGACCCATGGGTAGTTCTGATGCATGCCACCCCGGAAGGAGTTAGGCAATATAAAAGCTTGCTGATCCCCCATTTGCTTAACGCTGCGAAACGGGTGATCCCAAGGAGGTGGATGGATCAGGATAGTCCACCTCTTTGGGAATGGGTGGACGCGGTATAAAATATTTATACATTGGTGTGTTTGAAAAACAGCTTAGTAGAGGATATGACGGGATCGAAGGGAAAATGGGAGTGTTGGAAAATCCACAATGATGTTAAGACAATATGGGACGCTGTTGAGGGCGTATCTGATTTAGTCCCACAAAAGCTCTATCTGAAGTGGAAAAAAAAAACAGTTTCATGAATTAGAAAAAACTAAATAAAACTGAAGTTAGCCCAAATTTGTTGTACAATGTGAAAGATGATATTATGCCAAGTAAATAGATACCTAATATGTCATGCTTTAAAATTGCGCACACTCGTGGAATGGCGCCAAACGTTGGTACCTTATAATCTCCATAGGCTACGCTTTAAAAAAATTACAGTTACAGTCTTGTGCTAGAATTATTGCTCTCGCTCTAACGTTTGAGACGCTACCTCACATGTGTGTTTTGAATACTGGTTACATATGTGGGTGTGACCTTATTTTATTATTTATTTCTTTCTTAAATTTTTTTTATCACTTTTATCCCTATTACAAGGAATGAAAACATACCTTAGGGCATGACAAGTCTGAGATAAAAAAAAGATCTCAGGCTTCCCAGCAAACATCAGTGTTTACATCTGCCAGCACAAGAAGTGACATCATGACATCACCTACGAGGGTCATATAGATAGCCGGGGACCATCTGGTCTGTGGTCAGCTTTATAGTAAACCGCTGCCACCGGCAGATTCATTCTCCGGCTCACCAATCGCATGGGTGAGCCAGGAGAAGCACTGGAGGGAGGTGAGAGGGGGGGGGGGCGTCCCCTCCCACCGCCTATAAAAGCAATCTGATGATGGCTTTTACAACGCAGGGATGCGCCTGCTGAAAATTTTTTAAAATATCTGAATGATCATTCAGATATCTCCACTTCAAACATTCCTATATACACACACCTAAACCTTGTGGACAGCCTTCCAGAAGAGTTTAAGCTGTTATAGCTGCAAAGGGTGGGCCAACTCAATATTGAACCCTATGGACTAAGACTGGGATGTCATTAAATTTCATGGGCGTGTAAAGACAGGTGTTCCAATACTTTTGACAATACAGTGTGTATATATATTTATATACAGCCAAAAAAAAAGGATACGTTTTCAGGCCCATTACTGAATATATTAGAATATATTGTCCTAAATATTTTCCTGAATGTGCCTCATTTTTAATGTAACAGTAATATGTTTGCTATGTGCTACTAATTGTGTGATTATTCAGACAAATTACATGTTAAATGACATGTTAATACAGAATTAACCTTAAAACAAATTATATATTATTGCTAATAATATATAATTTATTATTGGTATTGCTCTCTCATTTACTTCTCCTTGCAAATGTTTTTCTTTACTGCTTTTTAGCAAAGTTTAACATGACATTAATAGGATTTTTGGCAAATCTTTTTGGCCTGGAGTTAAATATGAACTCCGCTAGGCGATTAGCTAGAATTCTAGACACTGTGGTGAATTGATCTTGTTGTGTGATGCAGGAAACCTAACTTGCTGGCAGAAAACTCATGGGGCGTAGTTAAGAGAGAATTTTTTTATTTTTTTAACAGCCTAATATTTGTGTTTGACTTTTTTAATATTAACTAGAGTGGAATAGAGACTGTATCAAACTAGGGCAGCTGAGGCTATAAACCGGAAGGACAGAAGTTTATAGTCAGTAGCAATTTAAAATTAAAACTCCAGTTTTATTAATAAAAAAATCTATCCAGGTTAGCTATTTTCATTGAAAGGATTTAAGCAATTCTAATTCTTCTGTTCTAGAGATATTGACACAGGTTTTGCCAGCATCTTTGAAAACCCCTATCCGTGTCTGTGTAATCAGAAAAGCTGCAGCCTCCCTTTGTGTGTCCTAAAACAGGTTTAACCGAGGATTAATCTCTTATTATAGGTAATGTCTGTCATTTGATAACTTTGAGAAGACTTTTGAGAAACTTAGCTGAGCTATTGATACATACAAGGAAGGGTGGGAGTCCTGAAGAGTTTTATAAGCCAGACTTTTTCACCCAGGGTGCTCAATCACCCTGAGGGGTGCCTTGAGGTTTCTTCAGGGGTGCCTTGGCAAAATGCCTAAAAATTGCCCCAAAATTGTATACAAGCCAGCAGATGGCTGAAGCCTGTCTTTTAGTTGCACAAAGCCATAGATTTTCATTGTGCACCATTATGACCTTCTAGCCGCCGGTTTCCTAACAACCAATGACCCTACCCTGCCCCTCTTGGTCAGCGCTGGGGTCACATTAGCTGAGTGATGGAAAAAAACTGAGGGAGAAGAGAAACATTAGAATACTAGTCAGTACCAGTGTGCACAAGTGTACTGGATTTGGAAGAATAAATCACCTCTAATGTTGGGTGTCCTTTGAAATGTCAATGGATGCACAAATAGGATTAGTAGTCAGCGGATCCTACCATCTTCTACGCCTGCTGCGTAGACTCATCCCCTTCATTCCAGAAAAGGACAAAGCCATAGTGGTAGGAACAATCATCAACTCATGACTCGACTACGCAAACTCCCTCTACATAGGACTACCTAAATTCCAGATTGTACGCCTACAAGTCGTTCAAAACACGGCAGCAAGACTAGTCACAGGAAAAAAACCATGGGAATCGATCTCCCCCTCCCTGAGGACCCTCCATTGGCTAACTGTAAAGGATCGTATAACATTCAAGACCCTCTGCCTGACCCACAAATGCACACAAGGAGATGCTCCTCTATACTTATGCGAAAAAAATACAACACTACACTCCCAATCGCAACCTCCGATCTAACAACCAAAACCTCCTCCTTGTCCCCAAGTACCGGTACAAATCAAGGGGAGAACGAAGATTTGCAGTCCAAGGACCACGGCTATGGAACGCTCTACCTACGAACATCCGCTTAGAAAAAGACCATCGGGCCTTCAGGAAAAAACTCAAGACCCACCTCTTCTAAGAAGGAATCAACGCAGGTCGGATCAAGCGCCTCAAGGCGATTCAGTTCGCAGTTGCAGCGCTATACAAATCTTTCTTTCATTCATTCATACGTGTGGAGGTTGATGTATCGTGTAAAACTGCTAAAATCGTTTTTTACTTTTTAGAATGGGGTGCATCGAGAGTGTCCATAATTTTAGAGGGTGCCTTAAGACTTTACATCATTTTAAAGGGTGCCTTGACTGAAAAAATGTTGAGAAATACTGCTATAAGCAGTAATATAGAACGGTCCAAAGTCATGGTTTTAAACAATAGAATAGCAGCCACAGATTTCAATGGGAGTGTGGATTTAATAACATTCCATTTTATTTAATAGTGATGTCTACCCAACGCTATTATTTCAGCCTGTGTTAGTGTGTGAATCATCCACCTTCTTCTCGTAGCTTCCACTGAAAAGGTCTTTCAGTCATTGTTTCACGTCCTCTTTATTCATTTGCCATAACGTTTTTTTTCCCCTTTACTTTGCATATACTAAAATAAGCAAGAGATGCTGTAGAATGTATCCAACACTGATATATGATTTTGCGATGGACCAATGCTTACAAATACTTTACACAGATGCCACGTACCTGGTCCTGGAGCCAAAATGCTGAGAGGGCTCTCCTTGCAGCTGAGTGCTCTGTGTCCTTAAAGGTGTAGACAGGGATCACTAAGCTTAAAGAAGCAGGGATTGCCGGCTGCACCACAGGTGGGAGATACTGGTGTGGAGAACTCCCTACAGGTGGATACCAGAGAGGAGCAGCAGGAGCCAAGAGAACTGGTGGTTGTGCAGACTGCTGCAGCAGATAATTGTAGTAAGCTGGTCACCACCGGTAAGTACCACAGGCTGGAACACAGATAAGTACTGCAGGAAGGTACAGCAGGAGGTCACCACAGCACAGGACAAGACAGGAGGTATACTCAGGGATTGTAGCAAAGATCAGAGAGATGGTGGTCAGTAGACAGAAGATCAGAGATGTGGTCAGATGATCCGGAGTCATACACAGGACAGGAGAAATGAGCAGAGCAGATCCGTGGACAAACTAAGGTCAGAGCCAGGAGAGAGACATGAAGTATCCAAGAGCAAGCTGGGTCGGTAACAGGTAGTTCAGAAACAATAGCACATAGGGTAACAGGAAGCAGGAAGCTAAAGACCAGTCAGCAGCGTCTGCAAGCATCAGGCATTCTTTTAAAGCCCAGAAGGCACCAGAATCTAGTGCAGGTGATGTGCGCCATGGCACAGGTGCATGCACATTTCTGCTTAAGCGGGTGCGGCCATGTAGGGTATTGGCCATTATGCCAGGTCTCTGGGCAAATCTCCTCCCTGACAACAAGGCAGTATGGCACTTTGCAAAATTGTTGATGTCTCTATGGTCACTCTGTCTATAGGCCAGTAGTCTGGGATATGACCCATTCTCAATAAATTCTGTTTCACAGAGTAAAGCAAGCCATATAGACTTTAAATAGTACAAAGATCCATTGATATAAAGGGGCTGTCAGTTATCAAGTTGAAGGAACCAATACATTTTCCCAACTGATTACTGTTGTTGCCCCAAGATAGGGACTTGGGGGTCCACTCTTCTGAGACAAATCTTCTCTTTCTGAAAAATGGAAGGAAGGGTCATCCTATAAATTAGTGACCACAGAACAGGGAAAGACAGGAAAAACTTGGCTGAAGGACTATCCAGCTTCTGTAGTCACCGTTGTCTCAGCGCCCTGCAGTTGCTGGCCTGCAGACAAGTAATGAAGCCTTCTTGGTCAGGGGTTTGGTGAAACATTAATTGTACCTCCCTTATTGCTTCACTGTGACACAATAAGCAACAGAAAAGGTTTTTTCTTCTTTGTTTGGAATTCTAGTATGATGGCAAAGTGATACTCTGAGGACAAATATTCTTTAACGTAACGTTAACATTGGCACTGTTTACAAATTTGTGATTGTTATTATTTTTAAAGAAATTGAATTTTGAGGTGTAATGATATTTCATCCAACATTAAAATGTAAGATGTTCTTTCTTACTGCATCAAAAGTGAGAGAAAGTCACCTGGGGATTGTGCAGGAAAACCAGAGTGGACATCTGAAGTCACCAAGGGGAACGGCTCTGTCTCAGTGAAGACATCAGGGAGAAGTTTACTTGTTTAATTTTTGACAATGCAGCAGCTCTTTTATTCTTGTCAACTTCAGTCATTGTTCTCCACATGTCTGTTTTTTATTTGCAATTTATTTCTCAGTATTATTCTTATTGTTTTTATACTAGAAACATTCTCATATTTTATAAGATATACTTAATCACGCCGAACTAATTGAACTATCCTTAAAAAAAAATGGAATATGTCACCGCTAACACTTTTCGATGGAAAGCATAATGAAAAACTGTCCCAGGTGACAGTGACATAAGACATTTATATCAATGAATGCAGATGCATGTAATATAGTGTGCTACATTACATATCATTGCTTAGGCGGTCATTGGATCTAATATTGCATTTGAGAGATAGTTGGCTGTTAATCACATGGAGTAGAGGTGGAGATCCATCGTATGCTCTGTTTTTTATGTTAAAGTGGTCACATGATTTTTGCAAATAATGTACCCTGCTATGTTCTCACTGAGAAGTAGAGTGCAGTGAATGTGCCAGAAAAGTGGGATGTGGAAGGACTGGAAGAGTAATTAAATGCATAGTAAGAGAGCATTGTGTATAAAATTGTGATTGGTTGGGAACCCTGTTGCAAGAATAACTGGAAAAAATTATAGTTAAAGCGGAGTTTCACTAAAAAATTGAACTTCCGCTTTAAACACTCCTCACCCCCTTACATGCCACATTTGGCATGTAATTTTTTTTGGGGGGGGAGTGGGGGCTTCATTAGGAGGGGGACTTCCTGTCCCACTTCCTCCTTCCGCCCAGGAACCGCCTAGGCAACTCCTCCCTCTAGGCGATCTCCTGGGACACGTGACAGGTCCCAGGAGATTGCCTATCCACTCCGGGAGCGCAGCGCGACTCGCGCATGCGCTGTGCCCTGTGTGGCAATGGAGGCGCCGGCGAAGAGGAGGGGGAGAGGAGCGACACCCCGTTTGGCCGCATCGCTGGACCATGGAACAGGTAAGTGTCTGTTTATTAAAAGTCAGCAACTACACTTTTTGTAGCTGCTGACATTTAAAATGCCTGGAACTCCCCTTTAAATAGATCACCTGCGGAGCAATAGGGGAGATTCATAGATGTGAAAATTCAGATGAAGCAATGGTTATATGATGCTAGATATCACCCCAAATGCACTCCCATGTGTGTGTATGTCCCTGAGTAATATGTGAAACTGATTAACCAGAGAAGGGCCTTTTATGCAATACCCTTTCTACCATATATACACTGGATTTTGTCTTTTTGTCTGTTGTTTGTTGAAGTATTGTTAAAATAAAGATTACATAAAAAAAAAAAAAAAAAAAAATAGATCACCTGCCTAATTCTGCTAGCACACATTGGAGTTAATTTACTAAAGGAGTTGAGTGTGTTCACGTTGCAAAGTGAATCTTCACTTATACCAGCTGAGTGATTGAGGTAAAGCTATGTGAAAATTTACTATGAAACACATTCCCAATCACTTGCAAGGAAAATAAAAAAAATTGACTTGCACAGTAAGGATTTACAACCACTTTAAGTGAAAAGTCAGTTTGCAAGGTGAATATGCTCTACCCATTTAGTAAATCAAGTGCAACATACTGCAGAAAAACCCAAAAAGGGGTATAGGAGGAAGTTGGGACTATACGATACCCAGGAAATAATAAAGATAGATGAAAATGATATAGAAACAAAAAATTACAAACTTTATTGAAGCAATGTAAAAAACTTCAAAAGAGGAAAGGCGTTTTAACAATACTATAACAATAGAAAGTCACATAGTAATTCCAGTATCACGAATACAAAAGGGGTAACCCAATACATGGAGAGTAAAGCTGAATTGAGTGGAGCTAAAGACCCCAACGTGTTTCAACAAATTGTCTTCTTCAGGCTTTGAAGATCATATATTTTACATAAAAACCTGTTCTAGCTAAAAAAAAAAATCATCTTGCTACGAAAGCTGTAATACATGGAAATAAAAATGTTTTGAATCAAGGTTTGTATATATTGCAAAACCTTACTAAACCAAAATGCCAAATACTTAATTGCTCATGGCAGACTTTAATAAACATACAGTAAAGCCAACATGGTAAGCTTTGAGCAAGTAAGTAATCTGCACTTTTCAAAGTATATCAGGGACTGGTCAGAGAAGGATTACTTTGACACAATGGGGTGGAATTGATAAAGGCAAATAACCTGAGCACTTTGCAAGTACAGTGGTTGCCGGACTTCCAGGGCTTAGGCAGGCCATAGATGGTCTGAATTTCTTTCCTGCAACCCGGTTCCTGCTGAACCAGCTAAGATTCGAACCGTTTATGGCCGGCCTTAGTAAATGAGATAAAGTTTTACTTTGAAAAAAAAAAACAACTTACATTTTTGCTTGCACATGATTGGATTTTGAGGTTTCCCCTCCTTTTTTTTCCCACAAATAGAGCTTTCTTTTGGTGGTATTTTATCGACCCTGCGGTTTTTATTTTTTGCGCTATAAACAAAAGAAGAGCGACAATTTTGAAAAAAAAAACACAATATTTTTTACTATAATAAATATCCCATTTTTTTTTTAAAAAAAAAATTTTTTAATAAGTTTATGCCGATAAGTATTCTTCTACATATTTTTGGTAAAAAAAAATCGCAATAAGCGTATGATCGGTTTGCGCAAAAGTTTTCTACAAAATAGGGGATAGATTTATTGCATTTTTTTTTTTTACTAGTAATGGCGGCGATCTGCGATTTTTTTTCGTGACTGCGACATTGCGGCGGACACTTCGGACACTTTTGACACATTTTTGGAACCATTCACATTTACACAGCGATCGTTGCTATAAAATTGCATTGATTACTGTGTAAATGTGACTGGCAGGGAAGGGGTTAACACTAGGGGGCGCTGCAGGGGTTAATGTGTTCCCTATAGGAGTGATTCTAACTGTGGGGGGAGGGGACTCAAGGGGAGGAGACCGATCATGTGTTCCTCCGTACTGGGATCACATGATCGGTCTCCTCTCCGCTGACAGGACATGGAGCTGTGTGTTTACACACACAGCTCCACGGTCCTGCACGGTCCCGTTGTTTTAACAGGCAATCGTGGGTGCCCGGCGGACATCGCGGCCGCCGGGCACTCGCACAGGGTCCCGAGCGACGCCGCGGGCGTGCGCGCGCCCCCCAGGCGGCCGGGAATGGGAGGACATCATATGACGCCCACCCAGGATGGGAGATCCACCTTGTGGGCGTCATATGACTATGGGCGGGTAGGGAAGTTGTTAATGCATCTGTGCTTGCAAAGTGCACAGTCTATTTGCCTTTAGTAAATACACCCAATTAGCTAGCTTTATCTTAATTACTATGCTAAGAGTAAATGTATTGAATGAGGTAAAGCTGACTTCAATTGTCCAGTCATATGTGAGCAAAAATCATTTATTTTTTTATTTTTCCTGGACATGATGGGATATACTTTGCCAAGTAAATCTTCACTTTCACTATATATAAATAGGAAGATAGGGATAGTTTTAGTTATAAATATTATTTTTATTATTAGTGTTGATATTATTAGCCATTGCAAGTGAATTAATGCGAATGTTGAAAAAAATCAAAACTTACATTTTTGAGGATGTTTGAATATGTATTCAAAAATGTATATTTTTATAAACCCTGTGTTACTATAACAGTGATAAAAAACAATGTATTTTGAATCAACTCCTTAGCTTTATTTACACATACAGTAATTTAATCTATCATGAACTAATTTTTTTAAATCATAAATCAAGATTTAAGTCCTGTTTATTTTTACTTTATAATTACTTTATACTGTATACATGATATTACCTTCATATTGTTTGTGTGACTTCGGGCAGTCCTTGTACGACAGATAAGAGTTAAAGTGACAGACCAGTCTAGTGTTTAATGCAAATGATGCACAATTATTCATAAGTGCTATTATTGGCATGCTTGAATTCGTCCTAGACCTCTGGCTGGGAAAACCATTTAAAAATAATTAGAATGTTCATGTACCGACAATGATGAATGGATTGAAGGTCCCTCGCACTATACACAGATCTTGATAAGAAACAGATATATTTTTTTACATACAATGCCAATAATCTGAATACATGTCTGTCTCAGATACTTTGTTTATGGGGCATTCGCTTTTGAATTTTCCATTTGTCAGGTCACATTTTGTCTAATGCCACTTTTCAACAACAATACAAAACATACCGAGTTTGCATTGCCAATAGTATAATAAGATTTAAACATTAGAGGGGGCCACAGTTGTACTGTGATTTATTTGCCAAGTGACAAAGGAAAATCATAATGGTTTGGAAGTGGTGTATATTCTTTCTAAGTTTAAATGTTTGTAGAGTGATGTTTCATATTTAATATTTGTTATGCTAATTTATATATATATATATATATATATATATATATATATATATATATATATATATATATATATATATATATATATATATATATATATATATATAGTTTATAGATAGATAGATAGATATATAGATATATAGATAGATATATCTAGTGCTGTGAAAAAGTATTTGCCCCTTCCTGATTTTTTATTTTTTTTTTGCATTGTTCTCACACTTAAATGATGCAGCTCATCAAACTAATTTTAATATTACACAAAGATAACCCGAGTAAATCCAAAATGCACTTTTTAAATTATTATTTCATTTATTAAGGGAAAAAATCTGTTCAAACCTGCCTGGCCCTATGTGAAAAAATAATTTCCCCCTCCCATGCTAAATCATGAATGAACTGTGATTAATCACAATTTTTTGGAAAGCTGAGTTAAATTTCACTTGCCACACCCAGGCCTGATTACTGCCAGACCTGTTAAATCAATAAATCACATAAATAAAAGCTGTCTGACAAAGTGAAGCATGCTAACAGATCACAAAAAGCAACACATCGACAGATTAGAAACAAAGTAATGTACATGTATCGGTCTAGGAAGGTTATCAAAGCCATTTCTAAGGCTTTGGAACTCCAGTGAACCACGGGGAGAGACATTATCCACAAATGGAGATAACTTGGAACAGTGGTGAACCTGGCCAGGAGTGGCCAGCCTACAAAAATTACTCCAAGAGCATGACGACTAATTCATCCAGGAGGCACACAACAAAAAATAAGATTGCCCAACAACATGTAATACAGAAAAAGAAAAACATATTAGATATTAACATATTAGTACATTTTGCATTCATATAATAGACCTTTCCATAAGACCTGGATATGTCATACAGATGACTGTCAGTAGTCTGGGATGGCTGTGCTAGGTCTTGGCGCGTTTCGCAAGAGGAGTCTCGCTTCTTCGGGAGAACCACAGATAGATGCGATTAATAGGGGACTCCCTGCCTACTAGCTGGTATAGATGACTCTTTATGAAATAGAAAAAAGATCAGTATATATATATATATATATATATAGGTGGATATGCTATCCTGAATTTATAAAGGAACTTAAAAATGGTATGTCCATAAAAGTAGATGGATAAATGCATAAAATGCCAACCATGCCACCAAGCTTCCCCCCGGGAGCTGTGTGAGGGTGGGGATATGGAAACCAGTGGGAAGCCACAAGGACCCGGAACCAGAGCAGAGACTGTAAATCCCACACCGAAAGTACCCACACCCTGAGAGGGAAACAGACTTGGCTAACCGTGGCTGGTAATCTCAAGCTCAAGTGCACTTGGGTTATGCAGCAGGACAATGATCCGAAACACAACAGCAAGTCCACCTCCAAATGGTTCAACCAAAGCAAAATTTTGGTTTTGGAGTGGCCTAGTCAAAGCTCGGGCTTAAATCCAATTGAGATGCTGTATCATAACCTTACACAGGTCGTTCATGCTGGAAAACCCTCCAATGTGGCTGAATTAAAACAATTCACAGCAATGTGAAAGACTCATTGTTAGTTATCGCAAACGCTTGATTCCAGTTGTTGCTGCCAAGGGTGGCACAACCAGTTATTAGGTTTAGGGGCAATTACTTTTTCACATAAAGCAAGGCAGGTTTGGACAGCTTTTTTGCCTTAATTAATGAAACCATCATTTAAAAACTGCATTTTGTATTTACTCAGGTTATCTTTGTGTAATAATAAAATTAGTTTGATGATCTGAGTTATTTAAGTGTGACAAATATGCAAAAAAAAATAAAAAATCAGAAAGGCAAATACTTTTTCACAGCATTATATGTACCCAGGCTATTGTCCTAAATGTAGTATGCAGTGGATACCTGGTCACCAGAACGTTACAAATATTTAGAATGTTAGAATTCAGTTCTTACTGATCTAACTACATTAAACTGAAATATTATTGGTATGGGTTAGCCATCTTTTACGATACGGCACTGTGTTACTTTAACTGACAATTGCGCAGTTGTGCGACACTGTACCCAAATAAAATGTTTGTCCGTTTTTTCCCCACAAAAATAGCTTTTATTTGGTATATGTTTTACTTTCTGCTATGAAACATATCCAATAAAAAAATGTAAAAAATCTAATTTGTTCATCAATTTAGGCCAATATGTATTCTGCTACAGTAGGTGCCGCCAATATTGTGTCAATCTTGCTGCTGTCAGCGGCGAAATTGACACCTGCGAGCCCCGTCGTGGGAGCCAGCCCGAGAAGCACAGCCTCGCAGCTGCGATTTCCAGCGCAATCCCATTGCACTGGAAACACAATATCGGCAGCAGGTACTGTACATATTTTTGGCCAATAAAAAATACCAATAAGCATACATTGATTGGTTTACACAAAAGTTATAGTGTCTAAAAACTATGGGATATATTAATTTTTTTTTATTATTTTTACTAGTAATGGGAGGTAATGGGTAATGGGAGGTGATTAGTGACTTATAGCGGGACTATGATATTGTGGTGGACACTGACACTTTTGACACTTTTTTTGGAAACCAGTGACACTAATACCGTAATCGGTGCTACAAAATATGCACTGTCACTGTACTAATGACACTGGCAGGGAAAGGGTTAACATCAGGGGCGATCAAAGGATTAACTGTGTGCCTATCTGGTGTTTTAGTGTACTGCGAGAGGTGATTTTACTAGGGGAAGGCATGGATCCTTGTCCCTGCATTGCAGAAACACAGGATTCATGCCTTCCTTACTGACAGAACGGCAATCTGCCTGTGTACCCTAAGATCAGCGGGTGCCAGCAGACATCGAGTCCGCAGGCACCGCGGAGTGCATTTGCGCCTGGTACCCGGAAGTAAAACTGTTATGCCGCGTGCACATGATCGGAAATTGCGCCAGCAAAAGTTAGATGAGAGCTTTTGATCGGAAAATGCAACCGTGTGTATGCTTCATCGGACTTTTGCTGGCGCAATTCCAGACAGCAAAAGATTGAGAGCATATTCTCTATTTTTCAGTCGGAAAAAGTTTTGATCGGAAATTCTGATTATCTGTAGCAATTCCAGCGCGCAAAATTCCTACGCATGCTCAGAAACAATTTGACACATGCTCGGAAGCATTGAACTTAATTTTCTCGGCTTGTCGTAATGTTGTACATCACTGCGTTCTTGACGGTCGAAAGGTCAGCAAACCTTTGTGTGACCTTGTGTATGCAAGCAAGCTTGAGCGGAATCCTGTTGGAAAAACCATCCAAGATTTTTCAGATGGAAAATCCACTCGTGTGCATTAGAAGGCGGTTGGCAAGTGGTTAATATATCAACCTTGTCATCAGTGCCACGTAAAAAAGGTATAACAGCTGCTCTAAAGCAAACATTATAAAGTGCTTGCCCTTACCTTGACAGCACTTCCTAAAAAATCCCCATGTGACAAAGTTCGGGTCAATTGATGGGACACTCAGGCACCAAATAATACATTGTGGGTGGGTGTTTGCAGGTTTTCCCCATGCGTGGAAATTTGGTTGGGCTCCAGCAGCAGATTAGGACAGCTTATATCATTTCACTTCTCTGATCCTGATTACAGAGCCGCTTGAAATAATGTGATTGTATATGGTCTTTGATTCTTTTCTTTTCTTCTGTCTTCTCTCTTTTTCATGTGGGGAAACAAGCTAAAATGATCTTTTGAAGGTTAACTGTCCACCTGGTAATAAACATGCAACAAATCTTTAGTACACGTGGGCTCCATGTTTTAAGATTAACCCAGAGAGGCCACCAAGAAATAAAAGTGACACTGACCATGGACAGTATAACTATAGGTTAATTCCCTGTATTACATTAACTATTGACTTCCCAGCCTAATTGGATTTTGGTTAGAAAAGGGTCATATTTTCTGGTCCATCTCGGGTTAAGTAATGACTTACTGAATACTAGAGGGAGCCAATAAATCACATAAGAAATGCTTTTAGCAATATCAGGTGTCTTCAGTTCTAAGCAGGAGACTTACACCAGTTACCAGCAAAATAGGCTCAATTTCATGGTATTATTCCTGAATTCCACAGAGACACGGGCATCTGTCAAAAGCTATCATACATTATACAAATGGATTATTTACATTTTTGGGTTGTCAACATAAATTAGCTTTGTTTAGATGCCATATCAGCATACAACTTGCGACCGGCTTATGAATATTTTAAAGCTCACATGAGCAATACTTAGTATTGCTGCTTTGTGGGCATTGAAGACGTTATACTAAGATCATTTAAAACCTACAAGCTAGATTTTGCAGTAAATAGTACACAGTGCTTTGCTAATGGATGTAGATTCACTTTTTTTTTTATCTTAAAGCAAAACCCTTGTAAAATATTTGTAAAATCAAGTTACATCCAGTTGTGCATTCATTCAGTTATCGTAAAATGCAATTTTAAATAATGTCAGTGGGATGATGTCTATATTACAGAGTATTTCAACCTAAGAACAAAATGTAATATATTGTAGCTAACCAGTCCTTAGATGTGGTAGCATTGGTGTACGCAGCCTATTGCATTAGGGTGTGCACCCCAGAAACACATGCGTTGGTGTCAGTAGGGCAATTTACAACTTTTGTTAGGAGCCCCATTGGTGGGCTTTGGTGAAATATCAACAGACCCCTGAGGTCTCACTTTTGAGAGAGAGAAAAGGGACCGAGGACAGAGCTTCCCCAGTCCTTTTCCCTACAGCCTCAACTGCCCTGGACAATGAAGGAATGTGAAGGGCTCTGTGCTGAGCAGCAGAGTTTATTATACTTCAGTTAAGATTGAACACAGGACCGATCGGTACAAATTACTCACTTTGTTCATTCAGAAAAGGAAGGGGCTGGTAAATTAAATATTTACTGGCCCCTTCCCCCACTCTCAATCCTGAAACAACCCCCACAGAGGCTGAGGGGAGAGGAGGGAAGCTGGCAGCACTGCAGGGGGGAGACAGGAGGCCCCAGGAAGCAAGATAAATCGGTACCGGATGGAGTGATTAGGGTGTGCCCAGTCACACCCGGCACATCCTGTGCGCACACCTATGTGTGGTAGCTGTATTCATTTTCTTTGTTTAGGAGTTTCCTCTATTTTCCACAAAGAGATCCTATCAAAATCTAGAGTGACAACATTCACTCACCCTAAGCTGCTCTCATGATGTAAAATGCAACCCCCCCCCCCCCCATCTCCTTATATGTTAGGGAAGGGGTGCTCTGTAGTTCACAGAAAACTGATAACAAAGTCTAACATATAAGTTTAGTGCACCAGAATGTTTCAAGCACACTGGATTTCTGGTGGGATAAACCAGTTATTTTGTATATTTTCAAAAAAAAAAAATGAATTCAGCCATAGCATCTAAGGACTGCTAAGCTGCATTATATACATTTTTTGTTCTTGGATACAATTTACTTTCCCATAATTCCTTGCACACGAAAAATCAGTGGGAATGTCAGGACTAGGAGCAACTGGGGCTTTGTGTTTTATTGGGCAGCGCTCTAAACCGCTCGGTTGAATGAAAAAAAAACTGACAGCTAACAGTCCGACGTTAGTAGAGTGATTTCACCAGCTGAGCTGTTATGGTCTGAAAGGGGGATGAGCCCCTGGGCCAGAACACTCCGGTCAGCGCTCTCAGCCATTGGCTGAGAGCGCTGATTGGGAGCCGGTCAGCTGCTGGTTTTCCAAATGGCCGGCTTCTATCGGACTGGCTGACATACACACGGGCCAAATGTCGGCAGGTTTTTATTGAACTGGTCAATGTCTCCCGGGGGTTTATGTTGAAAGAGATATCTAGGTAGGTTTACTGGATGGGGGGTGGGGCACTCTTGGGTTCCTAAAAATGGGCGGTTTCTCTTTTATAGTGCAATGAAAAAAGTGGAAGCAAGGAGGTGACATAGAAATTTAAAGAGCTGCAATACTAGAATAGCAGAACCACCCTCATGGCAATATTATGGGGGTGATTTACTCAAATTGGAGAGTGCAAAATCTGTTGCAGCTGTACATAATAGCCAATCAGCTTTTAGCTACAGCTTGTTCGATTAACTGTTGACAAAAAAAAAACCTGGAAGTTGATTGGTTTCTAAGTAGAGCTGGACCAGATTTTGCGCTCTCCAGTTTTAGTTAATCCCCTGTGTGACAGGCATGTGTGTTCACAAGCAAGGATGCACCAAAATATAAATGAGGATAGTACATTTAGGAATTTGGCTTTAAGATAGACGCTCAATAGAGTCGAGTTTTTAAAAACACTTGGTTTTAATGATAATTATGAAAATATTCCTTAGCAACATTCCATACGTTGTCTTACCTACTGCTGATGTCAATGGGGCTGGATGGTGCACCTGTGGACACCTAAACATTGGAGCCCTAACAAAAGCTAGTTGTTAGGGCAACATAACTGACAATGTAACCTATAACATATGAAGGTGCTCTTCTTCTTATTCCTGTCCCATTGAGCGGGAATTAGTAATACTGGAGCTGCCAGAATCTGCAAAGCAACCAATCAGTTTCTTCCTTTCATTTTGAAAGCTTAAGGTCCCATGCACACTGGATTTTTGGATGATGCTCTGGCATTTTCCGCAGGCGGAAGGCACAGGTGTACCATCCAGCCCCACTGCTGGCAGCCTATCAAAAACTGACAGCTGCTGCAGCTGGATGGTGCACTGAATGGTACTGACTTTTACAACAATATGCATACAGTGATAAATGCTCTGAACGTAAGTCTTCTTGCATTCTTGGGATTGGTCCCTGATCGCATACTGCCCTCAATGTTAGTACTGCTAGGTACATTGTCCAACAGCAACAACTGTCAGCCCCACCCAGTGAATGACAGGCTGATGACAGTGGGGCTGGATGGTGCACCTGTGGACACCTAAACATTGGAGCCCTGTGCATCGGGGCTAAACGCTCAGTGTGCATGGGGCCTAACTAAACAAGCTGATGTTCAAATATGATTGATTACTATGCACAGCTGCTCCAGATTCTGACTACTCCGGTTTTAGTCAATTCTACCATTGTGTTTATTGTTTCAGGGTGTGTTTTATGATTTGTTTCACTATGTTCTCTGAACACAGCTAACTTTGTTTCTAGTAACCTAACTTAAAAAAAAAAAAAAAAACATTAAATTTTTACATAAAATTGACATGATACAATTGAATTACACTAAAGGCAGCCTGTATTAAAGCCTTATTCCAAAACTTTTTGGGGGTTTTGGAAAGACTTGGGAAGAGTACATTTTTCTTTCTTTGACCCTGTTGGAGGTATTTTACCTCACTTGCTGTCCCTCTGACATCATTTGAGGGCAGGACAAGAAATGAGCAGTAAGACACACATGCCCTGACAAAGGGAGCCTTTTTGGACACCTGAAATTTGTTGGATATTTTCAGGACTGTCTACCCTGACTTTTATCGTAATAAAGAAACCTGACAGGGGTTCTGTCCCTACCCCTCTCTGTCCAAAACTAACAGAAAGGCTGGACCCAGATTTTGCCGACATACACTATATTACCAAAAGTATTGGTTAGACACCGCCTTTACACGCACATGAACTTTAATGGCATCCTGGTCTTAGTCTATAGTGTTCAATATTGAGTTGGCCCACCCTTTGCTGCTATAACAGCTTCAAATCTTCTGGAAAAGCTTTCCACAAGTTTTAGGGGTGTGTCTATGGGAATGTTTGACTGTTTTTCCAGAAGCGCATATGTGAGGTCAGGCACTGATGTTTCAGAGAAGGCCCAGCTCGCAGTCTGCACTCTAATTCATCCCAAAAGTGTTCTATCGGGTTGAGGTCAAGACTCTGCAGGCCAGTCAAGTTCCTCCACCCCAAACTTGCTCAATCATGTCTTTATGGACCTTGCTTTGTGCACTGGTGCGCAGTCATGTTGGAACAGGAAGGGGCCATCCCCAAACTGTTCCCACAAAGTTGGGAGCATGATATTGTCCAAAATGTCTTGGCATGCTGACTCTTTAAGAGATCCCTTCACTGGAACTAAGGGGCCAAGCCCAACAAGTAAAAACCAACCCCACACCATAACCCCCCCTCCACCAAAAGATTTGGACCAGTGCACAAGCAAGGTCCATAAAGACATGGATGAGCAAGTTTGTGGTGGAGGAACTTAACTGGCCTGCACAGAGTCCTAAACTCAACCCGACAGAACACCTTTGGAAGGAATTAGAGCGGAGACTGTGAGCCAGGCCTTCCGCTTTCAACATCAGTGTCTGACCTCACAAATGCGCTTCTGGAAGAATAGTCAAACTTTCCCATAGACACACTTCTAAACCTTGTGGACAGCCTTCCCAGAAGAGTTGAAGCTGTTATAGCTGCAAATCAATATTGAACTCTATGGACTAAGACTGGGATGCCATTAAAGTGATTGTAATTTTTATTTTTATGTTTTTAAATAACAAACATGTTATACTTACCTCCTCTGTGTAGTGGTTTTGCACAGAGCAGCCTGAATCCTCCTCTTCTTGAGTCCCTCTTCGCTGCTCCTGGCTCCTCCTTCCTTTTGAGTGCCCCCACAGCAAGCAGCTTGCTATGGGGGCACCTCAGCTGCAGCTTCTTTTATCTTTTCATACACAGAGCTGCCATTCGGCCCTGTCCCCCCTCTCTCCTGATTGTCTAACTGACTTTGATTGACAGCTTCGGGAGCCAATAGCGCCACTACTGAGAAAGGAGAGAAAGTTAGGGATGGCCGAGGGACTCGTGGACTTCGCTGGACAGAGATGGGGCTCAGGTAATTATTAGGGGGTGCTGCGGAGGAGCTGCACACAGAAGGCTTTTTATCTTAATGCATTTTTCCTTTACAACTCCTTTAACGTTCATGTGCGTGTAATACTTTTGGTAATAAAGTGTATGTTACAATTCTACACTGTGTGGATAAATTTGTCACAGATTTGGTCACAGTGGTCATATTTACTCTATAAGATCTAGATATTTCGAGGCTTGTGCCTCTCTAGTTATGAGAATACATATTTACTGTGTTCTGAGATTTGGAGACTTCACTGCTCAAAAGGAAAAATTAAGATAAATAGCTCAATTTTTGGGTAACATAAATAAATATAAAAAGCCCAAAACGACAAGTCAGATTTAAAGTTCACTAAGTTGATCAAAGCATAGTGAACTTTCTTTATAGGTTCTGTAATTGCTCTCATCTTAGGGACCCCTAGGAAACCGTCTAAAAACTCCCTAAACACAGTCTTTTTTTTTTTTTTTATCGCAGTCAACTTTCTTTAGGCAGGCTATGTGGAGAGTAAAGTGATCGCTTTCAAATGTGCACGCTGCCTCGCCATGCTTAATTAACTCCTCAAGATTCAGGAATAATTCCCTGACATCATAATTAGCTCTCTCACTTTATCACTCAAAGCTAACCTTTGCATTAGTAACTCAACTTAAATTGCTAATAATTGCACTGCTCCTCGAGGTCTATTTATTTAAAGTGAACTTCAAGTCTTTTGGAGCTGGAAGCTTCATAACAAATTATGATATTTGGTAAGCTAACAGCACCTTGAAAGATGAAGGAAAGGAAAACAAATACAATTTCATCAAGGCAAAAAAATGTTAGCTGTTTTCCGCAAACGTTTCTCTAATATTTATTTAGTAAGTAAATATACTGCAGTTTTTTTATACATTTTGGCCAATCCTGCATGTTTCTTAATTCCTTATTTATATTATTATGCTGATATTGGTAAATTAAGTTAATTTAATTGAAGAGAAATTACTTTGTGGCAAATACTACTAAAGTAGATTAAACGAAACCTGTACTAAAAGAAATGTGTTGGCTGTCATCACTTTCTTCTGAAATGCTCATTTCCTGGCTGTCATGTTGGGCCTATGGCTTCAACACTGATTCTGGAACATACATTTAGAAAATGATATCAGAATTGCTACTTATTTCACCCCAGTGACTCAAACATTTTGAAACCATTGGATCGCCATGATAAATGGGCAACTAGCTTTTTTAATAAGAGAGGTCAGCAATGATAACCTACAGTACAGGATACCTTTAACCACTTCAACTCCAGAAGGTTTTACCCCCTTCCTGACCAGGCCATTTTTTAGCGATACAGCACTGCGTTACTTTAACCACTTGACCACTGGGCACTTAAACCCCCTTTCTGCCCAGACCAATTTTCAGCTTTCGGTGCTCTCACACTTTGACAATTATTCAGTCATGCAACACTGTACCTATATGAAATGTTTGTCCTTTTTTTCACACAAATAGAGCTTTCTTTTGGTGGTATTTAATCACCGCTGTTTTTTAAAAATTGTTGCACTATAAATCAAAAAAGACTAAAAATTTGGTAAACAAATTTATAAAAATTCTTTGTTTCTGTTAAAAATTATTGCAGAGTATTGGTGAGTATTGACGAGTATTGGCGAGTATTGGCAGAGTATTGCAGAGTATTGCAGATTATTGCAGAGTATGGGCAGAGTACTGCATAGTATTGGTAGAGTACTGCAGAGTATTGGCACTGAGCAGTGCTGTGGGCACTACAGATCCAGCCCACAGTGCTGCTGCAAACGATCTCTCCCCTCACACTGTATAGATCGGTACAGAGAGGGGAGGGAGGAACCGGCATCATGACATGACGCCAGTTTGTTTACAAGTGATCGCTCCATCATTTGATGGAGCGATCACGTGGTAAACGGCCGCTACCAGCGGCCATTTACTGTGATCCGTGATGCGCCGGGTCTTCCGGACCCCCAGGGGGCACACGAGAGCAACATTCTGGGAGGATGTCCATGGACACCCTCCCAGAATATGCCGGCCGTGCTGTAGCCATCTTTCGGCTATGGCCCGGTCTGCAAGTGGTTAACTGACAATTGCGTGGTAGTGCGAAGCTGTACCCAAATAAAATGTATGTCTTTTTTTCCCCTACAAATGGATCTTTCTTTTGGTGGTATTTGTTCACTTCTGCTGGATTTTATTTTTTGCGTTATAAACAAAAAATGACCAACCATTTAAAAAAACAACTATATTTTTTACTTTCTGCTATAAAATATATCCAATAAAAAAATTGTAAAAAAATCAAATTTCTTCATCAATTTAAGCCAATATGTATTCTGCTACGTATTTTTGGTTAAAAAAAATCCCTATAAGTGTATATATTGATTGGTTTGTGCAAAAGTGATAGCATCTACAAACTATGGGATAGATTTAGGGACTTTTTCTTTTTTTTATATTATTTACTAGTAATGGCAGCGAACAGCTATTTTTAGTGGGACAGCGACATTGCGGAGGACAAATTTGACACTAAGTGTCACTGTACTAATGACATAGTATATATAGGTGAGGGTTTATATCCACTTTAAAGTAGGGATGCACCGATACCGAGTGTTTTCACGAGTACTCGTACTTGTGAAAATGCTCTCTATATCAAAACCAATACTTTGTAGTGCAATTGATATTTTATATTGGCGCAAATCGCACAGCAAAGTATCGGTACTCGGTATCCGCGAATACTTGACCAAAAGTATCTGTACTCATACTCGTTGATAAAAAAAAGGGTATCGGTGCGTCCCTACTTTACAGAATTATTCATGCAATACACAGTATTCAATTGAAATTATACAGTATACCCAGACAAATTGAGACATAATATTAATGACTCTGGTACTATTGTGCCAAAATCTATGAATTGTGTATAATCCAACGTCTGTTCATTGCACAAGCACTTACAGGATCTGGTGACAAAGAAGAGTGTCATAAATGGCCTCTGGTTAACTTGTCCTAGTCCTGGCCATCATTGAGTGCAGCAGTGGTCAACAGACATACTCTAAGCCCCTGGTGGTCAACCTGGTGTATGAGGCTGTTTGAGGGAGTTTGGTGCCTATGTTGTGGCCCTCAGGCAACAGCATCCCATAGTGAGAGAAAGGTTATTGACATGTAAAGGGGATGTAATGACAATGATCTCTAGAAGTCTCATGTAAAATGTCCCCAGTCTCTGTCTCCTCTTCATGTCTTCCGTCTCCAAGCACACCTGTAGAATGCCTCCAGTATGTCGACGGGCACTGACAATATTCTGCAGTGCTACAAATGTGGCATTTTATGTGTGACTCCTCTGAGATGTTAAAGGTCAAAGCTGAGGCCTTCTATATCTAGAAAGTTGGTGGAAGCGGCTCTATCTTCTCATCTGAGGGTATAAATGACCATGCAGGCCCAAATAAAAATAATTTGATGAAAGCTTTGCCACATAATATTTGGAAAATGCCAATCTTGAGCTAAAGTCCAAAAAGTCAACCCTATTTATATAAAGTAGAAGTGAGGAAGGATTTATTAATGTGATTACTTTTTGTCTCAGTGACCACACAGGATTTAAGAGCAATCTTTACAACCGGAGCAAACAGCAAGAGAAAACAGGGGTTCTAACTCATCCCCCCCACCTCTATTTAAAAGCTGTTTCTTATACACTTTGTCCCTATTGAAAAGATTCCAATGACAGGGAATCTAGCACTTCCTTATGCTATCTAACTAAACATAAATTTGGATAGTATTCTGCTTAAAAGCATAACTATGGACAGATATAATTTAGTTCACATTTAGTTCAGTTATGCAGTTAAAGTTATATTAAAGGCATTTTTTTAAAATAACAAACATGCTGCTCTGTGCAATGGTTTTGCACAGAGCAGCCTTAATCCTCCTCTTCTCGGGTCCTTCGCCGGAGCTCCTGGACCCTCCCTCCTGCCAAGTGCCCCCAGAGCAAGCAGCTTGCAATAGAATGCATAAATGTAAAAAAAACTTCAGCCTTTAGAACCACTTTAATAAAAAAAGGAGAAAGCACAGAGTTGACCTCTCCAGTTTTCTACTGTTCCTTCACCACCTTCTTATCCACAGTTTAGGGCAGGTCCTTGTTCAAGCTGTATTTCATTAATGTCAGTGTTCAAAATTGAGGCCACGCGCCTATATATGCTGCCTGCTAAGAGAAAGTGAATCTCAAAATTGGCTGAATAGAATAACAGAACCTTTGACAGGTAGTACAGTTTAACTGCTTAGCGACCGCCGGCTGTCAATTGACGGTCCTGTCAGAGAAGAGGAGACCGATGGTGTGTTCTCAGTACAGAGAAACACCGATTGGTCTCCTCCCCTTGTAAATCCCCTCCCCCTAGAGTTAGAATCACTCCCAGGAAACATATTAACCCCTTCAGCGCCCCCTAGTGTTAACCCCTTCCCTGTCAGTCACATTTATATAGTAATCAATGCATTTTTATAGCACGGATCGCTGTATAAATGTGAATGGTCCCAAAAGTGTGTCAAAAGTGTCCGATATGTCCGCCACAATATCGCAGTCACGATAAAAATCGCAGATCGCCGCCATTACTAGTTAAAAAAAAATTATAATAAAAATGCTATAAATCTATCCTCAAATTTTAGGCGCTATAACTTTTGTGCAAACCAATCAATATACGCTTATTGTGATTTTTTTGACCAAAAATATGTAGAAGAATACGTATCAGCCTAAACTGAGGAAAAAAATGTTTTTTTTTATATTTTTTGGGGATATTTAGTATAGCAAAAAGTAAATAATATTGTTTTTTTTTTAAACTTGTCCCTTTTCTTTTGTTTATAGCACAAAAAATTAAAACCGCAGAGGTGATCAAATACCACCAAAAGAAAGCTCTATTTGTGGGGATAAAATGATAACAAGTTCATCTGGGTACAGTGTTGTATGACCGCTCAGTTGTCATTCAAAGTGTGACAGCGCTGAAAGCTGAAAAATGGCTTGGGCAGAAAGGGGGTGAAAAGGCCCTGTACTGAGGTGGTTAAACATAAGTCCTTTTAAATATGCATTTAGCTGGTTGCCTATAGTTCTGCTTAAAGGTCTATGAGGACAATTAACTTTGTCTTCTACCCATACATCATGTTTATATTTTAAATAAAAGCTTCATAGGATGAGTGGTATTATTCTTATGAAATGTTATAAATACATTAAGTTTTCATTATGATATTCAGTTCTGTGATACAGATCTTCAATAAGCAAAGAGAGATTTTTTTTTATAAATCTTTATTAAAATATATATAAAACAGAGAGAGACATGATCCCAGAGAGATAATTCTGTGCTTCTATTTTTTTTCAGGATATTGGTCTGTCTAAAGTTACAGGTCTTAAAGGTGTAAAGCTCTCCTGCTAGTTGGTTTGGATGTCAATTGCACTTTATCAGAAACCTTTACTAGGGCTATGATATTTAATAGCTTCCCAGTGTTATTGTTTTGTCCATGTAATGTGTTTTAGAGTGGCCAAAGAAGGACTGAAATAGGGGGTACAAGTACTAGGATGGACAACAGTCCTGCTGTGGATAGGGTGTGTGTTCAACACTAAGTGGAAAGGTATGAAAATGCGGATAGTGTGACAAAGATTACTAAAATAAAATGAATAGTTGCAAACTGTAAAAGAAGAAACTCATGGGTTGATTTACTAAAGGCAAATAGACTGTGCACTTTGCTCCACAGCTTAGTAAATGAGGTAAAGCTTCACTTTGCAAAGAATAACCAATCACGTGCACGGAAAAAAAAAATGCTTTATTGCTTGCACATGATTGGATGTTGAAAGTCAGCAGAGTTTCTGCTTATTTACTAAGCTCTGGAGCAACTTCACTTCCAAAGTTCACAGTCTATTTGCCTTTAGTAAATCAACCCCTCAGTCTCAGCTGCAATAAATTCATAGAAATTAAAAATAACCCAAAAGAATTTAGATAACAAAATCACAGAAGGTTTGTACTTTTATTTTGTCATATTTTCCATGCTTTTTTAGCTTTTTTTTTTACCATCAGACCTGATAAACTAAAATGTCTTGTTCTACAGATATTGGATGTAATTTTTGTTAAACTCAATGGGGTGGATATACTAATGACAATTAGACTATGCACTTTGCAAGTGGAGTTGCACTGATTTTCCCCAGAGCTTAGTGAATGCAGTGAAGCTCTGCTGATTTCCATCCATCCATTTTTTTTCCTTTTTCCTTGCACCTGATTGGGTATGTATTACAAAGTGAAGCTTTACCACATTCACTAAATACAACTGCACGTGCAAAGTGCCTAGTCTATTTGCCTTTAGTAAATCAACTCCAATGTGTACATACAAGAGCTCCAGTGTTTCTCTGTGGAGAGAGGAGGGCCTTCCAGAATCTCTGCAGCACTTCACCAATCAGGCCTGCATGGTAGAGTGGGCAGACGGAAGCCACTCCTCAGTAAAAGGCACATGACAGCCCACCTGGAGTTTGCCAAAAGGTACTTAAAGGACTCTCAGACCATGAGAAACAAAATGCTCTGGTCTGTTGAAACAAAGCCTGAATAGCAAGCATCATGTCTGAGGGAAACCAGGCACCGCTCATCACCTGGCTAATACCATCCCTACAGTGAAGCATGGTGGTGGCATGCTTCAGCAGAAACTGGGAGACTAGTCAGGATCAAGGGAAAGATAAATTCAGCAACGTACAGAGACATCCTTGATGAAAACCTGCTCCAGAGCGCTTTGGACCTCAGACTGTGGCAAAGGTTCATCTTCCAACAGGACAATGGCCCTGAGCACACAGTCAAGATAACAAAGGAGTGGCTACGGGACAACTCTGTGACTGTCTTTGAGTAGCCAGAGCCCAGACTTGAACCCGATTGAACATCTCTGGAGAGATCTGATAATGGCGGTGCACCGACGCTCCCCATCCAACCTGATGGAGCTTGAGAGGCCCTGCAAAGAAGAATGGGAGAAACTACCCAAAAATAGGTGTGCCAAGCTTGTAGCATCATACTCAAAAATACTTGAGGCTGTAATTGGTGCCAAAGGTGCTTCAACAAAGTATTGAGCAAAGACTGTGAATACGTACATGGGATTTTTTTTGTTTTTTATTTTAAATAGATTTTCAAAGATTTCAAACAAACTTCTTTAACATTGTCATTAAGGGGTATTGTTTGTAGAATTTTGAAGAAAATAATGAATTTTATCAATTTTAGAAAAAGGCTGTAACATAACAAAATGTGGAAAAAGTGAAGAGCTGTGAATACTTTCTGGATGCACTGTAAGTGAAACATCCTGAAATATTTTTTTCAATACAAATCTTTTTTGCACACAAAGTTTAAAATGGAAACAATTTTTACCTTCCTAAATTTTTTTGCTGGCATCGTTCGCTGGCATTCAAAATGGTATACTTTTTATTTTATTGTGATCAATTTGATAGGTCATGCTGGATATCCACTTACCATGGCTCCTGGCAACTTGTCTAGCTGCATCAGTGAAAGGCCAGCAATAACCTCCAAGAACACTCCCCCCCCCCCCCCCCCCGTTTGTTTGCGTGGCGCAGTTTTTTGTAGCTGAGCGCATGATGATGTATAAAGGCCAGTTTACATTGCAACATGTATTGTTTTGGCAAACTGTATTGTCAGAGGAACCTTTGTACTTTTTTGGTGCACACACAAACGTTTGTAAATCAGGTGCAAAAGTGCGCAATCAATTTATTTTTTCTCATGGACACGTTTGCATTTCTGCTTTGCTGAATCAGCTCCAATTAAACTCTGTATCAGAAAACGTCTACAGGGATCTCTCAGTCTGTGACGTCCCACCTACCAGTGATTTTGGACTTGTTTTAAGTAATATCTGATTTACAGGCCTGCCATTGATGTATAAACATTCCATTGACTCTTTTTAAGTGTTCGGGAAGCAGTTACTCCATCATTCAAAGGCATTGTCATCACGCACATTTGAGCATGTCAGCACTGTGTTTAAATGACATTTAGGGAACGGCCCCAAAGCCTTTGTTCAAGATGGTCCTAATTTTGTAATAAAAAGGGCTACAGGAATAACATCCATATGAAGTACTTTCATTGAAGAATGTGAAAATATTTAAGTCTTTCTTAAGTTACAAGGTGAGACAACTTTATTATTTTGTTTACAGGCGACATACACAGCTGAATACAATGTAAGGATGCATTGTTAATTTAACATACAAATGTTTACATGTTTGACATATGGGTTGTACTGCCATTATATGGCCCACACACTAAGACGGAATGTATTTACACTGGAGAATCCTGGTGCGTGACCTAACATAAAGTTTAACCTAACTACAGCGCTATACATAAACACAGAGAATCACATTTATCCCCATTACATCATACTGTGCTTTGATCCAGTGTTGTAAAGGTGCTATGATTCTTTGGATTGGTGGGATATGGGCTTCACCTGCCAAAATGGAGGCTGTTGTCTACATTCTACAGATATAAACGATATGAACTTAACCATAATTCAGTTTCAGGTAAACAAACTTTGGAGTGGTTGAGACTTAAAGCAGAACTAAAACTCCTCCAATCTTTTACAGCCGGAGGCTGCCATTTTAGCCTTTATTTGATCTGCAAGGGCCATGGTGCTGCACATGTGATCTGTTATGACAGCTCAGTTGAGTGCATAAGCAACTGTGACAACTTCATTCACGGCATGCCTTGAATGTAACTGTTTTTGGGAAATAGTTAAATCAATGGGTTCAGTCCAGCTTTAAGGTAGACAAACTGCTAGGACATTCCTTAACCACTTGACCTCCGAAAGATTTACCCCCCTTCATGACCAGGCAATTTTTTGCAATACAGCACTGCATTACTTTAACTGACAATTGCAAGGGCGTGTGACGCTGTACACAAATAAAATGTATGTCCTTTTTTCTCACAAGTAGAGCTTTCTTTTGGTGGTATTTGATCACCTTTGTGTTTTTTTATTTTTTTGAGCTATAAACAAAAAAAGGCCGACAATTTTGAAAAACAAAAAAAAAATGTACTTTCTGCTATAAAACACGCCCAATAAAAAATTAAAAAAATCTAATTTCTTTATCAATTTAGGCCTATATGTATTCTGCTACATATTTTTGTTAAAAAAAATCCCAATAAGAATATATTGATTGGTTTGTGCAAAAGTAATAGTGTCTACAAACCATGGGATATATTTATGGAAATTTTAATTAATTTATTTTTTTACTAGTAATGGCGGTGATCAATGACTTATAGCCGGACTGTGATATTGCGGCGGACAAATCAGACACTAAGTGACACTTTTTTGGGGACCAGTGACACTAATACAGTGATCAGTGCTAAACATATGCACTGTTACTGTGCTAATGTCACTGGCTGGGAAGGGTTTAACATCAGGGGCGATCAAAGGGTTAAATGTGTGCCTAGCTGTGTTACTGTGGGAGGTGCTTTTACTAGGGGAAGGCATTGATCCATGTCCAGGAACACAGGATCAATGCCTTCCCTGCTGACAGAATGGCAATCTGCCTTGTTTACATAGGCAGACCGCCGTTCTGCCTCTCTGCCGAATGATCGGCGGGTGCCAGCAGTCATAGAGTCGGCGGTACCCGCAGATCAGCTCCCGCTGTGTATGATCACAGCAGGCATGCCCCAGACCCTGAAGTGCAGGAATGCTTACTAGGTATGTGATTCTGCACAGGAGAACCTCCCTTATACTTCCCTGAGCCCCATCTCTGTCCGGCGATGTCCACGAGTATCTCGGCCGTCTGAGACGCTACCTCCTAATTGGCTGAGACACAGAAGCGGTGCCATTGGTTCCCACTGCTGTCAATCAAAGTCAGTCAGCCAATCAGGAGAGAGAGGGGGCGCAGCTCCGTGTCTGAATGGACACAAGGAGCTGTGAAACAGCTCCGGTGCCCCCATATCAACCAGCTTTCTGTGGGGACACTCGACAGGAGGGAGGGGCCAGGAGCACAGAAGAGGGACCCGAGAAGAGGAGGATCTGGGCTGCTCTGTGCAGTGGATTTGGGTAATTATAAAATTTTAATGAAAAAAAACGAGACGAGGCACATGTGCGGAGCCGGAGCAAGCGGATATGCAGGCTTAGAGCTCCACTCCAGGGACAACCACACCAGAGAACTACAAGCCGAAGAGGCTCCACAAACGATACCCACGATCACCCCTGGCCTCACAGTGTCCTCCGCTCTCACAGCCAGGGTCCTGGGGGGCCCTAAAACCAAATATAAGGCCGGAAACATCAAGGCATGTTTAAATTTGATTCACAAATTTACTACGTTTTTGACCAATGTCTTGTCTTGAATGTAAGTTAAAAAAAAAGGTTTCAGAAAACAGCTTGATACTTCAGTATTGGTTCACTATTATCTTCATTTTCTTTAGCTGCAGCCAACATGCTTTATTATGTTGTGCTTGTTCTTTATCCCTTCAAACACTTTGTTATTAGATTGATGGGCCGTGTGTTTTTTCCCTTGCAAATTCAATGTTTTTCTTCCTAAGTGAAGCATTCAATTACTGCTTGTCTACCTGTTCTTGTATTTTATTATTCCCAAGCCTTTCAGCCACTGGATTTCCAAAGCTAAACATTTCACCCCGTAACAGAAGACATGAAATGAAATTACAGCATATACAGTTTTATTGCAGCCTCTCTGCAGCCTGGAAGAGGCATTGTTGTCAGTGTTACTCTCTCGATTGTTTAGACAATCACTGAACCGTCTTCGAATATTTTAGCTGTCACTAAACAGTTGCTTGGCACTGTGTGGGTGGTACACTGCTGTGTTAAATGATGTTAATGTTGTTTGTAAGTGCGGTTTATAAATAGTGAAATTGCTTTTTTCCGTTTGAATTGGTTTGCATGGGTTTCCAGGGAAGATAGAAGGTAGAGCTCGTAGCTGCAAAGCAATAGCAATGTGTTTTATTTTCATCCATTAAAAGTTAAAGTATATTTTAAGGCAAAACTTTTATTTTTAGTTTTGGATAGATTGATGAGGGGTTAGAACCTCTGATAGGTCTCTATTGTTGTCTCTGTCCCAGCTGGGGAGATTCACTCCCTATTTTCTGGTGACCCTTTCCTCTTACTTCCTGTTGTGTCTACAGGACTGTAATTCATCCCAAACATTTACAGCAGAGACACTTTTACTTTTAGCAGCTCATCCTGCTCCCCCTTCCCAACCACGATTTGTCAGCCTGCCAACATTTTACACACTAATATAAACACAGAGCAGGTGCACAGGAAAGTATGCATCTCTTGTGAAGTTTAAAGCTGAGGTGCTCCACAATGGTTATAACTATTAAGGTCAGCAAGAGGTTGTTTTAAAAATCTAAGAGGAGCTTCACCCTTATTATAAAAAATAAAACAAATGCACCTTTAAAATGTTCAGTAATGGCAATCTACATACAGATACTTATAAATAACTGCAGGCTTTTTATTGTTCAAATAACTTATTTAGCCATACCCCCATAGGAGCCACTGGAGGATGCTCCTCTTTTGATGCTGCCATGACCCTGCAAACTCCTTAACCCCTCTGACACTCTAGGTTCAGACATGGTTAGATCAACAATGTTCACCATCTAGTTACCAATAATACCCAGCACAGAGTAAAAAGGGCAATCGACGTAGTATTTCAGTAACCACAGTTATGCTGAATATCTCAAGGATGGCTCAAGTTAACACTTACAGAATTACAACTATTTACAGTAATATACACAATTTGAAGGATTAAGCAAAGGTGAATATCATCGCTTACATAGTGTCAGCAGACTATGCATAACCACTGTGCATCAATGGTGCCTGTTGAGAGTGCAAAACTGGTTGTGGGAGAGAGGATTAAGAAAACTGCCAGCTGCCTTGTGACTGCTGGTGCAATGTAATGGGACCACGAGAATTACCCTTTTATGGATAATTGTATAGAGGAGGGGCACCCCTTTAAATAAGCGATGAGTAGTTGTGCATATGGAATAAAGTAAATCCAGAAGTTGGGGATCGTATCTTCTGCTAGCAAGTTGGGGCCCTTTAAAGGTGAAGAGTAATGAACAATGACAGAATCGGATCTGCTGACAGAACTAGGGAAGTATCAAAGCAAGAATTCCTTGATTGATTTGGATAAACTGGTGAATAATTAGGCCATCATCCCAAATTATTATAAGACAAAAAGAAAAAACCCCTACAGGATTTTAAGGGCCCAGGAGCTCAAAGTAATGCTAATCAAAATGTTTTGCATAATATAAAACTCAAACTTTATTAAAGTATTAAACAAATAATAAAAACAATTTGCGTCTGGTGTAATATTCTGGCAACCAAAAAAACAATGTATACGTGAACAATGTTCCACAATTTCTGTTGGCAGTCAAGCAGATAACCGATGCGTTTCAGAAGTTTAATTCTTTCTTCAGGGGTGAAAGATGTGTAGAACAAAATCACTTTTAAAAATAACAGATATATATACAGTCAATGTAACATAATCATATCACATATACCATCAAGAGGAATTTTTTGTTGTTACACTAATATAATGCCTGATCTGTAGAATGTTTATACATCAGCCAACAAGGTTAAAAGCAGAAAATGGCATAGATACAATACAGTGGGAGTTGACTGCAGGACTATTGGTCCCATGATCATCTGCTCTATCCAGGAAGAATAGCTCTCCTCCTCATTAGGCAGGGAGTGAGGTAATGGTCTGGGTTCTGGGCATTAGGAGGGAACTATGGTTCTGTTTGATTATGTCTTGATGCCATCTTGCAGTAGCTGGCAACTGGCTAAGATTATTTCATATCAGCATGCAGAACAGTACACTGCTGTAATGTTTAGTGAAAAGGAGGTGTCCGCCATCCGCCACTGACACTCTCAAACATTTTTCATACTTGATACCTTCTAATACATTTGTTCTCAGCAATGAGATATTTTGTTGTGAAACTCCTGGCACAAAAAACTAGTGTGTGTAAGCACATCAATATCTGTCTGCCTTGAGGCTTTCTTTGTCTAACAGACCTTTGGATAAGCCTACTCCACTCATTCCATTAATGCACAACTGTACTTAAAATTCAGCTTTAGCTTTTGAGCTCTGTAATCAATAATCTTTGTTAAACATAGGAGCAGAGAAGATATTGGAAAGCACATAGTGACCCAAGTGCAGGATAGAAAACACATGAAATTGATTTGCTTCAACAGACCCACAAACAATACAAATTAGTTTACTATTCCATTGATACTTGGGTGTCTATTTTAATTTCAGTGTCCTCTCTGCTGCATTAAGCATAACGAAATTCACCAGGCACTGCAAGCTCCACACCATGGCAAACATTTTATGAATTGACAATAAAATGTGGGCCACGGTGTGCATAATTATTTGGTGTGTTGATACACATAATGGCAGACCACTTACTTTGAATGGGCCCTAACGAGCCCTCATGAAAAAAAACCTCCATTCACATGACTGAATTATGGTGCTTAGGGGTACCATTCAGGATAAATGGCAACATAATACATTTTACATATACTGCATGTTGTTGTGTGTTTACATCCATTGATGCACAGTAGATAGAGCTTAAAGCCCCCAAATCAACTCCTTAACCAAACCTTATAGGTGAACCCTCAACACTTTTTCCCCCACACTTAAAGCTCAAGCACATGGCTGAATGAGGAGGTGAGATCCAATGACTAGTCTGTGTAAGGCAGAAGCATGATGCAGAGTGCAGGGGGCAGAGAGCTGGAGCCTTGTGTGTATAGGTCAGCAGTGTGATCCAGGGGGAGGGGACAGAAAGCCAGAGCATTGTGTGTATTGGGCATGTAAAATTCATGTTAGTGGTCCATGGGATTCAAAATTGTGAGTTTAGTAGTCCGTAAGGTCCGAAAGGTTGGCAATTACCTCCTTAATCACTTGCCGTCCGCACTATAGCCGAAAGACGGCTACAACGCAGACTTAATTTGCCAGGAGGGCGTCGAACATATGATAGTGCAAGCTGGAGTTAGGTGGTTAAAAAAGACTGCTCATTTTCTCATGTGGATATTTCTCTTGTGTATCTTGGGTTAATTAGCAGTAACAGGTCACAAGTGCAGCAGTCTGTAAGGAGGAGCGAAGTCTAGTATCTAAAAAGGCAGAGACTTCAAAAAGCATCAGTCTTCATACAAGCTAGAATAATTTAATACATTATAACCTAATAAATTAATCTTTAACTTTTAATTATCCCATAGCTACCAATGGCAGTGATGTTCATATTACTAAATATGACAGTATTTATTTTGTTAAAGCTTCTGAAGCTCTGAGAAATAATCAGAATTTATATATATATAGATATATCTATAGATATATCTATAGATATGTCTACATTAATATATAGATACTAATCTGAATTTATATATATTGATCTATATCTATCTATCTATCCCGTATCTATCTATCTATCTATCTATATATATATATATAAATTGGATATATATATATATATAAAAAAAATAAAATCAAAAAAGTTAACAAGAAATTATTCACAGTCCAATCACTGAAAATAAAATTACTAAAACAGCGCTTAAATCACTGATATTAGTCCAATATCAATAACGTGTAATCTTCAATACACCATATAAATGAAATTCAATGTATAGCAGTGATGTACAGTTCAAACGGAAAGTTCGATTCTGTAAGAAGACTTCAGGGTAAGACCAGAAAAGTGCACCTGTCACCCAACATACAATCCACCGCGTGATGCACACTGCCCCCTGGGGGGCAAACTCACCAGATATATCTGGAGTTGCAGGGCCTCACATAATCTCCCGAGAGCATTTCTCTTTAGGTACTGGCAGCTCAAACACGCTCTTAAGGCCCAGATATATCTGGGTAAATGAGCACTCAATCCAACCCGGGAATAAAATAGCCTTGTCTTATTTCCTCTTCCTCATCAGAAAATTCCGGATGTGCAAGGGTTAACACTTCTCTTATTAAATGGACATTTAGTGCAATCTAAATTTGAGCAATGCGTCTTATTTCCTCATCACCATAAATTTCCAGGAATGCGGGGGTTAACATAAAAGGCAAGCAGAATCCGCACATAGAGTAATACCTTTTATTGAATAACAGTAACCCATACCAATAAGAATCCCTTAGTAAAAGCTGCGTACATCACATAGATCAAAAAACAGCATCAGTATAATCATACAGAGGGCGCTCTCGCTATATTCAGCCTTCCCCAGATGAAGCACACTAGTCCTGCAAGAAGTTGCCAATACTGCTGGTTAGAGCTGTGGAGGGCTGTGGAGCGCAGAGCGTCACCGCTGGAGTGTCGTGTAAGCCACGCCCTGACCAGTTTAGTCACTAGGGACTTCAACAGAGGGCGCCCTCTGTTAAAGTCCCTAGTGACGAAACCAGTCAGGGCGTGGCTTACACGACACTCCAGCTGTCACTTTGCTCCTAGAGATTGGTCCCACTCTTGCTACTGGATGCAGGAAACATACTTTCTCTACAACTCCATGCTTGTTCTTCTTCTGGTGCCTCACTACTTCATCTCTCTCCCTCTCCTTTGTGACTCCCAGGCTCGGTTCTTAGACACTGGGCTGCATAATCGGTCCCAGAAGTGGAGAACCATCCGATAGTGAAGGTGCCTTGCCACCTTCCCCGTTTCCCGGCTGGGATAAGATAAAGTAAAGTAAAGTAAAGTAAATAGATGGGTGTGGGATGGCTTTGCAAGGACAATGATACTTTGCCCTGACTCTTTAAACGGAAATATTTTTAGACTGTATTATATCTTTTATCTCTTATGTGAAAGTCTCATAAGGCAACTGGAGGGCAAATAACTAGTCACCGGTATTGCCTGTAGGCTCCCTACAGCCCATCTTTTTTCCCCATCACTGACCTACCATACCTTGTTTCTCACCTTCTGTTTGGAGGAAGCCATCTTGGTAGATTAGTAGAGCTTTGCTCCCTTGGGTCAAAATTGCTCACCTGATGACAAATGATCTGATGACTAGTGATCAAGTAGTAGCAGGAGAGGTAGAGAAAATAAATGTAGCAGCAGCAAGGGGTCCTGACACTGACATTGTATCTTGTGTACAACTTCCTTTTCAGCTAGAAAAATTAGCTGTACATTATAGACATCGCCAAATCTCACCCCAACCATGTGAGACAATCAGTAAAGATTTACTTCTATGAGGCACAACACACATGAGTACTTGGGCACAGTCACATGTTTACTGTTGTTTTTCAGAATGAATTCAAGGGTAGTGCTTATACACAAATTAACATTTACAAATATTCCCTATAAGCCTAAAAATCTTCACTTTTTGAGTTCAGGTGCACTTTAATACATGGTATATCGATGTACCAGCATTCATAAAGCATTATGGGAGAGAGAGAGAGGAAAACAGATGCAGTTTGTCTTCATGCTCTCTATATCTATTTCAAACTTTGAACAGAGCTGTCTGATTACAGCAGGCAAGAGAGGAAGGGATGAGTGGTGTGTATATTTCAGCTTGAGCAATTGAGCTCTCTAAACAGGCCTTATTTGACCATAATAAGGCCTGTTGTTTAAAGAGCTCAATCACTCATGCATCAACAGGCCTTTTTTCAGCAGTCAATAACCTAAAAATCACACAAAAAGGTGCTGAGAGCGCCAACTGCTAGCTGGAAATATGGAATATTTCATACTAATGTTCCTAATAAAAGATACAACAGTTGTAAAACATATTTTTTAGTCCTGATCATGATAAATAAAGAACATATATAGCATGCAAAACTACTATGCATTTCCTTAACTCATTACCGATTCTACACTACCTGTAAGCTCCTCGTTATTATATAGTTATAAGAAATGAATGACAGAATAATTGGATTAGCTTTATTTAAGCATTCACGTTCATTCTTATCGCCTCTTCAAGATATACTATTTTATTGTCTAATAAAGTCCTGTGTGTCAGATGCATTGTATTATCTTTAAGCAACCAAGCAAAAATGTAATTCTAAAAAAAAAAGCAGCACAGATCACAATGCATTGTTTTAGAGGGTGAGTTTCTAAGCAAATACATTGAAGGCAGCCCTCCTAAGTAATTAGAGCCATGGGAATGTTGTGAAAAACACATTCTAACTTCTTCCTCTAGTTTGCATTTTCTTGCATACTAAGTACTCTTCACATTATTCTTCACCTTCTCCCAAGCTGTGCGATCGGCAAGGTGTTAATTTATGGTTATCAAACGCATGTGGCAGCCTAATCTCATCACTAGCAAAGCTGTCTGCTCTCTGACTATTTGTAATTACAATTTCAAACACTTAATGCAAAGGATCAAATCAATGTCATATTGTGGATCTAGCACTGGAGTTTCATTTTTTTACCTCAACAAAGCTTCACGGGCGACTTCCAAATCAAGGGTAATATTAAAAGAGCAGTAAACTTGATAAAACAACCTTTATGTTAAACACAAAGCAAAATAAACATTTACCTGTGTGATAATATGTACACATGGGTACATTTCTACATACACCTAACTATATTAAATTACTTACAAATATACTACATAACTAAATGTTTGAGGACATCACACTCACTATATGGCAAAGGTACACAATATTGTCAAAAGTATTGTGACACCTGCCTTTACACACACATGAACTTAATTGGCACCCCAATTTTAGTCTGTAGGGTTCAATATTGAGTTGACCCACCCTTTGCAGCTATAACAGCTTCAACTCTTCTGGGAAGGCTGTCCACAAGGTTTAGGAGTGTGTCTATGGGAATGTTTGACCATTCTTCCAGAAGTCATTTGTGAGGTCAGGCATTGATGTTGGACAAGCAATGGTCCAAATAATTTGGTGTAACGGGATTATGGTGTGGGGTTGCTTTTTGGGGGTTGGGCTTGGACAATTTCACGCTCCCAACTTTGTGGGAACAGTTTGGGGATGGTCACTTCCTGTTCAAACATAACTGTACGCCAGTGCACAAAGCAAGGTCCATATAGACTTGGCCCCTTAGTTCCGCCGGCTTTCACACTGGAGTGAATGGGGCAGGATTTTTTCAGGCGGTATACAGGCGCTATTGTTAGCGCTGTACCGCCTGAAAAACGCCCCAGTGTGAAAGGGGCCTAAGTGTAGGATTTAAAAGCAATTTATTGTGTCATCCAATTGGCAACTCACATGTGTACAGAATTAGAAAGGCACATCCATGTAAGAGAGGTCCCAGGAGATGTCATGGTTTAGAGGTCAGTATCCTTCGCTCCTGTCTCTGCAGGGCACCTGAATCCCTGTGGAGCACCGCTGTGTTGGAAAATGGGCATGCGTCTGCCGTACCACATGCAGCATGCATGCTTGGAAACGCATCGCATTCTGGTGATGTCATCCATCCATGCCACCCAGCCACTGCGTGCCAAGGCTCGTTCTGGCTTCCTCCTCCACCGAACAGCCGTTTTCCAACACAGTGGTGCTCCACGGGGATACAGGTGCCCTTTAGAGACAGGAGCGAAGGATACTGACCTCTCCCCGATGACATCTCTTGGGACCTCTCTTACATGGATGTGCCTTTCAAATTGTGTACACATGTGAGTTGCCAATTGGATAACACAATAAATTGCTTTTAAATCCTACAATTAGAGGCGCCTCTCCCTTGTTTACCTTTCAACTCAATATTGAACTTTATGGAGTAAGACTGGGATGCCATTAAAGTTCATGTGCGTGTAAAGGCAGGCGTCACAATACTTTTGACAATATAGTGTATGTGAGGGCCCCCCATCCAAATGATTACGTTTAGGGATTTCCAGTGAAAGATACTATTGTTAATGCTACAGCATACAAATTCTTTTTAGCCAATTGTGCTTTTCCCAGTAATCACTACACCCATAAGATGACATCTACCTGGGTGCACTGACGTCAAAAGCATCAAAATATCAACAAGTGAAAGTTGAGGCACTCAAAGGTCTTGAAGCAGGAGAATGTTTTAAATAACTATTTCTTGTGTCCAACATTTCACTGGGCCTTGATTAATAAGGGTTGAACCCCAATTGAAATATCTGACACCATAAATAGTTATTTTATAACACATTTTCCTGCTTTAAGACCTGTGAGTGCCTTAACTTTCACTTATTGAGATACTGTGTATACCAAATGATCAGTCATATCTTTACGACACCCCACCCTAACCTGCCAAGGATGGACTCCACTAAACCTCTGAAGGTATGCTGGCACCAAGCTGTCAGTAGAAGATCCTTTAAGTCCTATAAGTTGCAACATGGGGCCTCCATGGATCAGACTTGTTTTCCCAGCACATACAACAGATGCTTTATTGGATTAAAATTTGGAATGTTGTGTTCCTCAAACCATTCTTGAATTCATCAGACCACCTTCTTACACTGTGCTGCCATCCGGTTCTGATGCTCACATGCCCATTGTAGGCGCTTTTGGCTGTGGACACAGGTCAGCATTGGAAAATTGACCGTTCTGCTTCTATGCAAACTGTGGTGCACTGTGGGTTCTGACACAATTCTATTGGTACCAGCAATTTGAGCTACAGTAGCTCTTCTATTGGATCAAACAACACAGGCCAGCCTGTAGACAGCAAGGGATCAAAGTTGCAGTCCAGCAAGGAAACTGTGGCCATTAGTGGTTGAATCATCTCCGTAATTTTTTTGTTGCCAACACTGGAATTACTTGTGCGGTGTACTGTTAATTGTTGGAGTCCCCTTTTAAGTTCAACCTAAAAACAGATCTGTAATCAGCTGGAATATTTTATGCATGGTATTAAGGTTAGCGTATTTAACAGATCGGCTTACGTATGATTCTTATTTCGAGGTTGTAGCGATGCGAAGAGAATATTGTTAGAAATCGCCATTGAACACCTGGTATGCTGTCCTGGCAATGTGTTCCTTTTATTTCTTTTACAGTTGTCTTTCTGGAGAGATATTGATATTCATGAGGTTTGTTTTATTGGAATGAATAAATGCTATTGAATTACAACTACCTGTTTCTAGCATTGTCTCGTTGTTTTTATTCTATAATATTTTAATGTTGATATACTGGTGCAAAGAACAGGAAGGGTCAGGAAAAGTGATAAACTGATTTTTTTACTATAGAGTGACAAACATTTTTGGTTTGTAAGAAATAGATGATCTTTCAGAGGCCCTTCTTAGAAACCCAGTTGTGTGTCATTTTGCTTCTCTTGTTGTATACTGCTGTCAAATAAATCAGTGTAAGTATCTAAATTTGGCTCAGTATCAGCCTCATGCAGAGCTCAGACTGTGAAAGGGAGAAGCAGCACGTCAGAGGTCCTGCAGTGCAAGGATCATGCTGATAGGAGAAAAGGGCAAAGCGAAAAAGAGATGAGCTCATCAGTCTGTTGCTTCTCCTTTCACTATGCATTAACAGGCTGGGGTAGAGACAAAACCTGAAATTATAAGAGAAACTGCAGCAGTGAGATATCAGACCCCTCCCTGCCAGATAGAGCTTTGTTGTGTGGCAGAGCTGTGTGAATCTCAGGACTGGATAGACAAGAATATAAATCCTTTGGCAGGAAAAATGGCTCCCATATTTACCTGTGAATTTAGCTGTTTGCCTGAAGTTCAACTTTAAAGGATGTGTACCATTCACAAACAGGTTTTTGCTACAATTGTTTGGTTCTGTACTGCCAGATTTTGCATATAAAGTTTACCCTATTTTTTTATATGGGTCCTTGTGGACTGATGGAAGCATGATACATATTTAGGGGGCAATTTACTGAATATACTTCTGTATAATTCGTAGTCAACTGGATATCCTCATTAGAGAGGAGCTCAACCAAATACATGGTTGCAGATACATTGACCTGAGAGTTCTACATGAGCACAAGATTTTTCCAACCCTTTCACATTATTTTATTGTCATTGTCACAACTTTATTGCCTGGGTTTACATAGCCAGCAACCAAATTATAGAGCTTATGGCGCCGTTTAAAGTAGAGGTAAAAGTATATCCTCCTGTCACAGAGCATGGTGAGCAGACTCATCCTGATACCAATCCAGAGGGCTAGTAAATAGAAAAAAAGAAAGGATTACCACTATTCCCGACCAACCCAGGTGAACAAACAATAAGGAGCAGCCTCAGCCTACATGTCTCCACCATACCACACACCCTGATGTATTTCGCCCAACCCACCAGGGCTTAGTCATAGGGTGACCATGGCTAAGCCCGGGTGGGTGGTACGAAATGCATCAGGGTGTGTGTGGTATTATGGAAACATGTAGGCTGAGGCCGCTCCTTATTGTTTGTTCACATAAGTTGGTTAGGAGTAGTGGCGATCCTTTCTCCTTTATATTTGCCAGCAACCAAATGGTATCTGATTAAAGCCCTTATGGGCTGTTTCAGTTGTATGGTGTGACCTGTGGATAGTCGAATATATGGTTAGGAATGGCCTTTATGCTACCTTTTGCTAAATGGGTGCTCATAGCTATTTTTTGTTTGCCATGTAGGCTATGTATATGTAATAAAGTGTTGGCCTAGCTCTTCCAATCAAAACAGATTTAGTGTTTTATTGAATGAAGAAGGGGCAATCTACCTTTGATTTCATTTTAATATATAGTATGTTATTATGCCTATGCTTCTCAAAAGTTAAGTCATAATTTGAATTGCATAGCTTGTAAATGGATGGTGTTGGATCCTCTGTTGTTGTCATGGTCTCAATAGTGGAGAGCAGCTGCATACTCTAATGCCATGTACACACGGTCGGAATTTCCGACAGAAAAAGTCAGACGGGAGCTTTTCATCATATATTCCGACCATGTGTATGCCCCATCGGACTTTTTACGTAAAAAAATTCTGACGGACCTAGAAAGAGAACATGTTCTATATTTTTCTGACGGAACAAATTCCAATCAGGAAAACCGCTCGTCTGTATACTGTTCCGACGGACCAAAAACGACGCATGCTCTGAAGCAAGTACGAGACGGAAGCGATTGGCTACTGGTTGTTGAACTTCCTTTTTCTAGTCCCATCGTACGTGTTGTATGTCACCACGTTCTTGATGGTCGGAATTTGGTGTGATCGTGTGTACGCAAGACAGCCTCATCGAAATTCCGTCGGAAAAACCTTCAGAGTTTATTCCGACGGGAAAACCGGTCGTGTGTACAGGGCATAAGATGTGAAGATGAAGTAGGTTTTAAAGCTGAATTCTAATGAATAATATCTAGTCTGACACATAACTTTGCACTTCTGAACCTGCTACAACCCTGAGGTGATACATAATAAAAAAAAAGTAGAGCACCTTCATTGAACGCTGCCTATCCAAACAGTTTGTAGAACCAAACATATAGAAGTCTGAAGTTATGTGGAAGTCTTGACTTCTTAAAAAATCCAATCTTGGTCTCCAACCCCTCCAACCTCCATATTGGTCTTTTTAAAGTAATAGATGACACCCCTGACCATTGGAGAAGATTACAATACGGGAGAGGCAAAGTTCAGACCAACCTTAACAGAGGAGGTTGTGGATATAACTTCAGCTGCCTGTATCTTGGGAAATACTGATTATTTTGACATGCAGTATCCACTAAAGATAACCTCGGCTTCTGCCTGTTTTTTCATTATATGTTTAGTCTGACTTGCTCAGGTTTTTGACAGGTTTACCTTAAAGTGAACTTATATCACATATCTATCATCATATGAAGAAATGGGTTGTCTATATAAAATGTGAACTTCCACAAACAGTACAGGTAAGCATAGCAAGGAATGAGCCATTATTCATAAAAATGCTTTCCTGATCATCATGTACTGATTTAAATTCCAGTCACTAAAAATCTAGTGAATTGATGCCATAAATTAAATGTTAGTTATTGCTATGGATTAGTGCACTTTGCACAGTTTGTACACTTCGTGCTGTTCTATTTAATACAGCAGTGACAACAAAAATTGACTTGGGCTCATATCAAACTAACAGGATACATTTATATGATTTTGCTAAATCAATATATAAAGACACTTATTACAGAATGGCCCTATCCATTGTACACATGTTGCAAATGCCCTATTTGACAAATCTAATACCATTGAACAAGTATTGAAAAAAATGAATATGATAAATACCATTTACCATACACTCACTGGCCACTTTATTAGGTAAACCTTGCTAGTTTCGGGTTGGATCCCCTTTTTGCCTTAATTCTTCATGGCATAGATTCAACAAGGTGTTGAATCTTAGAGCTTGATCTTGGACATTGCTCTAGATCTTGGACCTTAGAGATTTTGGTTCATATTGACTTGATAGCATCATGTTCAAGAAACCAGTTTGATATGATTGGAGTTTTGTGACATGGTGCATTTTCCTGCTAAAAGTAGCCATCAGAAGATGGGTACACTGTAGTCATAAAGGGATGGACATGGTCAGCAACAATACTCAGGTAGGCCTTGGTATTCAAATGATGGCCAGTTGGTACTACGGGGCCCAAAGTGTGCAAAGAAAATATCCCCCAAACCATTACACCATCACCAGCAGCCTGGACCATTGATACAAGGCAGGATGGATCCATGCTTTCTTGTTGTTTATGCCAAATTCTGACCCTACCATCTGAATGTTGCAGCAGAAATCAAGACTCATCAGACCAGATGAGTGCGAACTGTAGCCTCAGTTTCCTGTTCGTAGCTGACAGGAGTGGCACCTGGTGTGGTATGCTGCTGCTGGAGCCCATCTGCTTCAAGGTTCGATGTGTTGTGCATTCAGAGATGGTATTCTGCATACCTTGGTTGTAACAAGTGGTTATTTGGGTTCCTGTTGCCCATTTTCCTCTGACCTCTGACATCAACAAGGCATTTTTGTCCACACTACTGCTACTGCTGCTCATGGGATATTTTCTCTTTTCCGAACCATTCTCTGTAAACTCTAGAGATGTAAATCCCAGTAGATCAGCAGTTTTTGAAATACTCAGACCAGACTGTCGGGCATCAACATGCCACGTTCAAAGTCACTTAAATCCCCTTTCTTCCCCATTCTGATGATCGGTTTGAACTTCAGCAATCGTCTTCACCATGTCTAGATGCCTGAATGCATTGAGTTACTGCCATGTGATTGGCTGATTAGCAATTTGTGTTACCAAGCAATTGAACAAGTGTACCTAATGAAGTGTCTGGTGAGTGTATATCTGTATGCATCATAATTGTACAGTTAAAGATCAAGTGTATCCAGTGAGATATGTTTTACATTCTTTTAATTTTGCTCAATGCCATAGCGTAACTGTACACTGTTGTCTACAGAATGTCCACATTCCTTATAGCAGAAAGTATCATTTGGACATTCCCTGTGAGTTTTTTATGGGCATTATGGATTCAATTATATTCCCCAATAGCCACAACAGGTATAACTTAATGTTGTGTACCAAATGCTGCCCCAAACCCAGATATTACCTGGTAAAGTTAGTGCTGCACATAGCCTATGTAGAGAGCAGAGAGGTAAAAGGGACATAGCAGGCCCTCCTACTACAGGATGCCTCCAGGAAAATACAGGGGATGTTTACAAGACCAGTCCCCTTGTCTAAGGGAAAAGAGCAGCAGTGACCGGTCTTTAGTGGAGATAAAGGCAAAGCAAAGGAGTTTCATGCTGGATTACTGCATAGATCTGGAAGAAAAATACAAGGAAATCAAGATTCAATCAAGAATATAAATGCTTCTTGTGTTTAGATCAGGGCTTGACAAATTTGCTTGGACTCTAGGAGCCAGCTAAAAAAGTTAGGAGCCAGTTTTTTTTTTAGTGGGCGTCGGTGCGGGCGACGTCGAAAAAGGGTTAAAACCCCCCGCAAGCGGCGCTTTGCCAGCGGTATTGCCGCGCTGTCACATTGATTTCAATGGGTAGGAGCGGTGAATACACCGCTCCTTTACCGCTCCAAAGATGCTGCTAGCATGACTTTTTTTTTTACCGTCCTGCTAGCGCACCGCTCCAGTGTGAAAGCCCTCGGGGTTTAACACTGGAGTCAAAGGACCCGCTTTTTTCAGGCGCTATACAGGCGCTATTTTTAGCGCTGTAGCGCCTGAAAAACGCTTCGGTGTGGAAAGGGGCCTAAGGGTCTGATCAGGTCAGCCTGAAAAACTGACAGGCGAACCTGATCAGACAGCCTGTGTGAAAGGGACCAAGCAGGGAGATTACAAATAATACATTTTTAATTTTAAAAAAATAAATAAAAATCAAAGCTATTATAAAAAAAAAAAAAGGCTATATGAATTCAAACCAGCCCCACCACACTCACCGTTAGGCAAAAGGTGCCAGATGATGCCTGCAATCACTTACTTCTCTTCTCCACTTTAGGAAGGAGATGGGCGGGCAGTGAGAAACAGGCAGGGCTTTGAAGCTCCATTAACATTGCATTAGCAATGTTAGAGGTGTTGCAATATCAACGGCCACCACCAGATGGCGCCATATTACATACTAGTGCTTCAGAAGGCCGCAAAGCCGCGGCCTAAATTACTGGCCGGCGAGGCCCGATTCGATCGCACGGCGGGGTCGGGGTCCACAGGAAGACAGGATACCCCAGCTGTGTCGCCCCAGGCGCCAGGACCCTAATTCTAGTCGCCATGGCGACGTGGCGACCAGGGTTTGTCGAGCCCTGGTTTAGATGATATTTGTTTAGCCTAAATATTAGCATTCACCTACATTTCAGACTTTTAACTAAGAAGTACAGGTCATTATACAAACATATCTTTTTAGTTTATTATCCATTAAATACTATGTTATAATTACATACAACAATACTGAAATCTTTTTAAAAAGAATATAATTCCTGAAATTAATGCTTATATTAAAGTGTTGCTATACCCAGGACTCGGCATTCACTATATCTGGTCTCCCACAGTACACAGTACTCTGAAATGCAATAATTTTAGTAAATATAAAGGCTAAATACCATATTTATTGGCATATAACACGCACCTTTTTCCTCTGAAAATAAGAGAAAAATTGCGGGTGCGTGTTATACGCCGACAACGTATCTCGGAGGGGAACAAATCACTGAGCCGTCATCTCCTCTTCACTCGGCTCTCCGCTTGGCTCTCACTCGCCCCGCACGTCACACACACAGTCCCGCCACCAGCATTGGACCAGTGTTCTGTCTATCACAGGAGCTGGTCCAATGCCAATGGCGGAGGCGGAACTGTAGGTGACTGCCGACTGAGAGCCGAGGAAACAGATGACGGCTGGATGATTTCATATGAGAGATGGTGAGCTGCATTGATGGGGGAGATGAGAACAGAACAGGCTGCAGATGGGCACAGATCAGGCTGCACTGAAGCTGCAGATGGACACAGATTAGGTTGCATTGAGGCTGCAGATGGGCACTAATCAGGCTGCATTGATGCTCACTGACCATTATTTTGTTTTATTTATTTAACAAAAACGTTTTTTTTCCTAAAAACTTCCCTCTTAAATTGGGGTGCATGTTATACGCCGATAAATACGGTAAATTTTCTCATCAGCAGTATATAGAAGTCTTGTGACTTCTATTAGTGTCTGACCGAGCAGGGGTTAAAGCTTGTAGGAGGAGTTTTCTCTCTCGTCCTGTCCTTTTGAGGTTGCAAGACCCCTGACCCTCTGTCTGGACAGTGATAATTGGCCCTGTGCCGATCACATGAACCCTCCCAAGAAAAACAAAACTCTCTTGCAATACGCACCAAACTGAGCATGTGCAGAGTTCCCCCAATGCTCTGCATTATCGGGAGAGGGTTTGGGGACTGTGGAAGAAGGGTAGGATCAGAGAAGACGGGATCAAACAGCCTGTTTACACAATGCGCAGGATTAACCCCTTATGTTCCACAGTGAGTATAACAAGCATCCTCTACTGCATATATACAGACTGATTTTACTGTTGTAGGTTTAGTAACACTTTGTAGCTGAAAGGTGAAATCAGTCTTGTCCTGGCATGCCTGCTGTTCTGTAAGCTAATACCTAGGAGATAGAGTATACGCTAGAAAAAAACAGGCAGATAAAACATATGAGTTGCTTTTTAAACAATAAATGCTTCTTATACTACAGTTACGGTACTTTCTTTATCTTTGTACTTTTATTGGATCTTGTGGAAATTTTTTATAAAAAAAAACAAACAAAAAACCCCCCCAAAGAAACCATACAGTATAGTTCCATTGGGTCTGACACCAAGTAGTACAATGGTGCTCCTTATTTTGTTTATTCCATATTTGTACAATATAATCATCATTGGTTAAAAAAAAAATGCATACAAAGCCAAAATGAACATTTGCAACAATCCATAAATAATACACTCAGTTCCAAGTATTACGTAGTGAAAATTCATATGGCCTCTAATGAATCTGGTGTACAACTCATTCCTATAGTATAATGGCTCTGTAATAGTTTAATAATCCATAAATTGCACCAATCAGTGGGCTTAGGAATCATGTGTTTCAAATCTGATGTACCTACAGCAGTCTCTGTAAAGCAAACAGAAATATCAATTAACACTTTCATCACCAATTCTAACAGAGAAGGTAACAATGCTGAAAAAACATACTGTGCACCAACTGTTAAGCTTAGACGAGTACCATAATTACGTATAACCTGCATATTGTGCGAGCAGAAAGTCATATGGAACTATGACGAATGAAACAAACGCATTTATATACACCAGAAATGTGAGAATTATCTGGAGAGAAGTTTTCACACTTTTCTGTATATCTTGTGGATCTTGGCAGGTGCCCCTAGCTATGAAAAATTGTAAAGTTATGTCATTTTCTTACACGTTCCATATGCTGTAATTATCAGTGCATAGTATTGGGCAATGTTTGAATGAACTGTACCCTTTCAGCAATACGAAGAAAATGTTGTTGTCTGAGTCATTTACAAGATAATCACAGTAAATGTATTTGGAGGGGAACTATAGTTACATAAGAAAACACTCCCAACCTACTCCCTAGTCAACCCCAGTGCATCATTCAATGCGCTACCCATCTGTATATCAGCATTCTACAAAGAGACAGTGAATCAGTGAGGAAGCCTACATGAGGGATAGGCTGTCTATTATTAGTTCTTACTCTAGTGTGGTGATTGGGGGGTTGGACCCCTTTTGTCTTCAGAACTGCCTTAAAGGGGTTGTAAAGGTTTGTTTTTTTATTTTCTAAATAGGTTCCTTTAAGCTAGTGTATTGTTGGTTCACTTACCTTTTCCTTCGATTTCCCTTCTAAATGTTTTTTTTCTTTGTCTGAATTTCTCACTTCCTGTTCCTCCTCAGTAAGCTGTTCTGGCTGACTAAACACCACTCGGATGATGGTGTGAAGTTTACTGAGGAGAAACAGGAAGTGAGAAATTCAGACAAAGAAAAAAAACATTTGGATGGGAAATCGAAGGAAAAGGTAAGTGAACCAACAATGCACTAGCTTAACCACTTCCCGACCGCCCCCTGTATATATACGTCGGCAGAATGGCACGTACAGGCAGAATCACGTACCTGTACGTGACATTCTTCCGGCGGTTGGGGGGTCCGATCGGACCCCCCTCCGCCGGCGGGGACGGTCGGGATCGCTTCAGGAGCGATCCGGGACGAGGGGACGGCCAGTGGTTTCTGGCCACCCCCTCGCGATCGCTCCTGGCCAATGAAAAACTTCCCCTTCCTGTCTATTGTATAGACAGGAAGGCGGAAGTGATGTCACGCTCGGTGCGCCGGTCTATGTGACCGGAGACGCCGAGCGGCGAACATGTACAGGTTAGTGCACAACACTACACTGACACCAGTACAGTTAGGCACATATTCCACCCCCCTGTCACCCCCTGATCACCCCCCCGATCACCCCCTCCCCCCCCAGTCACAGTGTCACTAATTGCAGTGATCATTTTTTTACTGATCACTGCATTTAGTGTCAGTGTGACTGTAATAACTGTCAGGGCAGTTAGTTTTAGGTCCAAGGTAGCCCCCTACCCCCCCTAATAAAGGTTTAACCCCTTGATTGCCCCCAGGTAACCCTTTCACCCCCTTTTGCCAGTGTCACTAAACGATCGTTTTTCTGATCGCTGTATTAGTGTCACTGCTGTCGCTAGGTAACCATTTTTTTTTTTTAGGTAACCGCCATGTTTATATAGGTTCATAAATAGTTTTATAGGTCAGGTACCCCCATATTACAACCTAAATAAAGGTTTTAACCCCTTGATTGCCCCTAGAGTTAACCCTTTCACCAGTGATCACTGTATAACTGTCACTGGTGACGCTGGTTAGCCAGTTAGTTATTTCGTTATTTAGGTTCCCCGTCAGGTTTTTATATAGCGTCAGGTACCCCCATATATTACCTAATAAAGGTTTTAACCCCCTGATTGCCCCTAGTTAACCCTTTCACCCCCTTTTGCCAGTGTCACTAAGCGATCGTTTTTCTGATCGCTGCATTAGTGTCGCTAGGTAACCATTTTTTTTTTTTAGGTAACCGCCATGTTTATATAGGTTCATAAATAGGTTTATAGGTCAGGTACCCCCATATTACAACCTAAATAAAGGTTTTAACCCCCTGATTGCCCCTAGAGTTAACCCTTTCACCAGTGATCACTGTATAACTGTCACTGGTGACGCTGGTTAGCCAGTTAGTTATTTCGTTATTTAGGTTCCCCGTCAGGTTTTTATATAGCGTCAGGTACCCCCATATATTACCTAATAAAGGTTTAACCCCCTGATTGCCCCTAGTTAACCCTTTCACCCCCTTTTGCCAGTGTCACTAAGCGATCGTTTTTCTGATCGCTGCATTAGTGTCGCTAGGTAACCAGTTTTTTTTTGTATTACTGTTACGGGTGACGCTGGTTAGTTAGCTTGTTTTTTATACTGTCAGGGCACCCGCCATTTATTACCCAATAACGGTTTAACCCCCTGATCGCCCGGCGGGTGATATCAATTAGGTTTTAGGGTCAAATAAGGTCTGCGTCGCCCCAGGTTAGTGCCAGTACCGCAAACACCCACGCACAAAGCATACACCTCCCTTAGTGGCACAGTATCTGAACAGATCAATATCTGATCTGATCAGATCTATACTAGCGTCCCAGCAGTTTAGGGTTCCAAAAAAAAACGCATTGTTAGCGGGATCAGCCCAGATACCTGCTAGCACCTGCGTTTTCCCCCTCCGCCCAGCCCAGCCCACCCAAGTGCAGTATCGATCGATCACTGTCACTTACAAAACACTAAGCACACATAACTGCAGCGTTCGCAGAGTCAGGCCTGATCCCTGCGATCGCTAACAGTTTTTTTGTGGTAGCGTTTTGATTCAGTCGCTTCAGTCAGGAGCTTTTTTACCTGTGAATCTCAAAAAAATAAAAAAATAAAAAATAGTTGTCGTTTTATTGTTCTCTCTCTCACTCTATTCTCTCTCTATTGTTGCTCTTTTTTTACTCCATTCTATTCTGCAATGTTTTATTATGTTTTATCATGTTTTATCATGCTTGCTTTTCAGGTATGTAATTTTGTTTACTGTGTTTTAGTGTTAAGCATTTTTTTGTTTTCAGGTGCGCCATTCAGTTGCAACGCGGATTTATTTATCTTGACAGCAACAGCGTTTGCTCCCACGATACATAAAGACGCGACTCCAACACTGTAGGAGGTGATTTCACCACCACAGTTAAAAAAAAGAGCATATGTGCCGAAGCATGGGGGCAGCAGGGGGGGGGAGGAGCGATTGGCTCCTAATGCCACGTACATACGGTCGAAATTCCGACCGTGTGTACACGGCATAACTTTTGCGGGAGGATGCCCCCATGCATCGGCATATATAAATGGTGCATGTATGCCCATCATTAGAAGTGGGTGGATGAAGGGAGGTATTCTAATGGTGGGCATACCCACCAATCAATCTCTTTTTTTCGTTCAGCCAAGAGGCTGCATGAAAAAAAAAAGATTACAATATATGTCCAGTATGTTGCTGGACTTTGAATGGTTATACCAGAATGATGCCTGCAGGTTTAGGTATCATCTTGGTATCATTCTTTTCAGCCAGTGATCGGCTTTCATGTAAAAGCAATTCTAGCGGGTAATTAGCCTCTAGACTGCTTTTACAAGCAGTGGGAGGGAATGTCCCCCCTCCCGGATATAAACCGCGCCATTGGGAAATTGGGAAAGCATTTTATCACACCAATCTTGGTGTGGTCAGATGCTTTGAGGGCAGAGGAAAGATCTAGGGTCTAATAGACCCCAATTTTTTCAAAAAAAAGAGTACCTGTCACTGCCTATTGCTATCATAGGGGATATTTACATTCCCTGAGATAACAATAAAAATCATAACAAAGAAAAAAAAATGGAAGGAACAGTTTAAAAATAAAATAAAAAAGCTAAATAAAAAAAAAAAAAAACAAAACAAAAAAAAAAAGCACCCCTGCCCCCCCTTCTCTTGCGCAAAGGCGTACACAAGCGTTGGTCTGGCGTCATATGTAAACAGCAATTGCACCATGCATGTGAGGTATCACCGTGAAGGTCAGATCGAGGGCAGTAATTTTAGCAGTAGACCTCCTCCGTGAATCTAATGTGGTATCATGTAAAGGCTTTTAAAGGCTTTTAAAAATGTATGTAGTTTATCTCCACTGCGTGTTTGTGCGCAATTTTAAAGCATGTCGTGTTTGGTATCCATGTACTCGGCCTAAGATCATATTTTTTATTTCATCAAAAATTTGAGCAATATAGTGTGTTTTAGTGCATTAAAATAAAAAAAAGTGTATTTTTTCCACAAAAAATGCGTTTGAAAAATCGCTGCGCAAATACTGTGTGGAAAAAAAAAATGCAACACCCACCATTTTAATCTGTAGGGCCTTTGCTTTAACATTATATATAGTGTTTGGGGGTTCAACGTAATTTTCTTGCAAAAAAAAAATATGTTTTCATGTAAACAAAAAGTGTCAGAAAGGGCTTTGTCTAAAAGTGGTTAGAAGAGTGGGTGACGTGTGACATAGGCTTCTAAATGTTGTGCATAAAATGCCAGGACAGTTCAAACCCCCCCAAATGACCCCATTTTGGAAAGTAGACACCCCAAGCTATTTGATGAGAGCAATGTTGAGCCCATTAAATATTTTTTTTTTTTGTCCCAAGAGATTGAATAATGAAAAAAAAAATATATATATATATTTTTTACAAAAAGTTGTCACTAAATGATATATTGCTCAAACATGTCATGGGCATATGTAGAAATACACCCCAAAATACATTCTGTTGCTTCTCCTGAGTACGGGGATACCACATGTGTGGGACTTTTTGGGAGCCTAGCTGCGTACGGAACCCCAAAAACCAATCACCGCCTTCAGGCTTTCTAAGGGTGTAATTTTTTTATTTCACTTCTCACTGCCAATCACAGTTTCGGAGGCCATGGAATGCCCAGATGGCATAAAACCCCCCAAAATGACCCCATTTTGGAAAGTAGACACCCCAAGCTATTTGCTGAGAGGTATTGTGAGTATTTTGCAGATGTCGCTTTTTGTCACAAAGTTTTGAAAATTGAAAAAAGAAAAAAAAATTTTTTTTTTCTTTACTTTCTTCATTTTCAAAAACAAATGAGAGCTGTAAAATACTCACCATGCCTCTCAACAAATAGCTTGGGGTGTCTACTTTCCAAAATGGGGTCATTTGGGGGGGTTTTGTGCTATTTTGGCATTTTATGGCCTTCGAAACTGTGATAGGTAGTGAGGAGTGAAATCAAAAATTTGCACCCTTAGAAATCCTGAAGGCGGTGCTTGGGTTTCGGGGCCCCGTACGCGGCTAGGCTCCCAAAAAGTCCCACACATGTGGTATCCCCATACTCAGGAGAAGCAGCAAAATGTATTTTGGGGTGCAATTCCACATATAACTATGGCATGTGTGAGCAATATATCATTTAGTGACAACTTTTTGAAAAAAAAAAAAAATCTTTTTTATTTTTGTCTTTATTCAATCACTTGGGACTAAAAAAAAAAATATTCAATGGGCTCAACATGCCTCTCAGCAAATAGCTTGGGGTGTCTACTTTCCAAAATGGGGTCATTTGGGGGGGTTTTGTACTTCTCTGCCATTTTAGCACCTCAAGAAATGAAATAGGCAGTCATAAATTAAAAGCGGTGTAAATTCCAGAAAATGTACTCTAGTTTGTAGACGCTATAACTTTTGCGCAAACCAATAAATATACGCTTATTGGCATTTTTTTTACTAAAGACATGTGGCTGAATACATTTTGGCCCAAATGTTTGACTAAAATTGAGTTTATTAGATTTTTTTTATAACAAAAAAGTAGAAAATCTCTTTTTTTTTCCAAATTTTCGCTCTTTTTCCGTTTATATCGCAAAAAATAAAAATCACAGAGGCAATCAAATACCATCAAAAGAAAGCTCTATTTGTGGGAAGAAAAGGACGCAAATTTCGTTTGGTTACAAAATTGCATGACCGCGCAATTACCAGTTAAAGTAGTGCAGTGCGAAATTGAAAAAAGACCTCTGGTCCTTTGGCTGCCAAATGGTCCGGGGCTGAAGTGGTTAAAGGAACCTATTTAGAAAATTAAAAAACGAACCTTTACAACCCCTTTTCATTTTTCTGAGGCATAGAATCAACAAGGTTTTGGAAACATTCCTCAGAGATTTTGGTCCATAGTGACATGATAGCATCACACAGTTGCTGCAGATTTGTCGGCTGCACATCCATGATGCGAATATCCTTCTTCCACATCCCAAAGGTGCTCTATTGGACTGAGATCTGGTGACTGTGGAGGCCATTGGAGTACAGTGACCTCATTGTGACGTTGAATAAACCAGTTTGAGATTATTTTATCTTTGTGACATGGTACATTACCCTGCTGGAAGTAGCCATCAGAAGATGGGTGCACTGTAGTCATAAAGGGGTGGACATGGTCAGCAACAATACTCAGGTAGACCGTGGTGTTTAAACAATGATCAATTGGTACTAAGGGGCCCAAAGTGTGCCAAGAAAATATTCCCCACATCATTACACCACCACCAGACAGAACCATTGGTACAGGCAGGATGGATCCATGCTTTCATGTAGTTTTCTGCCAAATTCTGACACTACCATCTGAGTGTCGCAGCTGAAATCGAGATTCATCACACCTGGCAAACGTTTTTCCAATCTTCTATTGTCCAATTTTGGTGAGCCTGTGCAAATTGTAGCCTCAGTTTCCTGTACTTAGCTGACAGGAGCGGCCCCCTGGTGTGATCTTTTGCTACTGTAGCCCACCTGCTTCAAGGTTCAATGTGTTGTGCGTACAAGGCATACCCCACTTTTAAGTACACAATGGTGTTTAATTACTAAAGCTGGAAAGTGCAAAATCAGGCTCACTTCTGCATAGAAACCAATGAGCTTCCAGGATTTATTACCAAAGCTTAATTGAACAAGCCAAGGTTAGAAGCTCATTGGTTTCTATGCAGAAGTGAGCCTGATTTTGCACTTTACAGCTTTAGTAAATAAACCCCATTGTGTACTTAAAAGTGGGGTATGCCTGTACAGAGATTGTATTTTGCATCCCTTGGTTGTAACAAGTGATTTTTTGAGTTACTGTTGCCTTTCTAAGACCTCAAACCAGTCTGCCCATTCTACTCTCACCTCTGACATCAACAAGGCATATTTATCCACACAACTGCCGCTCACTGGATATTTTCTCTTTTTCAAACCATTCTCTGTAAACCCGAGAGATTGTACGTAAAAATCCCAGTAGATCAGCAGCTTTTGAAATACTGAGACCAGCCTGTCTGGCACCAACAATCATGCCACGTTCAAAGTCACTTAAATCCTCTTTCTTCCCCCGTTTTGAACGAGGATCAGAACGTCTAGATGCCTAAATGCATTGAGTTTCTGCCATGTGATTGGCTCATTAGCAATTTATGTTACCAAACAATTGAACAGGTGTACCTATTAAAGTGGCCGGTGAGTGTGTATACAAAAGTGTATACAAAAGGTAAGGAAGGTTCTACGTCAGTCTTTAGGATTTTTGGAATTTCTCGTTTCTTCTACTCACTAGTATGCTGTAAACCATTAACTTAAAACAAGCCCTATAGTATTACATTTTGTATACATTAAAATAAACGGAATATTGCTTTTTTAATGATTTTTTCCAAGAGCACATTTAACAGCTACAAATAAAAATCATATTTAGATGATCTGCTGTGAAGAGGTAAACTAATGTGCCTCTGTTTATTCTTCTGAATTATATTTATTAGGTATGAATATTAAACAGCTGGCAAGATACCATTGTATACAAATAAGACGTTTGGGACTTGGAAAATTGCCATACAGAACAAAGGCAGCTGCTGGTGTTTCCAGCTTTATTCAGCTCGGCATTGCTAAGTTTTAAATACTTTCCAGAACTGTAAATACAGCACAATTATCTGAAAGCCACAGACATTATTCAGCTTGTGTCTTTTCCCCACTGAGAAGGGTCTGCTAAGACAATGAAGGAGTGAATTTCTAGAGGGCTTGTTTCTACCCAGCATGGTTAACCTGTGTCTGTTTCATAAACCTAAGCATGTTCAGGAAAATAGAAAAATAGAAAAGATTCCCTTAAGGCTGAACTGTGGGCCGATTAAAAAAAAGAAAACATCGGTACAGCGGAGCGAAGAATAGGAAAAGGTTAGACCGGGATATATAGATCTCTATATCTATACATATATATATCCATATATATATATATATATATATATATATATATATATATATATATAAGTATATATATATATATATTATTTTTTTTTAAACAATATTATTTACTTAAAACACAATCAATAAGGAAATGAAAGTTCTTCATCAATTTAGGCCAATATGTATTCTGCTACATATTTTTGGTACAAAAACAATACCAATAACTGTATATTGATTGGTTTGCGCAAACGTTATCTACAAACTATATGATATTTTTAATGGGATCTTTCTTTAGTAATGTCGGCGATCAGCGATTTTTTAGCGGGACTGCAACATTGCGGCAAACAAATCAGACACCTAGCTGACACGTTTGACACTTTTTTGGGAGCCAGTGACATTATTACAGTGATCGGTGCTAAAAATATGCACCGTTACTGTACTAATGACGATGGCAGGGAAGGGGTTAACATCAGGGGCAACCAAAGGGTTAACTGTGTTCCCTAGGGGTGCTTGCTAACTGTAGGGGGTTGCTCTGACTGGATGAAGACAAAGATCAATGTTCCTGCACAAGATCTCTATCGTCTTTCCTGTCAGAACGGCGATCTGCCTTGTTTACATAGGCAGATCACCATTCTGTCTCTCTGGGGAATGATCGCGGGTGGCCCGGCGGACATTGGGTTTGCGCAGACCCGCTGATAGGCATCCCGTGTGTCCAGTCAGCGCTCAATCCGGCGCTTCCGGCAGCATGCATGTGCCCCCTGTGGCTATTGAAGAAAATCACACAATAGAGCGTGATTTCTAATCAATTTTGCACAATAGAGACAACCTGCCACATTAAATATGCAGTAGGTGGTCAGCAAGTGGTTAAAGTTATATTTAAACACTGTTATTACATTGACCCTAATTGATTAACACTGCCATAGGCGTGCACACAGGGTCTGCTATGTGTGCCTGGGCACTCCCTAATCAACCCGTGTGGTTCAGATTCCCCCTGCTGCCCGGGGGGCCTGTCCCCCACAGAGCTGTTGGCTTCCCTCCTCTCCTGCCGGATGCTGCTGAAGGCACATAGGGGTATGTTTCAGGATAGTGAGCAGGGGAAGGGGTCAGTAAATATGTCATTTACAGGTCCCTTCCTTTTCTGAATGAACACAGTGAGTGGGTTGTTGATTTGAATCCCAACAACGGCACTATATGCCTGGAGCTTGCATGCTCTCCCTGTGCTTGCGTGGGTTTCCTCCAGACACTCTGGTTTCCTCCAACGCTCCAAAGACATGCTGGTAGGTTAAATTGGCTCCCACTTAAATTGGCCCTAGTATGTATATGTATGAATGTGAGTTAGGGGCCTTAGATTTAAGCTCCTTGAGGCCAGGGACTGATGCAAATGTCCAATATATGTAAAGTTCTGTGTAAACTGTTGGTGCTATATAAATACCGGTAATAAAATAAATATAATCAAATAAGCTGCAAATGACAAAGTTCTAAATGTTGTATTATATTATTATATTGTTTATTGAAAATGCAGGACTAGAACTAACCTGAGACTATGGGGAAAAAAACAAGTTTGAAGCAAGTTGTAGAGTTTCATTACCATTATTTTGTTGCAAAAGAATTCTACTGTAATAAAACACATGCTAGTTAGTGAAGGCACTCCCTTACTGTATATGGAGAATGACATAGTAATCCGATCATCTTTGCATTTAATTGTGGGAATTCCACAGTAAATCCATCTACTTTTGCCATGGAGTTATACTTAACATTGGTTGTGTATATGAAATTCTATAGTCTGCATGTGCTCCATGTAAAAATCACAATACAACTGTAGTTAATAAGGAGAAATAATGCATACCTACAGCTAAAATTACAAGAAAAACTTTAGCCATGCCACCGATTTTTTTTGGCCGTGCCATGTATATCAGTTTCAGGGCTAAATAAAGTAAACTAGTTCACATGGGCTTTCAGGCTGAAAACCACATACACTTCCCATCAACATTAGTCCATGAGCTCACTGGGGCCTGGTGCCATGGTCTCAGAAGCCATATTGTATTCTTTTGACAAGGTCAAATGAAATGATTAATCATGGCAACCAAAAAGAATTGTTGGTCTCAGTGGGACTTTGTATTCTGATAATGTAAAATTGAACGCATTCCATCACGGGAAAAATATAGCTGAAAGTTATTTGAAATTATGTTTTGTCTGTTTTCTACTGCATTTCATACCAAAATTGCAGACCCTATAGGAGTTATTTGATAGGTACAGCCTCCCTATATGCTGGTATGTAATAAGAGCACAACATGACTCTGTTTTGTTGTTGAAACATTCTCTTCTGTCTCATTTGCATAGAGTGGTGGTGTCACACTTGATGGATGGGATAGATAACAAGTCAGATATATGAGCTGCGGTTCATGGCAAGGCAAATTTATCATGTATTTTGTTGCTGTTTCTGTTATCATAGATTACAATAAAATGACTGGAAGGAATAGATTACCTACTGCGCTTTCAAATACCATCCAGTGGGCCATAACGTGATTGTTCTCATGCTCCTATTGGCCATAGTCAATTAAGTCACTTATTGTTCATCCTAAACGTTCCTGGGATCTTTTGTCAAACTAATGGAGAAATTTAAAACTCTATGTAATCTACTAAAGCTGCTCTATGGCTATTGACCCTTTAATTGATTCAAGTGGTGGGGCTTTAAATAATCTTTTTTTTTTTTAAGCAGACTGTAAAAAAGAACACAAAAGGCAAGACATACCTTCCCTGTGCTTACCTCTAAGGCCGGCCAATCACGGTTCGAATCTTGCTGAACTGGCCGAGACTCAAACTGCTAATGGGCAGGCTAAATGTACCAAGTTGATCAATCGATGGGTACAACCAGCCTGCCGGATTCCCTTATGATTATAGCTAGCGACTGCTATAGCTACTAGCGATAATCACTGTATGCTCCCGGCGAGTATGGCTTCCCCCACCCACCCCTGCTTCCCCAGACAATTGCTTGGCAGGAGGGATTCCCCTGTCAGCACTGTCTGTGTTGATGGGGGAATCATGAAAATTTCTTTACGGCAACCTGTGACTGCAGGAAAGAAATTTGCACTGTGTATGGCCTGTATAAGGGTAGTGTTTGCTGCCAAACTGCTGATGTTTATTAATGTCTCCTTATTAGCAGCGTCATCCATTCACTTTGTTGTATTGGACACAGGAGTAGAGCACTTATTAAAAACACAGTTGGACTGATATCACATCTGTCTAGGGCTGAGCAGCCAATCAGTGCAGTGGTTTTTAAAGGCAAATAGACTGTGTACCTAGGAAGTAAGGTTGCACTCTTCAAGTGGAGTTGCTCCAGAGCTTAGTAAATGAGGTGAAGCTCTGCTGACTTACATCATCCAATGAGGTGCAAGCAAAAATGCTGTCTTTTTTTTATTATTTTCCTTGTATGTGATTGGATATTCTTTGCAAAGTAAAGCTAAGATATTTAACTAAGAGTGCAACTGCACTTGCAAAGTGCGTGGTCTATTTGCATTTAGTAAATCCACCCCAGTGTCCAGTGGAGGCCCGTTCCTAAGGGGCACAGGGGCTCCGCCACACTAATCCATGCGCCCGACCCCTAATCTACATGCAGGGCGCCAGACGCATGAATTTCAATCAGGTTTTTTTCTTTTCTAAGCACATGTTTAGAGCCTAATGCCCTGTACACATGGTCGGATATTCCGATGGAAAAAGTCAGATTGGATTATGTTGTCAGAAAATCTGACCATGTGTGGGCTCTAGCAGACTTTTTCCGTCGGAATTTCCGACGGAAAAAATTGGAGAGCAGGATCTAAAATTTTCCGATAACAAAATCCGATCGGACTTTTTCCGATTGTGTGTGTAGAGAATTCCGACGCACAAAGTGCCACGCATGCTCAGAAGAAATTTAGAGACGAAAGCTACTGTATTGGCTACTGCCCTGTACATAGTCTCGTCGTACGTTTTGTACGTTACCTGGTTCGGAATGATCGGATTTTCCGACAACTTTGTCCGACCGTGTGTCTGCAACACCAGTTTCGGACAAAATTCATCAGAAATTATCCGACGGATTTGGTGATCAGAATGTCCGACGGTGTGTATGGGGCATTAGACTGTAATTGGCTTCAAACAAGCGGCGCAGAGCACTGCACTCTGAGCCCACCCAGTTGTGTGACAGTAGCAAATTAATATTTGCTATTTTTTGTCTGATTCTCCTCCCAGCCAATCAGGAAGCGGGTCCTGAGACCCGATTGGACAGGGAGTCTTAGGTGATGTAAGTGAGGGGGGCAGGCTTATTTTCCGCCACCCCCCCCCCCCCCCCCCCCCCCCCCGAAAAAAATATATGGAGCACCAGCCGCCACTGCCGGTGTCTCTGCCTCACTCAGCTTCAGCTGCTTGACTTCAGGGGATCACAATTTAAAGAGTGGTCCTAAAGTCTCAAGGTGTTTTACCTTAATGCATTCTATGCACTAAGGTTAAAAAACCTTCTGCAACTAGGTGCCCATCAGTGATGCCAATCAGTGCCAATCAGTGCTGCCTATCCGTGTTGCTTTTCAGTGCTCTTAAGTGCTGCCAATCAGTGCCCATCACTGCTGCACATTAGTGCCTCCTCATCAGTGCCACCTCATCAGTGCCTTTCAGTGTCATCTCATCAATGAAATCTTATAAGTGCCCATCAGTGCAGCCTATCAGTGCCCATCAGAGCAGCCTTATCAGCGCACATTAGCGAAGGAGAAAAATTACTTATTTACAAAATTTTATAACAAAGACTAAGAAAAATATATACACATTTTTTTTCAAAATGTTGACTTTTTTCATTTTTTAGCAAAAAAATAAAAAAAACTGTGGTGATTAAATACCACCAAAAGAAAGCTTTATCTGTCTTTAAAAAATGATAAAAATTTAATTTGGGTACAGTGTTGCATGACTGCGCAATTGTCATTCAAAATGTGACAGCGATGAAAGCTGAAAATCGGCTTGGACAGGAAGGGGGTAAAAGCACCCAGTAGGCAAGTAGTTCAAAATATTTTTTTTCCTTTAGAATCACTAAAGGAGAGGTATGTGTTTTGGGGGTTGAGCTTACATTTTTCATGTTAGGAGCAACAGGTCAACTATTGACTTTAGGTCTGTTTAAGGGCTCCTTCACATCAGGTGCGCTAGGGACAAATGCAAGATGAGACAAAAAAAAATAACTTGTTTATAGGTCCATCTGACACCACTGTGCTGAAAAAAAGGATACAGTATGCAGTACTTTTATTCAGTGCAGCATTGTGCAACCACATCACACCACGCTGCCACCAATAGATTTCAATAAAATGTCACTTGTCATTTCAATAAAGTTCTATCAAAGAAAAAAGTAAACTACATGATGTGCAGGCATTAGAGAATTGGTTCTGTATTCTTCCAGTGCACACCAGTGGCCATGCATTCAATGCAGCTGCTGGTGTGAAAGAGCCCCTAAAGTCATCATAACAGGTGAGTGATAGTGATTTGTGTAAAGCAGCTAAACCCCCCCCCATGTTTCAAATACAGGAAAAAGAGGAACTTGCAAACAATTCAGTTTATAACTAACAAGGGGGATTCTCTTTGTTGTATGATTATTACATGAAATAATGATATGATGAAGGTAAAGGAAAGAGCCAGAGCATATTATCAGAATATTTATTGTCATTTTAGGGAAATATAATGTTTTATTTTTTGTTTGTTATTTATATTATTATCATGAGATGACATTACTATTTATCATTCTAAGATATTAAGTGGATCAAGATTTTAAAAAAAATTTAAAGCCAATTTTTTCCCAATTTGATTAGAGTAGGGAACCCTGAAAAACTAGTTAATTTTTTCTGTGTACTATTCAAGAGAGTTTCCATAACTTCCATTCCTGTAGATATAACAGGATGTCTCTCCAAAGTTAGGGAAATACCCTCTTAGACAGCTGTCACTAGAACAGTGTTCACATTGGAAGATTTCCCCTCCATTCCAACTTAAAATTATTATTATAAAAATTTCTTTGAGAAAGAGAGAGCAAATCTCTTTAGCCAGTAACCAGAAAGAAATACAAACTTCTCCACCCTATCCAACACTAAAAACGCTTTGGCTTTAGACACTCTTCAATTCTATATTCAAAACCCCTAATCAGTCTACATTTTGTAGCCTGGCCTCTGATATCCAAACATGTTATGGTATGTCTGTATATAAAATGTTATTTGATCCAGTGTGTTCACCTCAAATGTTTCAATCAATCATAGTCTATAAACCCCATGTATGTCAGTGTTTTGTAGGAACCATATAACTTACATTTTCATTTTCCATAGATTGATATGTTCTCTTTGTTTTTGCTTTCAGTGGGAAGAAATTAGTGGAGTGGATGAGCACTACACTCCCATAAGAACCTACCAAGTCTGCAATGTTATGGACCATAATCAAAATAACTGGCTTAGGACAAATTGGATTCCCCGCAACGCAGCTCAAAAAATCTATGTTGAGCTAAAATTCACCTTACGAGACTGCAACAGCATCCCACTTGTACTGGGAACATGTAAAGAAACATTTAACCTTTACTACTGGGAGTCAGATGAGGACCATGGGGTCAAGTTTAAGGAGCATCAGTTTACAAAGATTGACACAATCGCAGCTGATGAGAGCTTCACCCAGATGGACCTGGGGGACCGAATTCTAAAATTAAACACTGAGGTCCGGGAAGTGGGGCCTATCAGTAAAAAAGGACTGTATTTGGCTTTTCAGGATGTTGGTGCCTGTGTTGCCTTAGTATCCGTGCGGGTATATTACAAAAAGTGTCCTTTCACTGTGAAGAACTTAGCCATGTTCCCAGACACTGTACCTTTAGACTCACATTCTCTGGTGGAGGTGAGAGGTTCCTGTGTCAACCATTCCAAAGAAGAGGATCCACCCAAAATGTACTGCAGCACCGAGGGTGAATGGTTGGTGCCCATTGGGAAGTGTCTGTGCAATCCTGGTTTTGAAGAGCGAGGGTTCACTTGTCAAGGTAATAATCAGTCATTTTGTAGTTATAAGGCAACAGATGAAAGTTTATCTTTTCTTCAGCCTAATTTATTTAATTAAAATTACCGTTAATAGTTTTTGCATGAACTTCTTGTTATATTAATGATTGCATTTTCATAAAAGAAAAATTATGTAACAAAGCCAGTGAAAAAGTTGACGTCAACCCAAGGTTTCTAATACTGTTGCTAATCTCAGAGAGGCAGATGGTGTCCTTTAACATTTTATTGTACCAAATACACAGCAATCAAGAATTAGACCCCTTTCACACTGAGGCACTTTACAGGCGCTATATTTCTAAAAATAGAGCCTGCAAAGTGTCTCTCCTGTCACTCCAATGTGAAAGCCCGTGGGCTTTCACACTGGAGTGGTGTGCTGGCAGGACGTCAAAAAAAGTCCTGCTAGCAGCTTCTTCGAGGCACTTTAGGAATCAATGGGCAGCGCCGCCAAAGCACCGGCAAAGCGCCACTGCATCGCTTTTAACCCTTTTTCAGCTGCTAGCAGGAGTTAAAAGCATCCCGCTAGTGGCTGAAAAGTGCGGCTAAAACGATTGTAAAACACCACTAAAAATAGCGGTGCTTTACTGCTGACACCCGTACGCTGTGAGTGTGAAAGTGCCCTTAAAGCATATATTATTTTTACCACTACATAGCTGTTATGTGCTAAATTAAATGTTATTCCCTTTATGCGTTCCTAATGCATGTACAGCACTTGCACATTGATGTGAGGAGGACCGAACAAGGTTGTCAACCAGCAAGTTTGTCAGTGTCAAAGCAGACTAAATGTGCAAATGTATAATAATGTCAAGTGGTTTTAATGTTTTGCAGAACAATTTGACCAAAAATGTTCACTTTAGCTTTGTGTATAGGTACTTTATACATTGGGTGCATTAACGAGTTGCACTGGACAGGCATAGTGCACTCTAAAGGCCAACTAGCATGAAGTTCCTGCATTCATTTTATCTCCTTATCGCTCACTCTGCAAAAGCAGTGACTGGAAGAGATTGACAGAGGAACTTCACAGGGCATATATTACAGAACATAACACTCTGGCTATCCCTTCTGACTCTTCACCCAAATCTAAATATCTAAGTCAGGGGTAGGCAACCTTAGCCCTCCAGCTGTTTTGAAACTACAAGTCCCGTGAGACATTGCAAGACCCTGCCAATCACAGGCATGGCTCCTAGAGGCAGAGGCATGATGGGATTTGTAGTTTCACCACAGCTGGAGGGCTGAGGTTGCCTAACCCTGATCTAAGTGATTCTAAGTATAAAAATTTGAATCTATCTACATTTCTTTAACACCTTATGTATCTCTGAAATACTGTATAGTGCAAAATTAAATGACTGAGGGTCAGTTTAAAAGTATGCCGTTGACACATGTGCAGTATATGTTAGTGTCCTTTTTTTTTCAGAAAAAAAGAAAACTGTTCTTGATGGTATTTATAAATTCTGTATTCTTATACTTTTTCCTCTTCTCTTCTAGTATAATCTGTATCTTCACATCTCTTTACATCCTCATTGTATCTCTATGGTGTTGAATAGTTATAATGTAACATCAGTTTATGTACTTTTGCAAGATTCTGGTAGACCGAGCAACAATTTTTTTGTATTTCTTAAATCTTATACTGCATACTTTTATATATATATATATATATATATATATATATATATATATATATATATATATATATATAATAATGTTTTTACTTTGAAGAGCCTTCTAGATATATGTGAATTATTTGTGGATGAGATGTGGCATATTGGCAATGTGTGTTATGAACGCTTCATTTGAAGTGCATCTAAACCCAAGAAATATTCAACTTACCAGTTCTTAAATATGGTGGTTGTTTCCAGGTTTTTGTTCCTTTATTTTTACCTGGTAAACTTGTCAAAAATATTTTCCGACATGTGAATCACAAGTTGGGCTTAATAGGTTTAAAATCCTTTATTAGACAAAACTGCTCACATATATGTATTTTAAATTTGGATTTGCCTGGAATTATGCCTTAATATTCTGCTTCAATATGAACAAGCTAGACTTATCATGCTGGCTTTGGCAAATCTCGTTACCAAAGAATTGTTCAAACTTATAAACTAAGCTTAGAGGACGATTATTTTTTTTATCCATGCTACCATGCTTTATATCTCAGGGGATAACATTTAAAATTGTTATTTTAGGGCTAAAGTAATTCTTGTAGTTGTCCCATCGTAGCTCCATGCAAGGTTTAAGGCCCAGCACTCTCAGACGTTTTGTATTAGGATTCTGTCACAGGCTTGCTATTAATTCTTTTACTAGTGTTACTATGACAGTCAGTATTATATCAGGTGGACCTGCATGTGAATGTATTATGCTTGTATAATATTGGCCTAATTCAAGTTTTTCCCTTTTTCACCATAATTGAGGTGGCACTGTTATGGTGGCTTCAGGCAATGGATTCCAATGGGACTGGGCAAAGAGTAGAATATCTGCTGTAATTCAAGACTCAACAGTTATCCTATGCCAAAAGATCTCATTAGAAAAGCATTCTAAAAGGTTGCTGAATCTTTGGAGAACCCACACACTTATATTTATTGCAAAAATAATCCCCTGCATATAAGTGAGATAAGGGCTGTGGAGATGAGGGCTGGACTTTGGGAATAATGGCATTTACGTTACCACCCCCCCTTTCCGGTCATAAAGATTAAAAGAGTGGGTAACACAAACAACAACATCACATCTCTATATCTCAATCCATCAATTTATCCCTCTCTGGCTAGGAGATTGTCTCATGCTAATTGTCCTATAATCTCACATAAATTAGGTACTGATATATTAAGCACTTGGAGAGGATCTGATTGTCAGAGATGAAGGAAGAACTATAAGACTCAGCACAGTTTTCTTACTCTTACTCAGCCTCCAAATAGAATTATACTTACTTTAGACGATTGGATGTGATTGGTGGTAGAAAAAGCAGAGAGAGGGGCAGTTACACTGGACCTTTCACCTCAGTGGCAAGGTCAGTTTATGAAAGGTGCCCCACCTTCTTAAAACACTGCATAAAAGTACCTGTGAGGGGAAAAAGTTGGATAATATACTTACCATTCCCTGACTTTGGTAGTGCAGAGGGTTATGTCATCCTCCTGGCAGCAAGATTGTAGGGAATGCAGAGTGGCCCAAATCTCTTGAGATGACATTGCAGAACAGTCCAGGATCATCTTCTTATTGGATTTGGACTACTCAGCATATTTTGAGATCTGTCCCAATGAAAGTGCTGCCACCCTCACCTAGTCATTGGTCATCAGGGAAAAGTATTCATATTACCTAACTATTTTTCCCATCACAGGTTATTTGGTGCCCACTTTAAGTAAAACAGGTTTCAGGTAGTATAGCTTAGTATCTTTGTGAAAAAAAGCATTAGTGCTATCTGCAGGAAGGTAAAAAGAACTCACATTATGCACACACAGTATTAGTATCTCACTGATCGTTTGTTTTCAGCAGGAATTGCTGATTAAGCGATGCCATTGTTGTCACATCATGAAGTTGGGCAAGCAAATGTGAGGAATGCTTGGGCTTTATCCAATATGCCCAGTAGGTAGTTCAGTTGGGATAACTGAGAGTGTTTTTAGTGCAGTGAGAGTGTTTGTAGGGCATGCTACAGGAGATGGTAAGAGATTTGAAGATGCTATAGGAGTTGTGGGCTGGGGACATGCTTCAAGAGACATGGACTGGAGACATGCTACATGAGACAGATGAGATACTTTCTATTAAAGCCACTCTACAAATTAATTATTTTACATTTGTGTACCCTACAGCCCTGTTAAAAATTATTTCTGCAACATTTGATATTTCCCAGAGCAAACTCCATTATATAAAGAGAAAAAAAAAAAAGAGAAAAGGAATGGGGAGCACAGAAAAAAACTAAGATGGTGTGAAGGAAGGTATTGAAAAGATTTGGATTCGGCCCCAACTTTCTACGATGGTTGGGCCTATTATACAAATCTCCGAAGGCCAGGGTGCGCGTCAATGATACGCTGTCAGACCATTTTCTCCTCCAGAGGGGCACGAGGCAGGGATTCCCGTTATCGCCCAGCCTTTTTGCTCTGGCCCTCGAGCCTCTGGCCATTCTCATTCGTGGGGCTGGAGGGATTCGGGGGCTGAAAGTTGGCCACCTGGAGGAGAAAATTTCACTATACACGGACGATGCGCTGTTGTATCTGCAAGACGCAGATGCTTCACTTCAGGAGGCCCTGGGGGTTTTTGATGCCTTTGGTAGGTTCTCGGGGGTTAGGATCAATTGGACCAAATCCATACTCTTTCCACTGGATCCTCGCCCTCGAGAGCTGCAGCCCAGATCCCCCCTGCTCTGGGTTGAGGAGTTTAAATACCTGGGCATTGTGGTAACCAGAGACCTTCAGGCCTTTGGCCGCCTCAATCTCCAACCAATTGTTGCAAGGCTTAAGGAGCACTGCTCCAAATGGAAAGATCTACCACTTAATTTACTGGGACGTATCAACATGCTGAAAATGCTTTATTTGCCTCGGTTCAACTATATATTCCGTAACTCCCCGGTGTGGATCCCTGCGTCCTTTTTTAAGGACCTGGAGACGCATATTGGGACATTTCTATGGAAGGGTGCCTCCCCTCGACTGGCCAGATCAACCCTGCAGCTGCCAACCCGCTGCGGAGGTCTCGCGTTGCCCAACCTGCAGGTATACTTTTGGGCGGCGGTGTTGGTCACGGTGCGGTGGTGGTTTGCCCAGTCCAGATCCAATGCAGCCACTTGTCTGGAGGCGGCTGTGGTGGGCTCCCCTCAGAAATTAAGGGACATTGTGTATAGGGGCTCATCTGTGCGCCCCCCTCTTCCCGGCCCTACTAAAACGACCTTAAAGGTATGGATGGTGGCAAGGAGGAGGTTCCTTTGCCCCCAACAATACTCGCCCGTTACGCCACTGTGGGAGAACCCATTACTCCCTCACTTTAGAACGATACCGGATCCGCAGATGTGGGTTAGGTATGGGATTGTGGTCCTCCGGGATGTTATTAGTAATGGTGCCCTGTTATCCTTCCAAGACCTAGTGTCTAAGCATGGCCTCCCGGGGAACATGACATTCCGATACTACCAACTGAGACACGCAGCCAGGGCACAGTTTCAGGGTGGGGTTACTCTGGCGATGGATCCAGTTGAGGATGCATTGGCGCAGGAGACGCTTCAGAAAACTTTATCCACCCTTTACTTTATCTTGCTAGGGGTTGACTCGCCCAAGATGAACGCCCTCTGGGACAAGTGGAGTAGTGACGTCCCCAGCTTGGACAGGGAAACTTGGGAAGAGTGCTTTGAGGACAGGTCGAAGGTGCTTATATCCTCTAGGGATAAGTTGATACACACCAAATTCCTACATCGTGTCTATTACACGCCGCAGAGGCTGCATAGAATTTTCCCCCTTAGATCCCCTGACTGTCCTAAGTGTCAATCCACCGATGGCTCATTTCTACACATGTTCTGGACCTGCCCTCGTCTCCAACGCTATTGGGCCAAGGTATTTGACTGTATTAATGCTCGGCTGCAACTTACCATACCTGTCTCACCTGAATTGTCGCTGCTGGGTATCCATGAGGACGACCAGCGGCCCAGATATACTAAGTTGTTGATCTCCTTGCTGGTATTCTACGCCAGGAAGGAGATCCTCATGAAGTGGACATCCCCCCCCCCCCCCCCCCCCACGGTGGCGTCTTGGGACGCCATGGTTAATGCGGTTCTTCCTATGTACAGGTTAACGTATACTAACCGAGGGTGCCCACTGAAGTTTGACCGTATATGGTTACCCTGGATAGAACAATTCTAGGCCTTCTACTCGTTCAGGGAGGTGCTTCCTCCTGCAATGAGAATAGGGTGCTGTGTGGAATGTGCCCCCCCCCCCCCCCATCCCATCTCATATGGGATGCATATGGGTGTCATACTGTAAAGATGTGATGATATTGCATACTTGCCTATAGCTTCACTGTTAGTTACCTGCTACGAGATATGTACTTACCTGTTATTATACTGATTTCTTCTCACTACTTGTATACTACTTTGTACCATTTTGTTTTTGTTACAATAAAAAAAAAACAACCTGGTTGTTAAAAAAAAAAAGATGGTGTGAAGGAAATAAACCAAACCAGCAAGTCTATAGAATATTTTGTAGGAAACAAAGCACCAACTATGATAGTCAAAGGGCCACAGGTTGGGCACCAAAGGACTAAGGGGTTTATTTTAAATGCAAAGAGTGCACAGTACAGAAACCAAAGTCAACCAATCAGAATCCATTTTTCGCTGATCTGAATACAGTGCTGAAATCTGGTTCCTTTAGGTCATTGTAGCCTATGCATTACCACAGCTCACAGCTTTATTAAATAAGTCTGAAGTCCGCCGAATTAGTTCCTGTTTTGCAGACAACAAACAGCAAGAGGGAATAATATGGGCTTGTCACGAACATGTAAGATGCCCTTGATAACAAAAAGGTTAAAGATCTACCACTCCTTTCATCCAGCCTTTGTTCCATTATCACTACATCTGATTAATCACAAGGAATGTAATCATTTTCCCATTTTTATAACATTTACTACATCACCAAATATGACTTCATTTTCTGGAACAAAAGTGTTCTTTATACTTAGCATATTTGCTCAATCCGGTGATGTTAATGCAGCGTGTAAAAATAATACAGTTGTGTGTTTTGCATTCATCAAGTCCACTACAAGAGCACGGCAGGGGTTTCATGTCTTTTTGAGGAGGCTGAGCTGACATTGTACTCCTGCTTATGCATAGAACAACATTGGGGCTTAGTGCGTGCTAGAACTTGCCTTGCATTTAATTTGAGGTGCTCATGGTTTTCTCTCCTTGCAATCTGCTTTGCACATTGCACAGAACTGAATTAGTTTATTTGATTAGATTCATTTTTTTTTCCCTCTCATGTGTTTCTGGGACTGAATCTGGTCGAAATATTTAGCACCTTCAAAAATGTGCCATTGACTAGACTTGTTTGTAGCAGCCAAAATAATATATGTTTTAGGTTGTTCTGCAGTTCTCTAATAAATTAAAATATCTTAAAGCTGAACTTTAGACAGAAATACTGTTTATAATGTATCTATTATTATAGGTACTTATATAGCACTGTCAATTTACGCATATATTGTACATTCACATCAGTCCCTGCCTCCATGGAGCTTACAATCTAAGGTCCCTAGCTCAGGGCTAATTTAAAAAGGATCCAATTAACCTACCAGTATGTCTTTGGTGCAAGGGAGGAAACCCACACAGGAACAAGGAGAACATGCAAACTCCAGGCAGGCAGTGTCATGGTTGTGATTTGAACCAGCAACATTATTGCTGCTAGGTGGAAGTGATAACCACTTCGCCCAGGCCAATATTCAGCTTTCAGCGCTGTCACACTTTGAGTGACAATTCCGCGGTCATGCAACACTATACCCAAATTAAATTTTTTGAATTGTGTCCACACAAATAGAACTTTCTTTTGGTGGTATTTAACCACTTCAGCCCCGGACCAATTGGCAGCCAAAGGACCAGGCCCCTTTTTGCAATTCGGCACTGCGTCGCTTTAACTAACAATTGCGCGGTCATGCGACGTGGCTCCAAAACAAAATTGGCGTCCTTTTTTTCCCACAAATAGAGCTTTCTTTTGGTGGTATTTGATCGCCCCTGCGGTTTTTATTTTTTGCGCTATAAACAAAAATAGAGCGACAATTTTGAAAAAAATGCAATATTTTTTTTACTTTTTGCTATAATAAATATCCCCAAAAAATATATAAAAAAACATTTTTTTTCCTCAGTTTAGGCCGATACGTATTCTTCTACATATTTTTGGTAAAAAAAATCGCAATTAGCGATTATTGATTAGTTTGCGCAAAAGTTATAGCGTTTACAAAATAGGGGATAGTTTTATAGCATTTTTATTAATATTTCTTTTTTTTATTAGTAATGGCGGCGATCAGCGATTTTTATTGTGACTGCGACATTTTGGCGGACACATCGGACATTTTTGACACATTTTTGGGACATTTGTCATTTATACAGAAATCAGTGCTATTTAAATAGCACTGATTCCTATGTAAATGACAGTTGTAGTTAGGGGGTTAACCACAAGGGGGCGGGGAGGAGTCAGTGTGACGTGTTGTGTTGTGTTTACTGTAGGGGGGCGTGGCTGTACGTCTGACATCATTGATCGGCGTTCCCGATGACAGGGAACCGCCGATCACTGACAGTCAGTGTAGGAAGCGCGGGGAGAGGTTTGTTTACATAGACCTCTCCCCGTTCTTCCGCTCCGTAACCCGATCGCGGGATACCAGCGGCGATCGGGTCCGCTGGTCCCGCGGCCGGGGTCACGGAGCTCCCGACCGGGTCGCGAGCGCGCCGCTAGCGGCGCGCGCGCGACCCACGGGCAGGCACATGCACGATCACGTACAGGTACGTGATTCTGCCTGCCCGTGCCATTCTGCTGACGTATATATGCAGTGGCCGGTCGGGAAGCGGTTAATCACCACTGTGTTTTTCATTTTTTGCTAAATAAATAAAAAAAGACAGAAAATGTTGAAGAAAAAAACATTTTTCTTTGTTTCTGTTATAAAATTTGCAAATAAATAGTCTTTCCTCATGAATTTAGGCAAAAATGTATTCTGCTACATTCCTTTGAAAATAACCCAAATCAGTGTATATTATTTATTCTGTAGGAACATTACAGAGTCCACAAACTATAGTACACTGCATATCTCAAAATTGATCACACCTGATGTACTTATTTCTTGAGGCCCAAGAATGTCAGTAGAGTACAGATATCCCCCAAATGACCCCTTTTTGGAAAGTAGACAGTCCAAGGTATTTAGTAAGAGGCATGGCAAGTTTTTTGAAGTTGTTGTTTTTTTGCCATAAGCTTTTATTTTTTATTTTTTACATACTGTCACCAGTGTAGTACAGCGTCATCATATAACAGGTGTGGCGGTAATCAGGGACACTGACTGGTGACAGTACGAAAAAAATAAATATTATTTTATTTTTTCAATTTTATTTTATTTTTATTTATTTTTTAATAATTTTTTTTAACTCACTTTGACCAGAGTAACATTGTACTACTCTGGGGAAGAAATCAGTATTTTTTTTTACACATGTTTTTATTGTGATTAGGTGTGATTGGCCAGAGCTAATCACATGGTACAGATGGGCTGTGATTGGCCCAGTCTGTACCATGTGATCACACTGACCAATCACAGCTAGCAACACAATTGTATACAATGGATGGGTTACAATTGTCATGTCATCTGCTGTGATTGATTATAGTAGTCACATGGTACCAGCAATGGGCTGGTACAGTGACCAGTTATCATCTGCCTCTGGCGGATGCAGCCTGCGGCCACGGGAGGATGTCACATGACGTCCACCAGGATCACCGAGAGGTTCCCGCCAGCATTGTCTAGTTATAGGCCAGGCAGGAACTGGTTAATAGACATGTACAGAACAGAAAAATGTTTTCGTTTCGTTTCGGATAGATTTGTTATGTTACTAATTTTGTTTCGTTATGTTATTTGTTTAGTTTGGTTTCGGAATTTGTTTAGTTTTGTTTCATTTTCCAGAAATTTCATTTCATTTATAAATGTTCTAATGAATTCCAACTTTTCAGAACAATTTGAATTCGGAAACGGTCGTAAAACTTATGACCGATTAGAATTCTGTGTAAAGAAATAGCTGGTTGTTAAGCAGCGCCCTTGGAAGTTGGCTGCCCCCGTCCTTAACAACCATGAGTCATCATTTGTCAGCGGGCTTTCCCACAGCAGAATATCAGGATAAAGATGCTGGAAGTTGCCCGGCAATAATTATTTTTTTTGAAAAATGGGGTAGGGTCCCCCCAGTGCATATAAGGCCCTTCGGGTATGGTATGGATTTTATGGGTAACCCCATGCCAAAGTGTTAAAAAAAACTGCGTGGGGTACCCCCCAAATCCATACCAGACCCATATCTTAGCATGCAGCCTGGCAGGTCAGAAAGAGGGGGGGTGCAAGCGAGCGCTCCCCCCCTGATATACCAGGCCATATGCCCTCAACATGGGGGGTGGGTGCTTTGGGGCGGGGGGGCTCTGAACCCCCCTACCCCAAAGGGCCTTTTCGCGACAACCCTGGCCTGTGGTTGTTGGGGTCTGCGGGTGGGGGGCTTATTGGAAATCTGGAAGCCCCCTAGATCCCTCCCCCCATGTGAATAGGTACATCGTACCCGTACCCATTCACCCAAAAAAGTGTCAAAAAGTAAGAAACACAAACAGTTTTTGACAACTCCTTTATTAAAAAAGAAAAAAAATAGTGTCCCTTGATATAAATCCATCGTCAATCACGATGCCTGCCGCACTCTAAGAATAGAAAAAATGCTTTGCTTTCTAAGAGGCTACTTTTATACTGTATAATCAAGGGGCAGGGCCACCCGATTACGTCACTCGTGCCACCGGGTGACATAACCAGATGGCCCCTTGCCTATATGAGTACTGTCAAAGCCGAAGAGAAACCTTTTTTTGCCTTTTTTTCTATTTTGTCGTCATGATGGACGATGGATGTACATCGTGGGACACTATTTATTTATTTTTTTAACTTTTTGGCAATTTTTTTGGTGAATAGGTACGGGTATGATGTACCCTATACCTGTTCACATGGGGGATCTGGGGGGCTGGGGGGTTAAAGGGGGCTTCCAGATTCCAATAATCCCCTGCCCACTGACCCCAACAACCACAGCTCAGTGTTGGGACGAGGCCCTTGTCCCCATCAACATGGAGTACAGAGGATGTGGGCGGCATGGCTTACGTAAAGAATATGTAAACCCAACATTTCATATTCCTGATATGTGCCTGCTGTACCATGTACTTGTGTGAAAAAGTATCCTGTTCCCGTTGTATTTCTTCCTTTGTGTGAAATCCCTGATGTTCTGCCAATCCCTCTGCTTTCCTGTTAAAGCCTGGCCACACTAAGCATGAGAACACAGTGTGGTCAGTTCCTAGCTGTGCTGGGAACTCATCTTGCTCTCCTCCAATGATCAGACTTCTGCTGACACACACCCTCTGCACGGCCATTCACTGGGAAGATCAGTGCGCTGCTGTTTCTCCTCTCCCCCCTCTCTATGCAGTTGAGAGCAGAGGGTATGTGATATCTTTAAAAACAAAAAATTGTGTATATAATGTTTTTTACAGCTATACACAAATGTTTTGCCTTTCATTTCTAGTTTAAACTGAATGTGATGTTTTACAAGATGATCGTTTACAATCACTTTAATACTCAACAGATGAACTGACTTGCAATTGACAAAAAAAAAACCTGTGCCGCAGATGAGCTCTGAGTAGCCAAACATTGCAAGGCTTAAAGTGGTTGTTAAGCCACATCTATAAAAATCCTCCCATCCCCTCTGTAACATAACAATAAGTGTCCCTGTGCCTGTGTTATATAAAAAATATGCAGATCTGTACCTATTTTAGAGTGGCTCCCAGCGATCACGTGACTCCTCGGTTCTCTCCTCTGCCTGGCTGACAGCTCCAGCAGGCGGGGCCTAGCACTCCTGATGACATCAGCTGGGTTGAAGGGGAGCTGCTCTGATATAGGTACAGATCGCATATTTTTTATATAACACAAAGGGGATGGGAGGATTTTATAGTAATTATGAAAGCAGCAGGAGCGGAGGGGGCGGGCTTTGACACGAGCAGACAGACTGGCAGGGAGGGGGAGAGGAGCACAGAAAAAGACAGAGCAGGGCTGCGGATGACAGAGATATGTAAACTGACTACGTGTCAGGGTTTAGCAGCCATGATATTCAGTGGTCAGTTTACAGGAGGGATGGTATAGCCAGGCAGGATCAGTAAGGTTTTTTAAGTGATACGGGGGCCAAATTACACAGCACAAGTACTGTGCTGTATAACATGCTTTAAGGGAACAGGATCTGTTTTTTTTTTGTTTTGTTTTTTTAGGTTAACAAATGCTTTAAAGGTTTCATTAAACATAAATTCAAGACAGAATTCTATCCAACCAAAGCCTGCTGAGGTAATCAATCAGTCATTAATCAAAGATACAATTTTTCACTAGCATGGTAAACCCCTGCTGATAAAGCTGTGACAATAACAATATAGGGAGGGAGGGTGGAAGATCTTGAAAAGATTGTAAGACATGGGTTGTAGCTTCAGGTGAGTGCAACTTCTTCATGAACCAGCAATTAGCTACCCACCTTCAGGCCCACCCCTTGATGAAGGAGCTAATTGCTAACATTTCACTTGCTTGAATAATTTAGGAAACCTGTGCCAAGAGAACTACTTACTTTCTGCCATGCTCCAAACAGTCAGAAAACCTTTTCATTATGGTTCAAGGGTTCATTTGTTTAATTTATTATTTCCTACTAAGACTGGGAGAGAAAAGGTAAGACAATCAGGGCTCAATTGCTCTGCAAGGTGCTATCCATTCTACACTATGATTGTGTGCTATTAAGGAGCATCTTTCTATAAATCCTATATCTTATTATATTATTATTTTGTTATTTTAGAACTATATGTTAACCCTTTCATATATATATATATATATATATATATATATATATATATATATATATATATATATATATATAATAAATATATATATATATATATATATATATATATATATATATATCTATATATATATTGGGGACCTGAAATCTGTGAAACCTCCTTTTTGGCCATGTCCAGGACAGGGAAATGAAACCTAACCTGTTGGTTTGCCTTGAGTAGGCAAAGCACAGGTTTGCTTTAAGGCATGTTTGGACCAGTGAAGCAAAAAAATGTCCAGTCTAAAAGAGATAATTGTAATAGAAATCTGGCAATGACTAAAGCATTTGTTTCAGGGAGGAGAGTTTTTATAGCTGATAAATAGTCATGATTATCACAAAAATAGTTCTGTGACCTGTACATGTAAGAGGGAGCTGATTCCATTGGTTTTACAAGAGGTCACGGTTGCAATGTTGTGTAAGTCTATTTTAAGGGTGTTTTAACTTTTGGACTAAACTAAGCCAATTTTAAGTATTTCTTTTTTCCTCTCTTGGCATACCCTGATAATGACTTCACTCCTTGTTATGCTTAGTACTCTAAAAAGTAATTTCTTTATATCTTTAAGTTGGTATAAAAATTCCCCAGAAATATGGATTTTTCACACCAACTGAGTGAACCTGTGTCCCTTAATTTTTTACTTACTTCATACTATCTACTTTGACTTGGAAACAGTTTTCCATTAATAAGAGAAGGTATATTTAGCGGAGTGAATATGCCTGAGGGTAGAAAAAAGTAACTATCCTGCTTTTCCACACACTCAAAGTAGGTTTAATTTGTTCAAAGTGGACCGTTATTAAAATTCACACTTCACGTAATTCAACAGGGCACATGTCAGCATTCAAAAACTACTTTATAATTTTAAAAAACTGTTACTCCTCAGCTCACTAATGGGATATAGAGATTTGGCAAAGATCACAGATGGGCTTACTCAGTACAAAGAGTGCCATCTACCGTAGATGATAAATACTGTGATGTAAGGTGCCACTGGACAGTGGTGTTATATGGTGTTGGTAGGTAGAAAACCCATAGTTGGGGGATTTAAAAGATCACGGCATATAGGGGAATGTATAGGGGGGGGGGGGGGCTACTTCTTCATAAAAAAATCAGTGTGTGGTGGATGAGGAGCACCTTATTTTAAGAAGTATATTAGTTAATAGTTTGGATCCAATTTTATTTGTTAAGTCAAAATACATTACACTTTTTTGGACTGAATTTTTTTCTATTTACAGTAGTATATACACATTGTTTTTTGGGGTGGTAAACAATGCCTTCTTGTGTTAATGTCTTTCAAAAAAAAAAATTCCTATGTAATCTTAAAAAATTTATTTTACTTCTGTTTACAAATAAAAAAGGATTTTTTTTGCTAATTTTTAATGCAACGCTGAAAAAATAACAGACAAAATAAAAAAGAATGAAAATATTAATTATTAATGGTGAAATGCATTTAAAAAAATCTGCATAACAATAATAGCTTTGGGGAGAACAGGAGGAATGAGTTAATTAGGGCTAATTAGATTGAACTAAGGGTTAATAAGGGTTAATTAGTAACGCTATTTATTTGTTTTGATTGTAAGTTATTTTAAATTGATGTTCTATGCAGATCAGCAGTAGGGGCCGTAGGGATGGCATATGCAGATCAACAGTAGAAGCTTTTGGTTTAGGCTGAGCATGAGTTGGACCCCAACAGTAGGGATGAGCTTTGGGTTCAGGTTGAACATGAGTTTGATCTGAACCCGACTGCAATCCAACTGGTTGTTCACAGGATCTGTTGTTTGGCAGCAGTAGTGCAGACATAGGTAAATGAAAGATACCCTGCTGGTTTGTTTACAAGCAGAAGCCAGCCAGGGATCTGTCATTTAGTGCTGATATTGGCAGATGCCAAGCAACTTTGTAAACAAAACTTTTTGCAACTTTTTGTACTGTTTCCTAAATTTACATGCAACTTTAAAGTGGTTCTAAAGCCTTGTTTTTTTTTCTTTAAAATAAAAAAACACATCATAATTACCTGCTCTGTGCAATGGTCTTGAACGAGCAGTCCTGATCCTCCTTTTCTCAGGTCCCGCGCTAGTGCTTCTGGTCCCTCCCCCTTGTTGAGTGCCCCCAGAGCAAGCAGCACTGGGGCGGCCTCTGTGTCTTAATGGTCTTAATGGGATACACAGCATGGCTCAGTCCTGCCCCCCGCTCCCTCCTCACAGGCTGTGGTTGACCATTGACTCCCGCTTCTCTGTCTCGGCCAATCAGGAGACCTGGGAGAGTCTCGGCTCTCTTGCACATCATTGGATCAGACTCAGGTAAGTATTGGGCAGGCTACAGGAGGAGCTGCACCCTGAAGATTTTTTAGCTTCATGCATAGAATGCAGAAGGTAAAAAAACCTTCAGCCTTTACAACCACTTTAAGGCATGTGAAATAGTAAATACAATGTTACATTGCAATAATAAATGATACTTGCAGACTGTAAGTGTTTTTTTTTACAAATGAGCAGCTGCATTTTAACATCCTTTCCTCCTATAATATCTATAGTGATTCCCCACTTTCACTTTGATGGCTGGGAATTGTGGAGGCAGGGGGACAGGACCCGAACATAAGAGATAAGTCATTGAAACTTTGTTGAAGTTTAAAACAACAGAAAAAGTCAAACAACTCAAAAGATTAAAACAAGCTAAATCAGCATAACTCTTCTAACATGTAGAAATGTTATTTTCATAATCTGCTGGATCTGAAGTAGGTGGGGCTAAAATGAAAGGCTTCTTTGGGTGGCATGTAGAAACTTTGCTGGTGTCACAAAAAAGTGTGAGCAAAACAGATCTCTAATATAAGATGCCTGAAAAAATAATAAATATATAATGGGGAACCCGGATGACTGCCCTAGCTGAATAAACATTGGCATGGTGACATTAATTTCTGACACGTCTGTTGGTAATTGTTCTATAAAAACATCTAATGGCATGCATATTAAAAACTCTTGAGGGATCCTGCTGACATTTCTTTAACCTCGTACATTTTAATGTTTTTCCATCTTTCTGAGTCCTCGTTCCCCAAGGACTCCTGCTTTAAAAAAGTGTTTCATTCTTGGACACAGCCACAGCATTGTTAAGGGCAGTGCGCTGTACGATTTGTAATTCTGTCATTCTCTTGTTCCCACTTGCTGGAGTGTTTATAGTTATTGGAAAGTCTCTAGTTAGTCTCACCGGCAAACTTTTTCTTAGGCTAATAAGGGCTTGTATTTCAACGGTGACAGCTGGTACCAAACATTCGTAGCGAGCAATTGTACAGGGAAGTGTAAGTTTTGATAACATTTGATGAAAAATACCCTTAAATCAAGAGCCATCTTGAAAGATGGTTTGAGTAAAAACAATTCACATATGTGCTCCTATTACTTGTCCTGAAGGATGTTATCAAAACAAGCTGATGGCAGACAGCTAAATAATGAGGAAACAGATATCAAATGTATTGAGCGACAGTGAGGTTGCTGGAACATTTGCAAAGTGTCCTATCATTTTACACTGCAGCTCAGTAATCCATCTTCCTGGACTTTCTTGCCCAGTTCCCTTCTCCTATCTTATTTTTCTAGTTGACCTATCACACACAATTTTTCAGACAAGAGGCAATATTGAGGAGTTCCTGTAGTGGGTCTGCTATGTAGCTACAAATGGATTGGAAGAAAAGAAAACTGGATATTTGAATGAGATCTAAATCCTTCTAAAGCACCATCATAAACAATTATTGCCATTTCCAGCTTCTTTTAACCACTTGTGCCCATATGCTCTTGCTCCAGCATTGGCGGCACATCATTGTTCTGGACTTCATAGTGACAGTAGTAGGTAGCGTGACAATGCAAGACAACAATTGGAGACAGTTGTCATACCTTATCAAGAAATCCCTAAACAAGAACCTTCAAGGTTAGATCATCAGTTATTATACAGTATAAAGTGTTTGCAAACCACAAACTTTTTTTTTTTTTTTTGGATAAGGTGGACAAAGATTAGAACTTTGTTAGAGAGTTTTCCCTTAATTTCTGTTCCGTTGACCATATCTTCACCAGACAGAAAGTGAGGCAAAATCAACCTAATGAAGTCCTGGATGGCAGTAAACATCTGACAAAGGTTTTAACTCTCAAGTAGAACTATTTTATTTTTATTTATTTTTCAATATTTTTATCGTTTTGAAAAAGCACAAAGTACACACATATAAGGAAGACATAGTTCTGAAAAAGGCACCATACAACATGGGTCCCATGTATAAAAATATCATATTTTATTTATTTGTATTTCTATTTTTTTATTAAAAACAGTTTATTTGAAGTACTTAGGCATACAAGGCATACCTAGTAATACAGATAAATGTGAGGTAGTACAGTGGACAATAATTACAAACAACATGCAAACAGTTTTTGTTAGAACTACTTACATTGTGAAACTAACACGGTTCTCTAATCTCAGATGCCAAGCAGTGCTTACAGGTACATGAAATGTTAACTCCACTTTCATGGGGAAAGAAAAAATAATATAGCGTATACAATTGCGACACAAGTCATTTTGCAAATTAATGTTATTAAAAATTACCCTTCCTTTTCAATCTGAAGCTGTGTAATTTTCTGTAAAATGCAATGCAATATGGCTACCTGGAGGTGTTCTGTACACAGAATGTGTACAGAAAGCCCCCAGACACATAATTTCCTGCTTGTGTGATTGGCTCACTGATATTCCCAGAAGTCTACAATAAGATACAAGTCAGATTTCAGGCATCCCCTACAACAAATATGTCATTTTTGGTGAGATACTTCCAATAGGAAATCACGTCTAAAGGGATGCAGGCCCAGCAGCTTTTCTCATTAGTGCCCTGCAGGTGCTGCAGATGATTGGTAATTATGAAACCACTCCCATTAGATTCACTTTCCTACATGGACACAGACAAACACACAGGGATTTCTTCAGAATAACAAAAGGTAGGAATCTGCAACAAAGTTTGTTAAAACCTTGTAATGTACATAGATCATAGAACAAAAAAATGTAGTTAAACTTTAAGGCCCATCTCCAGACAAATCATCTAAATGAGGACAAAGAATAATGCTCTCAATATTTTAAGATAGGAGGGAAAAAGTTAAGTTTTATCGCCATCTCTGTCCCCACTGGGGAAATTTTCTCTCCCTTCCGTTTGGATGATGGGTCCCAAACCAAAACTTTAGAAAGATTTTCCTAAAGTGACCATGTCGTGAGTAAAATATGGGTAAATAGGATAGGTCCAGTATAGTATATCCAGTAGATAGGATAAGACACCAAAATGCAACTAGTGCAGGGTCAGCAGAGGCATCCATTCAATAAAAAGGTGCTTTCAAGTGGATTCTTCAGGAAGGTTGGTATTTATTGATCGTGAAAATAGGTAAAAACACCATCATACCCTGGTCCATAAACTGGTTCCAATTTGGAGCCTTACCCTATAGACTATTGTTAACTGGATCTGATTGCAACCAGGCATGGTACAAACGTTTTTGGAAAACCCCAACGAGCATTGAGTGCCCACACTCTGCATGGAGAGACATATTTACCTTGGATGGGTATCTAGCAACCTTATGAATGTGAGTGTACGATTACTACGCTTACTACACTTTTTTTCCATACTTTTCCCATACGATCAACTGAATAATACCCTTAGAAGGATCTCTTCCATGGATTTTTATTTCTTTTTTTCCCTCCTTGTCTCTGCTCATCTGGAGCACCACTGATTTATCTATTTGAAAAAATGGTTGTTGCCTGGCTATGTCTGATGTCAATACTTTTTGAATCACAGAAGCGGAACAAGCATGCTGTAATGAGTTTCAGAAAAGTGTCAGTTCTATACTGGTTCCAGGTCAGTGTCAAGTATTGAAGTCAATGCATCAGCATGACACCCAAACAATTAACTTTTTCAGAAGGAATGGTCAGCAATGCCAGCCTATATCATTCTCTCATAACAGGTTTCCTTTAAAAGAGACAAATATAGGATTTTCAAATTGACAGATCTTTTAAAACTTTTCCATTCTATCCAATGAGAAAAAAAAGCTAACAAAAATGTTTTGTCTGCAAACGGATCCTAAATAGATATCAAATAGGTCAAGCCTAAAAACTGTGAGTGCCTATGAAGGGTCAAAAGCCCATAATTATCAATAGGTTACACTCTAAATGACTTTGCAGCTCATCAGTTTACAGGCAACAATTAATGAAGGACCTAGAATTTTCTCTGCTGAGAAGATTGGCCAACAGTAATTCCCCAATATCCTCTTGCTCAGCAACCTTATAGTGGCTATTGTGTTCCTGAGCCCCCTGGAGGAGTGGGGGAGCCCAAGAACCATAGAAGGGGCTCTGGTAGGGGATGTCACCCAGCGAGAAGCATAAATGTGACCAAACAGCTTCTTGGCTGTCCTTTTACATAAAAGCTCTGAGCCTGCTACACAAAAAAGAAAAATGCTCACTGCAGCCACAAGCTTGTTTAACGTTTTCAAGCACTGGAAGTACTAGAAACAGCTAAAAAAACTAAATTACTTACGAATTACTTACCTTTCCTAGACCTGTATCTTGTCAATGAACTGCTTTATTTCCAAACCCTCTTTTATTTCATCTCCAATTTATAGTATAAATAAAGGCAAGACTTTTTTTTGGTTTTGGATAGGGTCTAGATGGATTTGAATACCTGTCAGGTTCCTATTATTGCTGCCTGTGCCCCTGACAGGGAGATTCACCCTTCCTATGTGTACTGTTTACCAGTAATATCAAAAGTGAAAGTAAAAGAAAATCCCAAATTTTGGGCTGTCTCCAGAAAAGTAATTGAGCGGAAATCTTCCAATGAGAACACTAGTTCTGGTGACCTGGGGGGCCCCAAGGGATTCCCTTAATTTGCCGTTGTTTCCTGTTTTAGCTATGGGACAGGAAGTGAAGTTAATTTTCTCAATGGGACACAGATGGATAAAAATCAGACAGGGGTTTTAACCCTCCCTTACTCTATCCAAAATATAAAAAAATAAAAAAAATTTAACTGAATCGGCAATTTAAAAAAAATAAGATATATATATACTTTATTGATGCTATTTTTTTTTTTAAGTCCTTTCTGTTCATCCTTTTTTTTTAACATCCTCCTAAATTCTCACTCTGAGCTAGACAGAGAAAACATACATTATTTTTACATTTGCAAACAAATTATCACTTTTCTGTAGTCAGGCTGCAGATAAAAACAAGTTAAAATCAGCTCTTCCCTGCATATATCAAGTTCCTGTGAAATCCCCTGTATAGGGTAAATCTGTCAGATGATTAATGTTTGGTGAAGAAGCAATGTGACTAGGTGTTCTGCACATCAACAGAAATGCATGACTAGAGCAGGTGGTTTATATAGAAAGACTGTCTTTATATAGTCTCGAATTTCCAGGTATATCTGTAAATATGCAGCTTTATAGTTGTGTTGGAAAAGTGATAGTGTTGTTGGTCTGGAGAATTTATATGGTTTGTCTGCAAAAATTCTTGGATTTGTCAGGATAAATTGGTAACTGTCTGCTCCAACAATGTGACTACAGGCAGTCCCGGGTTAAAAACAAGATTTCTGTAGGTTTGTTCTTAAGTTAAATTTGTATGTAAGATAACATGTAACAACTACATTTTTTAAGTGTAACTCCATAAAAACAAAAAAAATTGTTAAGTGATTGTAAACCTTCCTTTTTTTTAAATAAAAATAACAAGCATGCCTATACTTACCTGCTCTGTGCAATGGTTTTGCACAGAGCAGCCCCGACCCTCCTCTTCTGGCGTCCCCTGCCAGCATTCTAGGCCCCTCCTCTTCAACCGGTGTCCCCACGGAAAGCCGATTTGCTGCGTCCATTGACACAGACAGCAGGACTCGCCCCTGCCCCTGCTTCTGTGTCACATGATTTAATTGACAGCAGCGGGAGCCAATGGGTCCTGCTGCTGTCAATCTGCCCAATGAGGAAAAAGACAGTGACTGGAGCTTGTGCTCATCACTTGATCGGATCGGGCTCAGGTAAGAAAAGGGGGGGGGGGTCTGGGGGGAGCTGCAGCACAGAAGGTTTTTCACCTTGATGCATTAAGGTGAAAAAACGTAAAGTCTCG
>CM053027.1:83278388-83341566 GCA_028564925.1 Lithobates sylvaticus
GTGTTTTTTGTTCTTAAGATTCTATCCCAATTTCTGCCTTCTAGTAAGGTTCGTAGTTTAGGGAAGTTGGCTCTTTTGAAATTCTGTGTCTTTGTATTTCCCGTATGTTTCCTATTTGTGTGATTTATACTGAAGCCAATTGACCTGTGATCGCCGTTACCTAAATTGCCCCGTATTTCCACATCTGTGATCAGGTCTGTATTGTTGGTGATCAGTAGATCTAGTAACGCTTTATTTCTAGTTGGTGCGTCTACCATCTGACCGATAAAATTGTCCTGCAAGACATTTAGGAACTGGCAAGCCTTAGATTAATGTGCGGTTCCCTCCGCCCAGTCTATGTCTGGATAGTTATAATCCCCCATTATGATAACACTTCCCATGCTTGCTGCTAATCCAAATTGTGATAGGAGATCTGTCTCCCCTTCCTCCCTCAGGTTAGGGGACCTATAGCATACTCCCAGTATTATTTCCCCCTTAGCATCCCTTTGGAGCTCTAGCCATAAGGATTCCACCTCCTCCCTAGCTCCCATAAGATGTGGATGGGCCATTTGTTTATGCAGCTAGAGCTAGAGCTGCATGCAGGCAGCCAATGTTACTCTATATGAGGACACAACAGCTGTATGGATATAGTTGTTCTAATTTGACAGGTGTGTAGGGAAGATGCACAACCCTGCATGCACACTGTCTTTGCTCAAGGCTGAACACCTGCCCCTGCATGTTTATTCAATTTAAAATTAGGCAAATTTTTTTTCTAGTTATCTCCTCATATCTATCGTTCCCAATTAGAACAATTCCCAGCTGTCATATCTTGCCCAGTGGAACTGAGGCTGGACCCACACACAACTACATTGTAGACTGGGCTGATCCCAGATGCCCAGCTTCAGCCTTGTTTCACCCCGAGCAGAGGAGCATAGAAACCCCCAAGTGGAGGAGTGGTGGAACCCTCTGGAAATGACAAGTGCATTAAGACCCTTATGATTAGTGGGTCTATAGATCTGGTAAGTGCATTGTGTAGGTGGTGGCATCACGTGGTGAAAGAAGGTGTCTAGCCCACACAAAAGTAAAGTAGAAGATCAAAGTGGGACTATTGTGGAGGAATGGTGGAAACCCCCATATGAAAATAATGATTTGTGTTTGTTGGACACTGAGCATTTTTTTGCACTTTTTTTTGTACTGAGCACTTTTTAAAATATCTTTACTGGACTTGCACTGTATATATATATATATATATATATATATATATATATATATATATATATATATATATATATATATATATTATATACTGTATGTAATTTGAGAATTTAATACATAGTACTTTAAGGTTTGGCACTGATTGTATATGAACTCTGTTATGTAGCACTTTATTTAGGTTATGTGCTCATAGTATATTCAGTCTCTGCTTTCTCCATAAAATAACTGCACATAGATGGTGCTTCACCACTCCTCTTGTAGGCAGGGGCTAAGCCTCTGTATAGTGATATGGCAATATTTAAAATGAGTCCTCACAAAAAATATGTTGGCTCCATAAACATTGCAGCAGCGCTTATATGATTTAAAAGTTCATCAGAAAATCATAAAAATCCGTCAAATCATGAATAAATCCTGTATGCAGTGCAGCTTAAAATAATTCTTCTCTGTGATATAAAGATGTGACTTCCTCCCGACACCAATTCTTATCACCACGTGCTGGGGAAATTCCCCTTTGGGGATGCACTCACCAGAGCGTAGATAAAACTGGGCATATCAATCAGAGAACCACTGGCCACTGCAACCTCCTTACTGCGTCCGCTTTTTCCTCCACCTGTGTGTCTCAGTATAGTTCCTCTCCACCAGCATTCAGCATAGAAGAAATAAAGTATTGCGGATAGCGTAGTACCGTTTGGTAAACACAGTTTTATTTCTATATTCCCATTCCCCCCAGTAAAATGCGTACCAGAATACAATCAATTAATCACATTTGAATAAAAAGTTGAAATTGCACTCTGCCTGCAAAGTTTCCGTCCGCCGGAAACCGCCAAAGACCGCTGTGTCTAGATCTCCCATCCACTTCCTGGTGTCTGGGCTGGCTGGAGCGCACTCTGGACCGCAAAACGTCACTTCCTGCGAGGCCACGACCCTGACTAATGGAATACTGTCTACACACAATGTAAACGTTACATTGTGTGTAGACAGTATTCCATTAGTAGTATAGGCACTGATCTGATTGGCCGCATAAAAGGTCATTCAGGCTGGCGGCGATCCGGATTGGAGACAATCTGGGAGATGCCCTGATAAATGTAGCACTTCCTATGGCGAGGCCACACCCTCAGACGACGTCCGGAAGTGACGAAACGCGTCAGGGTCGTGGCCTCGCAGGAAGTGACGTTTTGCGGTCCAGAGTGCGCTCCAGCCAGCCCAGACACCAGGAAGTGGATGGGAGATCCAGACACAGCGGTCTTTGGCGGTTTCCGGCGGACGGAAACTTTGCAGGCAGAGTGCAATTTCAACTTTTTATTCAAATGTGATTAATTGATTGTATTCTGGTACGCATTTTACTGGGGGGAATGGGAATATAGAAATAAAACTGTGTTTACCAAACGGTACTACGCTATCCGCAATACTTTATTTCTTCTATGCTGAATGCTGGTGGAGAGGAACTATACTGAGACACACAGGTGGAGGAAAAAGCGGACGCAGTAAGGAGGTTACAGTGGCCAGTGGTTCTCTGATTGATATGCCCAGTTTTATCTACGCTCTGGTGAGTGCATCCCCAAAGGGGAATTTCCCCAGCACGTGGTGATAAGAATTGGTGTCGGGAGGAAGTCACATCTCTATATCACAGAGAAGAATTATTTTAAGCTGCACTGCATACAGGATTTATTCATGATTTGACGGATTTTTATGATTTTCTGATGAACTTTTAAATCATATAAGCGCTGCTGCAATGTTTATGGAGCCAACATATTTTTTGTGAGGACTCATTTTAAATATTGCCATATCACTATTATTGTTTTACCGTACAGTGGCTGCTTTTACAGGTGCATTGCACACATTTTTATTGTATTTTATCCATATCCCAGTATATTTATATATTTATTTATTTATATATATATATATATATTTATAAGCTTTAAAAGTTCAAATCCACAAGCGCGGAGAGATAGATCCAAGGGGACGGCAATTTATCTGGCTCTATCCATACACCATAAGCCTCTGTATAGTTAAATCCCACATAAGGGTGTATCATGGGAGTGGGTCAGCCTGTTATCGTGCACTGTAGAGGTTACATGACTGCTCACATAAGCAGTACATGGTGCCTTATTCCAGTGGATGCATACCCCCGTCCTAGGTTTCATAGCCCTGCATTGGATGTGATGACACCGAGGTACAGTCCACCCCCCGAAGTGTGGGAAATAGGAATGAGCTCAAGGTTCTGTCTGAACACAAATTCTTAACAAACTTTGGCTGCTTGGCAGGAGCCGAATGTCATGCACAGTGGTAATACTACCATTATTATACACAACAGTTTCCCACTGTCATTGGTTGTGAATGATGTACAGTAGGCAGGTGCAGGCACTGCTGGGTCCTTAACAACAAGTAACGTTACCGGCTCATTCACTTACATGGCCAGGAGTCTCTGGCCATGTAAGCAAAGGGGTGGGATCCCAGTGATAGCATTGACCATATACGGTCAATAACATCACTGGGGGATCCTGCCCCTTTTTTACAAACCAGCTGTAATCCATTCAGCGGGCGATTAGCGTAAGGGTAGTACAAGTCTCGAAAGGGGTGCGTTATTTTCTTTCGGTGCGTTGTCAGCAGTTGGGCATCGTGATTGATGGATTTACAACCAGGGACTTTTTGGTATTTTGATTGTTTTAAAAAAAGGCTTGTCAAATATTTGTTTAGATTTTTTATTTCTAGGCTACAACCATACTCATTCCCATGGGGGGAGGGTGGGTATCTGGGGGCCCCCTTATTATTAAAGTGGGGTTCCAGATCCACAGACCCCCACAACCACTGCCCAAGGTCATCAATGGGACCTCCCTGATGCTGAGGGAATGTGGTCTGGTATAGTTTGGGGGGGGGGGGGGCACATGCTTGTCTCCCCTTTCCTGGCCAGCCAAGCTGCATGCTCAGATTTAGAAAATGGTATCAATTTTTAAGGGGACTGCACATTTTTTTTTTTTTTTTTTTTGCATGGAGTCCCTCTTAAAATCCTTACTAGGCCTGAAGGGTCTGGTATTGATTTCCTTCGGGACCTGCTGTAATTTTTTTTTTTTTTTTTTTTTGTGCGCTACCCCACTTAAAATCCATTCCAGCAAAGTTAAAGTTGCAAAAAAAAAAAAAGTATGTGAACCCTTTTGAAATTAAATGGATTTTTGCACAAATTGGTCATAAAATGTGATCTGATCTTCATCTAAGTCACAACAATAGACAATCACAGTCTGCTTAAACTAATGACACACAAAGAATTAAATGTTACCATGTTTTTATTGAACACACCATGTAAACATTCCCAGTGCAGGTGGAAAAAGTATGGAGTCCAATCAATGAGATGAGATTGGAGGTGTTGATTACCCCTAGACTAAAAACACACACCAGTTCTCGGTTTGCTTTTTACAAGAAGCATTGCCTGATGTGAATGATGCCTCGCACAAAAAAGAGCTCTCAGAAGACCTACGATTAAGAATTGTTGACTTGCATAAAGCTGGAAAGGGTTATAAAAGTATCCCCAAAAGCCGTGCTGTTCATCAGTCCACGGTAAGACAAATTGTCTATGAATGGAGAAAGTTAAGCACTGCTGCTCCCTAGGAGTGGGTGTCCTGTAAAGATGACTGCAAGAGCACAGCGCAGACTGCTCAATGAGGTGAAGAAGAATCCTAGAGTGTCAGCTAAAGACTTACAAAAGTCTCTGGCATATGCTAACATCCCTAAACAATAATGGATTTCATGGGAGGATACCACAGAGGAAGCCACTGCTGTCCCAAAAAAACATTGCTGCACATTTACAGTTTGCACAAGAGCACCTGGATGTTCCACACAGTACTGGCAAAATATTCTGTGGACAGATGAAATCAAAGTTGAGTTGTTTGGAAGAAACACACAACACTATGTGTGGAGAAAAAGAGGCACAGCACACCAACATCAAAACCTCATCCCAACTGTGAAGTATGGTGGTGGGGCATCATGGTTTGGGGCTGCTTTGCTGTGTCAGGGCCTGGACGGATTGCTATCATCGAATCGAAAATGAATTTCCAAGTTTATCAAGACATTTTACAGGAGAACTTAAGGCCATCTGTCCACCAGCTGAAGCTCAACAGAAGATGGGTGTTGCAACAAGACAACGACCCAAAGCATAGAAGTAAATCAACAACAGAATGGCTTAAACAGAAGAAAATACATCTTCTGCAGTGGCCCAGTCAGAGTCCTGACCTCAACCCGATTGAGATGCTGTGGCATGACCTCAAGAAAGCGATTCACACCTGACATCCCAAGAATATTCCTGAACTGAAACGGTTCTGTAAAGAGGAATGGTCAAGAATTACTCCTGACCGCTGTGCACGTCTGATCTGCAACTACAGGAAACGTTTGGTTGAAGTTATTGCTGCCAAAGGAGGTTCAGACAGTTATTAAATCCAAGGGTGCACATACTTTTTCAACCTGCACTGTGAATGTTTACATGGTGTGTTCAATAAAAACATGGTAACATTTAATTCTTTGTGTGTTATTAGTTTAAGCAGACTGTGATTGTCTATTGTTGTGACTTAGATAAAGATCAGATCACATTTTATGACCAATTTGTGCAGAAATCCATATCATTTCAAAAAGGTTCACATACTTTTTGCAAATGTATTTTTCATTATTGCTGTAGTATGTGCCATGGAAAAAAATGACACTTATAAAGAAAATAATGAAACCATTCAAATTGCCCTTCAAAGGCCCCCAAAATACATAGAAGACTCTTGAGGAGCAGAGGGATTCTGTGTGCTATTTTTTTTTTTTTTTTAAGGAATCCATTGATTTCAGTAGCCTTTGGGTTCGACATCCAAACTCCTTTGAAGTTCGGCTCATCACTAATAGGGAAGCTCCATCTGCTGGGTAAGAGGATGATCAGGTCAATAAAATTGCTTTTACTCTCCCCTAGACGAAATGAGCAGTTAAGGATGAGGATTTTCAAATACCCAGGGTTGGGCTTTAATGTTGCTGCAGTGCTGGAATGGAGGGGAGAAAGGTATTATGGGCATCCAAATATACTACACCTTATCTTGCAGAGGTTTTCTTTGAGGAGAGAGGAGGATCCCATAATTCTTATGCCATGTACACACGACCAGACTTTTCCACGGACTAAATTCCGTCTGACTTTTCAATGGACTTTCGATGGACTTTCAACAGACTTCCATCGAATCGGACTTGTCTACACACAATCACACCAAAGTCCGACAGATTTGACCGTGATGACATACGACCGGACTAGAATAAGGAAGTTCATAGCCAATAGCTGCCCTAGCGTTGGTTTTTGTCAGTCGGACTAGCAGACACACGAACTGATTTTTTGACCAGACTCTAGTCCGTCGGAAAGATTTGAAACATGTTCTAAATCTAAAGTCCGTCTGATTTTTCGACAGCAAAGGTCCTGTGAAGCCCACACACGGTTGAATTGTCCGACGGATTTGTTCCGTCGGACCTTTGCTGTCAAAAAGTACGGCCGTGTGTACATGGCATTAGACTCAGGGATAAAATCCTTGCCAGTCATGAAAAACTAATTTTCTTGTTAAGCTAGAGCTGTATGTTACCACAGCATAATGCTGGTAGTAATTAGTGAGGTACAGAAACCATGGATATAATTTGTGATTTGGCCTCATACTAAGGGTTGCAGAAAATATGCAGATCATCGTCATTATTTTGCTTGTTTAATGTTCAGGACAGAGTTATCACTTCCAGGAGGCAGAAACACATGGTAAAATGTTAAGAGTCACTCCTTCTCTGTGTATTCGTAAAGAAAAAGGCAGAATTTGGACTCAGTATTGGTTACATTTTGTAGAGTAGAACTCTGCTCCAGGTTAAAAAGCAAGTATTGAATTTATCAAAACTCCTAAATGAAAGCAATTTATGGGGAATTTCTAATCATTTTAAGTGTTTTATACACATGTGAAAGAAATCATTTTAATATTATTTTTATCGCGATATACTGAACTGTGTGCTACTATGTAAAATGTGTTTCTTATCGGCACATAAAGGACAGCTGTATTTTTCTCATTACATATGAGGGACTGCTTCCTGCTTAATAGTATTATACAGTGTTGTGCCCTTCTGGTTTTGTAATCCAACAGTATTCATTTCAGACCGGGTCGGTCTCACCGAAATTGAGACTTATTTACTAAAGGGGTTGAGAATGTTCACACAATAAATTATGTGAAGATTCACTATAGGCAGTGGTGTACCAACGAGGGGAGGGGGGGCGGTCCGCCCCTGGTGCCACACATTGGGGGGGTGTCAACCCGGTGCTCCCCGCCCTCTGCGAGTGAATCAGCGACAGCAGGGCCCCCGGCACAGGCAGCAGCGACGGTGCTGTGACAGTCAGGGCAGGGAGAGATGAGCTGTGACAGGATGCGGGGGTGTCCTTGTGCGGACCTTACCTCGGTGACTGACACCCAGGGCCGGCCAACGGACTCACTCTGCTCTGCTCTAAATAGAGGATGGCAACTGCTGGTCTTAACTTTTCAAGGTAACCAGCAGGTGATTGGTTGCTAGGTGGTCCTAGCAACCAATCATTAGGATTGTTAATATGAAAAATGAAGCAGTTCCCGCCCTCTGTTCAGCACTGCTGTGCCTCCAGCTCTGCATGCATGCCCCAGTAAGGTAAGAAGGGGCAATGTATAATGTGCAGGGGTCCCAAACTGGGGGGACTGTGTGTAATGTGCAGGGGTTCTGAGTTGGGGGGCTGTGTGTAATGTGCAGGGGTCTTGACCTGGAGGGGGGCTGTGTGTAATGTGCAGGGGTCTCGAGCTGGGGGGGCTGTGTGTAATATGCAGGGGTCCCAAGCTAGGGGGGCAATGTGTAATCTGCAGAGGTCCCGAGCTGGGGGGGCAATGCGTAATGTGCAGGGGTCCACAGCTGGGGGGCAATGCGTAATGTGCAGGGGTCCTAAGCTGGGGGGGAATATGTAATGTGCAGGGGTCCAGAGATTTTGGGGGCAATGTGTAATGTGCAGGGGTCCAGAGCTGGGGGGGAAATGTGTAATGTGCAGGGGTCCAGAGCTGGGGGGCTGTGTAATGTACAGGGATCCAGAGCTGGGGGGCTGTGTAATGTACAGGGGTCCAGAGCTGGGGGGGCTGTGTAATGTATAGGGTTCCAAAGTTGTGGGGGGGCTTTGTAATGTGCAGTGGTCCAAAGCTGGGGGATGTGTAATATGCAGGGGGCCAGAGCTGGGGGGCTGTGTAATGTGAAGGGGTCCAGAGCTGGGGGAGCTGTGTAATGTACAGGGGTCCAGAGCTGTGGGGGGCCTTGTAATGTGCAGGGGTCCATAGCTGGGGTGGGGGACTGTGTTTATTTTGCAGGGGTCCAGAGCGGTGGGGGGCTGTGTAATGTGCAGGGGTCTTGAGCTTGGAGGGGGGCTGTGTGTAATGTGCAGGGGTCTCGAGCTGGGGGGGGCTGTGTGTAATATGCAGGGGTCCCAAGCTAGGGGGGCAATGTGTAATCTGCAGAGGTCCCGAGCTGGGGGGCAATGCATAATGTGCAGGGGTCCACAGCTGGGGGGGCAATGCGTAATGTGCAGGGGTCCTAAGCTGGGGGGGAATATGTAATGTGCAGGGGTCCAGAGATTTTGGGGGCAATGTGTAATGTGCAGGGGTCCAGAGCTGGTGGGGGAAATGTGTAATGTGCAGTGGTCCAGAGCTGGGGGGCTGTGTAATGTACAGGGATCCAGAGCTGGGGGGCTGTGTAATGTACAGGGGTCCAGAGCTGGGGGGGCTGTGTAATGTACAGGGTTCCAAAGCTGTGGGGGGGGCTTTGTAATGTGCAGTGGTCCAAAGCTGGGGGATGTGTAATATGCAGGGGGCCAGAGCTGGGGGGCTGTGTAATGTGAAGGGGTCCAGAGCTGGGGGAGCTGTGTCATGTACAGGGGTCCAGAGCTGTGGGGGGCCTTGTAATGTGCAGGGGTCCAAAGCTGGGGTGGGGGGCTGTGTTTATTTTGCAGGGGTCCAGAGCGGTGGGGGGCTGTGTAATGTGCAGGGGTCTTGAGCTGGAGGGGGGCTGTGTGTAATGTGCAGGGGTCTCGAGCTGGGGGGGGCTGTGTGTAATATGCAGGGGTCCCAAGCTAGGGGGGCAATGTGTAATCTGCAGAGGTCCCGAGCTGGGGGGGGGGCAATGCGTAATGTGCAGGGGTCCACAGCTGGGGGGGCAATGCGTAATGTGCAGGGGTCCTAAGCTGGGGGGGAATATGTAATGTGCAGGGGTCCAGAGATTTTGGGGGCAATGTGTAATGTGCAGGGGTCCAGAGCTGGTGGGGGAAATGTGTAATGTGCAGGGGTCCAGAGCTGGGGGGCTGTGTAATGTACAGGGATCCAGAGCTGGGGGGCTGTGTAATGTACAGGGGTCCAGAGCTGGGGGGGCTGTGTAATGTACAGGGTTCCAAAGCTGTGGGGGGGCTTTGTAATGTGCAGTGGTCCAAAGCTGGGGGATGTGTAATATGCAGGGGTCCAGAGCTGGGGGGCTGTGTAATGTGAAGGGGTCCAGAGCTGGGGGAGCTGTGTCATGTACAGGGGTCCAGAGCTGTGGGGGGCCTTGTAATGTGCAGGGGTCCAAAGCTGGGGTGGGGGGCTGTGTTTATTTTGCAGCGGTCTAGAGCGGTGGGGGGCTGTGTAATGTGCAGGGGTCCAAAGCTGGGGTGAGGGGGGGGGGCTGTGTAATGTGCAGGGGTTCAGAATTCACAATTTTCCTCTCCTTCCAAGTTGGAGTCGGTTCCAGTACCTGTGATTCCTCCTGATCGTATTCTGGCTACGGTTTGCATCAGTGTCACTTCTCCTTTGGGTGACAAAATTCTTGCTGCTCAGGTTCATGCTCCTCCTAAGAAATCTTGTGACCGCTGCTTTGTCCCAGAGAGTCTCCGTACTGCCGTGCTCAAGACTTACCATTCTCCCAAGGCAGCTGGCCACCCTGGGAAGAATTAAGGGGCCATTTCCCAACAATTCTGGTGGCCTAGTCTACCTGCTTATGTAACTGGCTTCGTAGCTGCCTGTTCCGTGTGTGCTCAGAGTAAGACTCCACAACACCTTCCAGTGAGCCTCCTACAACCCATACCCAATGGAGAGAGGCCCTGGACCCACCTGTCTATGGATTTCATTGTGGAGTTACCCAACTCCCAAGGCAACACTGTTATCCTTATGGTGGTTGACCGGTTCTCAAAGATGTGTCATTGTTTTCCAGTTAAGACGTTGCCCACTTCTAAGGAACTGGGTTCCATTTTTGCTCGGGAGATCTTTTGCTTACATGGGCTACCCAAGGTGATTGTCTCATACAGGGGTAGTCAGTTTGTGTCCGGGTTCTGGCGAGCCTTTTGTGCATAGTTGGGAATTCAGCTTGCTTTCTCCTCTGTGTATCACCTGCAGTCTAATGGGGCCACAGAACAAGCCAATCAGTCCTCGGAGCAATTCCTACGTTGCTATATTGCTGACCATCATAACAACTGGTCAGACCTATTACCATGGGCAGAATTTGCTCACAACAGTGCCTTGAATTCTCGTTTGTTCCGTAGAGTATTCCTGCATTAGAGGAGCATCTCCGTGGTCTTTGTTCCACTTCAGCAGAAGTCCAGGCGGCTTTGTGTCATGCTAATGATAGGTAGAGACTCCACGCTGACCGCAGACGCCTGCCTGCGCCTTCCTACCAGGTTGGGGACAGGGTCTGGCTGTCATCTCGCAACCTCCGACTTTGTGTTTCCTCACTGAAGTTCACACCTCGGTTTATTGGGCCTTTCCATATTCTTTGCAGGATTAACCCAGTGGCTTACGAATTAGACCTTGCTTCTAATATGTGTATTTTGAATGTATTTCATGTCTCCTTATTCAAACCTTTGGTCTGCAACCGCTTTACCACCTCAGTGCCATGTTCTCACCCATGAGAACCATGAGGAGTATAAAGTACAGTACTACAGTCCATTGTTGACTCCCATAGGTTCCTTGGGCACATAAAGTACCTGGTGCATTGGAAAGGGTACGGTCCGGAGGAACGCTCTTGGGTCTCATCCTCGGACGTACATGCCCCAGTCCTCCTCTGTGATTTCCATAAACATTTTCCCCTCAAGCCAGGTGGTCCTCCGAGGGAGAGGGGTCTTTGAGGAGGGGGTACTGTCAGGGCTGGGCTCAGCCCTTCCTTCCCTGAGCTGTCGGCTAATTGCCAGCTCCTATCTCTCTCCACCGTTTCCCAGTTGTTGATGATCCTGCTCATCAGTCCTGCCTACTTAAGCCGTCCAGTCCAGAGGAGCTCTGCTTTCGCCTTGGTCACATCACAAGAAACTATCTCCTGCATTCCTGTTTAAAGACTGGCTTTGCTGACATCCCTTCTGGTTCCAGATCCTGCTTGCTGTTCCACTAATTTGATCCCTGACTTCTGCTTGTCTGACTATCCGTTCCGGTTACTGAACTTTGGCTATGTTTTGACTTCATATTTGTTCTTTTTACTGTTATTATTAAACAAGTGTGATTTAACTGTACTTCTGTCTCGTCTGATTTCATGGTTTCTGACAGTATGTTTCGTTTTCAATCTGCAGCTTTGTAATATTCTGTAAAGTGCAATGCAATATGGCTACCTAGAGGTGTTCTGCACACAGAATGTGTGACCACTCCCCAGAAACATAATTTCCTTTTTTTGCGATTGGCTCATTGATTTTCCCAGAAGTCTGGGAGATAGAAATCAGATTTCAGGCATCCCTGCAATGCAAATTACATTTTTGGTAAGATACTTAATAGGAAATCACTTCTAAAGGGATGCAGACCCTGCAATTTTCCTAATTAGAGCCCTGCATGTGTAGCTAATTGATAATTATGAAACCACTCCCATTAAATTAACTTTCCAACATGGACACAGACAAACACACAGGGATTTCTTCAGAATAACAAAAGGTAGTGTCCTGGAAATTTATAGATAGGCAACTCCTATCCTCATATTGATTAGTGGTTCCAAATTAATAATAACTACTGCAGAAGGGAACAGACACAAAAGATACGCTCAGCATCTTTCCAAATAACCGTTCTCCTGAGTTTCATACTGACAGATTTAACCGTGTAACTGTCACATGGCTGCATTGTGTTCCAGTAATTATTCTGTTTTAACTCTCATTCGTTTCTTGACTTTACTAGTTGTAGTGCCTGACCCAAATTCATCCCACAACTTAACATGAAAATGTCCCTTTCAGTCTAGTGTTAATTGTCTCCCTTCATCCATCCTGCTCACATAGATAGCTGTTTCTCTAGCTGTGTACTCTGCATGATTCTTAGTCCCTGTGGACTTCGGTGGTAACCCAGTTACCCATTGTGGATCCCTGTCCACTTTAACCATTAATCTAGGGGCTCAGTATAGGCGGAACCGCACCTTCGGTTCATATATAGCGCTCCTCTTGCGCTGGGCATTTTTGAGGGTCTCTTACCCTTCATTCTCTTACTTAATTTAATGCCCATAATGACTGGCCAGTCTTCTCTACGTGTGCCTATACCCTCTTGCCTCTAAACTACTTTACCTAGCAGATGTACTACATATACCTGTGAACAGCACTATTCTTCCCTTTCTTATCTATAACACTCTGATGGACAGTAGACAGTGACAACATAACATATAACCACCAATCAATACAGTTCGATTAAGGGGAGTAAGATAGGTACCCTTTGTCCCGAAAATGCCTTACCGATCAAGGAAGTCTGATAACTCAAATGTAAGCAAAAGGCTTACCTCAGCCGGCTGATTATCAGAAATTCCCGGATCGTCTCAAGCTCCTCGTTTCGGATACTCAGGGTCACCTTTTAACCCCTCCTGGGAAAAGCTCGCCACCTGGATCCACACCAGACCCTGCAAAAATGACTAACTTAAAGAAATCTCTGTGTTTGATTTGTTTCCCTTTTTGCGATCACAGTCTAGGGTACTTTATTGATTCAATTACTTTAATTGTAAGGGATATATATTTGAAAAGTAGTTTAGCCATGTTGAAGTCATATTTGTCTTTTGCACATCTTCCATTTTATGTAGAATTGTCTGTGTTTACATATGCTGATAAGTCAGCATACCAACATTAAGCTAGAAGGCCATTCTGGCCACAGGAGTGTACAGCCAGTACTCTGTAAATATGTCTTATCAATCATTTTGTTTTTCACAATGAAAAGTAATTTTGTAATGAAAAAAGCTGCTCAGCTATTATTATCTCCACAATGGAGTTTTTGCCTCTTTGGCCAGGACTACCTCCACCTAAGCGTGTGGAGGTTCCAGGTTAAAGGTGATAGCAGGTATGGTTAGTGATCAAAATATTGATCAAAAGAGGGGAGACTGTAATGGAAATTTGTAAGTTCTGTATATAATTGTATTCCATTTTGTATGTATTTTGTATGCACACGGCACTAATAATGTTTTCAGTACATGTTTACATTCTTTCGAGTCCTGATTAGAATAAGCCTGCCTATGATACGCCCCTTGTTACCATAAATGAACAATTGTAATATTAATGTGATACCTACGTAATCATGTGTATAAAACCCCTGAATTGCGTCATAATAAAGGAAGAACGGTTATTTGGAAAGATGCTGAGCGTATCTTTTGTGTCTGTTCCCTACTGCAGTAGTTATTATTAATTTGGAACCACTAATCAATATGAGGATAGGAGTTGCCTATCTATAAATTTCCAGGACAGTAGGAATCTAAAACAAAGTTTGCTAAAAATCCTTGTAATGTATAGATCACCCAAGGGGTAATGTTTTTTTTTTATCAACAAAAAAATATGATTTTCTAAAAGTTACATGCCCTTTATTGATTTGTGTGAAGTTTACATTCCAATAATATGACCATTGTAACACTATTACATTTTTATCTTGCTTGGGAGGGTGATTAATTTGCAGCCCATTTCCACTCCCCCTCAAACATGTGATTTGATTTACTTAGACTGTAATACTAATGCAGCAGGGATTCTTAATTCAGATTTACCAAACATGAAAATGGAAGATGAAAAAGTGGAGAAAAGAACATTTGTGATAGGGTACATTATCCTGTCCCGTGTGACCAATCAGAATTTATTTATATTTTTTATAAAATGAAAGGTAAAGCCTGGTTGTTGTTGTTATTAGGCACTGTTCCCTTTATTACTTTTATTTTCCCTTTGTTTTTTTATTAAATTAGTCCCAATTATGTGCCCATTCATTATGTGTACACAAAGTTCAAACATATGTCTGTTTTGGGACTGTAAACATGCAAACTTAGTTAAAATGATCATGTTTTACCATGCTTATTTTTCCAGGTGACAAATCCTCTGGTTACTGGGAGCAACATGTGTGTGTGTTTTGGCTACAGTAGAGGAACATTAGAACAAAGTTTTTTACTTTTGTTTTTGTACTCGCTGGGGAGTTTTACCTACTGTATTTGTTCTGGTGACCATTGTGACCAAGAGAAAAGTAATGCGAAATCCAAAATGTTACTGTTGTTCCCATAACAGGAATACAAGTGAAAATCTTCCAATTATAACACTTGTTCCAGTGACAACTGTTTAAGAGGGGAATTAACCTCTTTGGAGAGATATTTTCTTATTTCCTATTGCACTTTCACAAGAGGAAGTGAAGAGAAACTGACCCAACGTGGCTAATGCCATGTACACACGATCGGACATTCCAACAACAAAATCCCATGTTTTTTTTCCGACGGATGTTGGCTGAAACTTGTCTTGCATACACATGGTCGCACAAAGTTGGTCTGAAGTTCCAAACGTCAAGAATGCGGTGACGTACAACCAGGGGTGGACTGACCAGTTGGTCACTCAGGCGCTGCCCGAGGGCCTGAGGCCATTGGGGGCCCGGACTCAGCCACATGAGAGGCCACTTGAAGCTGCTGTATTACATGCCGTGATGCTGATTACAATACTGCTAACGGCGCGCTGCTCCCCGCTGGCCCCTCCTTCCCTCCCGTACAAGTACTCGCACAAATGCTCGGTATCGGTCCCTACAGCCCTAATAATAACCCATCAGCTTTGGTGTCAGTGACTGCAATTATAACCCAGCAATAATATCAGTGGTGGTAACATTAACCCCCCCCCTTCACTTTTGGTCAGTGGCAATTCTGTTATACCCCCCCCCCCCCCACACACACACACACACACACACACTCATGCACCTTGTGTTTCTAGTAAGGGACAGTGCTGGTAACTCCCCCATCCACCATCCATTGCTGGTCAGTGGCAGTTGTGTAAATCTGCCCATGCTAGGACTAGGGATCTATCCACCTGGCAATACTACAGGTTTTCATTAAATGCCAGGTGCAATATTGTCCACAGGTTCCCAACAGTCTGTTGCCCTAGTTCTGGACATGGCAGGACACATACAGAAAGTCAGTGAGTTGCATAGAGCCCATGGGCTACGTGTTGGACACAAGGTACATAGAATCGTGGTTTACATTTTGTCGTGAGGCCACCCATAGAACTATGAATTGTTAACATTGTTTACATTTAAACTGTTTTTATTCCATCTTAAAATTTTACCTATTTTGTTACTATATTGCCAAGAAAGCTATGTCAAATATTTTCCACAGGACTAGGTGTGGCATGAGACAAGGTTCATACCACTTATGGCCTGCTGCCCCTCTACATTCTTCTATTTGGTAAAGAAGTTTATTGTAGACACTGATTTAGGTCTGGATTGGATCTACCCAAGTAGAGATTTTGTTAACAAATATTCAAGACTGATACTCAACGGCATCCTCCTGTGGGCCTCGGCATAGTATAAAGTCTGCTGATCCTGTAATAATGAGGAATAAAGTTCTATGATGCAAAGTCAAGTCACTGCTCTTATATCTAGTGATAATTGAATCAAGAGGGTGAGCAATTTGCAAGTATTTGGTTTACTGAATACTTCAATGCATGTTATATCAATTTTTGTTACCCCCAGTAGTGCTTACTCCATCCATGTCTGATCATTCTGGAATTTGCATCATTCATTATTGATGGCCTGCCCGGGCCCCTTATAGTAACATACATACATACCAAATTAATTTGGGGCCTTTTGGGCACAGTGGGCTGGCACTGTCAGGATCCAGGAGTCAGTCGGCAAAGTGGAGACTGCGACAGAGGCAGGGCAGTGTGCGTGATGAAGCGACCCGGCCAGGAGGTGCGTCCTTCCCTCCCGGCTCCTGCGATGGAAATGGTGGCTGGAGGGAAATGTTGCATCAGGATTTCTTTTTATGCATGTCCAACTTGTCATGCTCCATGATGTCATGCGATGCCACTGTGCAGGTGCGCCAAAGATCGCCAAATTGTATTTGTCTGGCTTCGGAACGGCACATGCACATTTCCAAAGTCAATCGAAAGATATTTTTATGGACAGCTTGTAAATCAGTCAAAATTTACAAATTGTCCATACATTTATTGATGGTTGGCAACCCTAATGTGGATCTGCTGGTAATGACACAATTCAATGATTCATGATTGTGTGATTCCCTACAGGTGAAGCAAATCCATCTGTAAATGTTCAAGAGAAGCAAAAGAAGTTACATTTGTTCATTCATCTGATTTTTAAATCAGACCACTCATCTCTAAAGTCAGATAATGACATATCATTATCTGTATTGATGAATAAGTGCTGGTGAAGCATGCTTTTCTGAGAATGTAGCTGACATTTGTTCTTCTGAGTTTCCTTTGACCTCCTTCTGAGCTGCTTACAGCTGGTTTGATTTGCTTTTGCTGTCCCATTGACTTGCACGGGGCTAAAAGCAGTTCTGACACAAACAAATCTCCACTTACTGTACACAAGCCCTAAAGCAGCCTTTCTCAACCTTTTCAACACAGAAGAACCCTTGAAATAACTTTCCGGGCTCAGGGAAACCCTGCTAAAAATGACTATATCTACAACTTATTATACATTAGTGTGATGATCAGTAGAAATGATGAACCTTACATGTGTGGTCATTGGGAAGAATAACCCCCTTACAGATAGCTAAAAGGATCAATGGTGTAAGCTGGAACTTATCTGAGAGGGAGACATTTCTCATTGCTTAAGGGACACCTACCAACCCCTGGAGGAACCTTAGGGTTACACAGAACCCTGGTTGAGAAACCATGCCCTAAAGGTTTGGGGGAAGCATTGTTTCATAACAACCAATCAGATTTACTTTAGATATATCAATGGACCTTCATTCTATCCAAACCTATGAAATTGCTACAATGAAATCCCTGGAATTCAGTGCTTCATCTGTAATGGCTCCTATTCATTTATAACTGATTGCAGCATTCACATGGTATATGTACATCAAAGACTATGTATTCTGTCTAAATATGACCAGATTCTTCCTTCACTTCATAAAGCAGATGATTACAAAGACCAAAGTGTACATCACAAGTAATTTTCTATATATGAATTGCCTCTCATATTCAATATAGATAATAAAATGGAATAAAGGAAAATGTGGGATAATTTGCCAGGTGCACATACATAAAAAAACATATTTCCATTTTGCTAAACCATAGTATAGGGCTGTAAGAATGATTTATATGATGTGAATTAACTGAGGGCGTCAGCGTTCTGAATTCAGAGATGATATATTTAGTTAAATGTGTACTTGTCTGATTGCTTTAAATGCATCAGTTATAATGTGCACATTTATCATTGGGCTTAGTTTAGTTTAATTAATTCTTATCTACACACTAGCAAAACAATTGCTTGTCCTCAGTGGGAATCTGTCAGCGGAGGAAAGTTTGTGGAAAGGATACGATACTAGGTGGAAGTACGGCTGGGTATGAGGACAAGTAAATCAAGCAGGAACTACAGTGTAATCCTGTTTGCTCTGCCTATCCTAGCCTAGTTCCTTTTGTGTGCCTTGGCAGGAATATATAAATGTGTGCTGCTGCTGGATTGCAGTTTTTTTGAGGGTTTCTTGATAGAGCCACAATGTTATATGATAATCATCTGCATAAGTAGCAAAAATCTATCTAACAATAGCCTCTGTACCTTCTCACTTTACAAAGTCAGATAAGTCAATTAAAATAAATGTCAGAATAGAAATATGGGAGATGCCATATTTGGCCTGTATGTTACTACCTTGGTTGGCATATTAACCTCCCTGACGGTATTTCCGAGTGTGGCTCGGGGTGGAGTTTCAGTACCAAAAGCGGTAACCCCGAGCCACACTCGGGATCGCATTGCAGCATCCATGAAGAGGTTACTTACCTTGTCCCCAGGTTCCTGCAATGTCCTCCCCGCTCTGTGTGCGAACCGTCCTCCGCTCGATTCATCACAGAGCCGAGCTCCGTTCCCTACGAGCGTTGCGATGCACAGGAACGGAGAATAGCGCCAAATTCAAAAAGTAAAAAACACAATACATATATAGTACACTGTAATCTTACAGATTACATTACTGTATCGATTTATTTCACATCCCTTTTGTCCCTAGTGGTTTGTCCAGTGCCCCCTGCATGCAGTTTTCTATTATAAATAATGTTATTTCTGCCTGGAAACTTGAGATTGTCCATAGCAACCAAAACCATCCCTTTACATCAAAAGTGGTTTTATACCAGCTAGAAAACAGCGATAATAAATTAGAATCACTTGTGATTTGTGGGGAAATCCGTCATCAAACACTGAAAGTAATGACAAACTGCAAATTGAGCAAATTTCAGTGTTTTTGATTTGATTACATTATTGAATAATTATTATTATTATTATATTATTATTTGTTATAATTATTTATAGTTATTTATTATATTATAATTTATGATTTCATGTTTCAAACTTTATCATACCTGAGATATCTACTAGACTCTTGTTTGGACAGATTTAAATCATCAATTAATCAATTATTTCTAAGAATTACAGGCCTACAATAAAAAACGTCAAATTTCCATGCAAAATAATGGTACCCCACCAGGGAGGTTAAAGCTATGACCTGGAACAATCATAAAGATAAGGAATCTTGACAGTTTGCTGACAATCATTTACATCATTCTTGTTCCAAGTCTGTAATTCAAAAAGCATTGAAGTCAGATACAGCCATTTTTGAATTTCCAAATTTTTCTAATTTTTGAATTTCCGATTTTCCAAATTTTTGAATTTTCACATCTTCAAATTCTTCATATTCCGCATTTTTGAATTTCCAAATTTGTATTCGTTATGTTCACTAACAGCCAAATTTGAAAGGAAATTCCAATACCTATAATTTAATAGTTAGCTTTTATTTCGAATTTTCGTTCTTTTGAATGTTACGTATTTTCTTTCCTGTTTTCAAATTTTTCGGATTTTCTCATTTTCAAATTCCAAATATTTAAAATTTTAAAAATCCAGGAAATTCGGAATTCGAAAATCCGAAAATAGGAAAGAAAATCTGTAAAATTCAAAAGAACGAAAATCCAAAAATTCTAAATAATAACTAACAGCCAAATTTAAAAAGAAATTTCAATACCTATAATTTAATAGTTAATAATAGCTAAGTTATTTTTAGTTAGTTACTATTTCAGATTTTCAGGTTTTTGAATTTTCTGATTTTTGTTCTTTTGAATTTCCAGATTTTCATTCTTATTTCCCGATCTTTGAATTTCCGAATCTTTGGATTTCCAAATTTCCAAATTTTTGAATTTCCGAATTCTGAATTTTAGAATTTCCAGATTTCGGAAATTTGAAATTTCGGAAATTTGAAATTTCGGAAATTTCAAATTTCCGAATTTCCAAATTTCAAATTTTCTAATTTCGGAAATTTCAAAATTCAAAAATTCTGAAATTCTACATTTCGGAAATCCAAAAATTTGAACATTCAAAAAAATTCTGAAATTTCGGAATTAACTAAATTGTCGAAATTCATTAAAAAAATAATTTGGAACTAAACGATGTCTAGTGTGTTGTATATATGTCTGGAGTTCAGTTTTAAGAAACATTATCTTTAACCTTAAAGTGGACCTATCACTAAAAAACCAGCACTGCACATACTGGCATTAATAAATTACATTGTTATTGCAAAAAGCAGCTATTTCTTTACTTTGATTAAAAAAATTGCTGCATTGACCTTCATTGTATTATCTATAACAAAGGCTAAGCTTGTACACTCTCTTGATCTCAGGAACATTGTTGGTGTTTGGTATAATTAGAGACTGCAATGCATAGTCCATAGTCCTTTTTTTAGTTGGCAGCAGTGAATTGAGAAATAAAATTCTGCAAAGCACAACCAAGGCAGGGTGCCTTTGGCCAATCATGGCTCAGGGGGCTGAGTTCATGCCCCACACTATGTAAGGCTGCTTACATAGCGGCCTTACATAGTGTTTTGAATGAGAGCAGCAAAATTACATTTCTAAAGGAAAAAATGTCATTTAAAATTGCTTTCGGCTGTAATGTATTGTCGGATCCCGGCAACATACATAAAAATAATTGAAAAAAAACGGCAAAAGCCCTTCAGGTCTGGTATGGATATTAAGGGGAACCCCGCACCACAATTAAAAAAAATAGTGTGGGGGTCACCCCAAAATCCACACCCTTCAGGTCATGTATGGATTTTAAGGGGAACCCCGTGCCAAAATGTAAAAAAAAAATGGCGTGGGGGTCCCCCCACAATCCATACCAGACCCTTATCCGAGCAGGCAACCTAGCAGGCCGCAGGAAAAGTGGGGGAACGAGAGAGTGCCCCCTCTGAACTGTACCAGGCCACATTCCCTCAACATAGGGAGGGTGTTTTGGGGTCCCCCAAAACACCTTGTACCCATATTGATGGGGACAAGGGCCTCTTCCCATGTTGATGGGGACAAGGGCCTCTTCTCCACAATGCTTGCCCGGTGGTTGTGTGGCTCTGCGCTTTAACAAGGGGACCCCCAGATCCCGGCCCCCCCCACTATGTGAAGGGGTATCAGGTACATTGTACCCCTACACATTAACCAAAAAAAGTGTCAAAAATGTAAAAATGACAGGAGACAGTTTGGGACAAGTCCTTTAGTAAAAAATAAAAAATGTCCCGCGATGTCCATTCATCTTCGCTCACAGCATCGGACGACCCGAGAAAAAAAAAAGAAAAAACTTGATGGGAGGCGTCCTGCTGACTGCGGCCTTTTTGCGATGACAGCTGTTATATAGCTGAGGGCGGGGCCTCCAGTGACATAAATGGGTGACCCCACCCCCTCTGACGTTATGTGATGTCACATGACATCAGAAGGGGCGGAGTCACCTGTTTACCTCACCGGGTGGCCCCACCCTCAGCTATATAAGAGCTGCCCCCCTTTTCTTGCAGCCTGCCAGGCTGCGTGCTCGGATAAGGGTCTAGTATGGATTTTAGGGGGACCCCCACACCATTTTTTATTACATTTTGGAGCAGGGTTCCCCTTAATATTCATACCAGACCCAAAGGGCCTGGTAATGGACTGGGGGGGAACTCATGCCAATTTTTTCAATGATTTTTATCCATATTGCCGGGATCCGACAATACATTACAGCCACGAGCAGTTTTAAATGACATTTTTCCTTTAGAAATGTCATTTTGCTGTGGTACTGTTCTAAAAATGGGAAAAATGTGCTACTTTACAGGCAGACTAAGGAGACCCCCCAGGCACGATTTTTAAAGGAATATTTCATTTTAATTGTTTCACTTTAAGCATTATTAAAATCACTACTCCTGAAAAAACTTCAGTTTTTAAAATACATGTCCCATGGGGCAGGACCCTGGGTCCCTATACACCTTTTATGGCAATAACATGCATATAAGCCTTTAAAATTAGCACTTTTGATTTTTCATGTTCACGTCCCATAGATTTTAACAGTATTCGCATGTTCGCACAAATTTTTTGCCTGTTTACAAGTTCTGGTGCGAACAAAACCGGGGGGTGTTCGGCTCATCCCTAGTGCCCAATGTTCTTTCTAAGTACCCCATTTTAACCATGGACTCAGCCCTGGGTTGAAATGCTTGCCTGCCCCTTTCTGGAGGTGACACCATGACTCTGGGGTGTTGGGGAGGTGCTACATGTACATTGAAGGATAAGTGCTTTATAAACTAAAGCACACTTTCCTTTTTTTTTGCTAGCCTATCCTAACCCACCCTCCCCCTCCACAGATGCATGCTATCCTCAATCCAACAGCCTTGGTGGCCACTGATTGTTGAAGCAAATCTTCACTGTGTTATTAACTGCACCTGCGCATTATAACCCAATGGATTTCCATAGGTTGGAGGCTCTTGAATGCGCTCCCATCAAACTCTATATGTAATGTGCAGGTGTGGCCAGGGCAGTGAAGATTTCCAGTGCTGGAAATAAACAAATAGTGGGGCTGCAGCTGTTGGCTTGTGATACATATGGATCTGTGGAGGTTATATGACGGGCAGGCGGCGCGGCTCTTGTTCTAGGCGGTTGTCATATGACGTCCGTCCATTTAAACAGGGAATGCGCGCGATCGTGTGCGCGCATCCCTGTACCTTAGGTGGCGGCGTGTCACATGGGCATGGCTGTTTACCACGTGATCAGCCGTTAGGACTGATTGCCCCCCCCAATAAAGAGGACCTGTCACCATCCATCATCAAGTATCTGTCACACACAGTCCATATGAGTACCTGTCACAGTTCATCTGAGTACCCGAGTACCTGTTACAGTCCATGTGAGTACCTTCACAGTTCATCTGAGTACCCGAGTACCTGCCACAGTCCATCTGAGTACCCGAGTACCTGTCACAGTCCATCTGAGTACCCGAGTACCTGTCACAGTTCATCTGAGTACCCGAGTACCTGTCACAGTCCATCTGAGTACCCAAGCACCTGTCACGGTCCATCTGAGTACCTGAGTACCTGTCACAGTCCATCTGAGTACCTGTCACGGTCCATCTGAGTACCCGAGTACCTGTCACAGTTCATCTGAGTACCCGAGTACCTGTCACAGTTCATCTAAGTACCCGAGTACCTGAGTACCTGTCACAGTCCATCTGAGTACCCAAGCACCTGTCACGGTCCATCTGAGTACCCGAGTACCTGTCACAGTTCATCTGAGTACCCTAGTACCTGTCACAGTCCATCTGAGTACCCGAGTACCTGTCACAGTCCATGTGGGTACCCGAGTACCTGTCACAATTCATCCAAGTACCTGAGTACCTGTCACAGTCCATATGAGTACCTGTCACAGTTCATCTGAGTACCCGAGTACCTGTCACAGTCCATATGAGTACCCGAGTACCTGTCACAGTCCATCTGAGTACCCAAGTACCTGTCACAGTTCATCTGAGTACCCGAGTACCTGTCACAGTCCATCTGAGTACCCGATTACCTGTCACAGTCCATCTGAGTACCCAAGTACCTGTCACAGTCCATCAGAGTACCCGAGTACCTGTCACACTTCATCTGAGTACCTGAATACCTGTCACAGTTCATCTGAGTACCAGAGTACCTGTCACAGTCCATCTGAGTACCTGAGTACCTGTTGCAGTCCATCTGAGTACCCAAGTACCTGTCACAGTCCATCAGAATACCAGAGTACCTGTCACAGTCCATCTGAGTACCCGAGTACCTGTCACAGTCCATCTGAGTACCTGAGTACCTGTCACAGTTCATCTGAGTACTAGAGTACTTGAGTACCTGTCACAGTCCATCTGAGTACCCAAGTATCTGTCACAGTCCATCTGAGTACCCGAGTATCTGTCACAGTTCATCTGAGTACCCGAGTACCTGAGTACCTGTCACAGTCCATATGAGTACCAGAGTACCTGTCACAATCCATATGAGTATCCGAGTACCTGAGTACCTGCCACAGTCCATATGAGTACCCGTCACAGTTCATATGAGTAACGAGTACCTGAGTACCTGTCACCATCCTTCAGAGTACCCGAATACCAGTCACCAGCCCATCAGAGTACCCGAATACCAGTCACCAGCCCATCAGAGTACCCGAGTACCTGTCACTAGGCTATCAGAGTACCTGTCACCTGCCCATCAGAGTAACCGAGTACCTGTCACCAGCCCATCAGAGTACCCGAGTACCTGTCTGCAGCTCATCAAGTTACCCAAGTATCTCCAGGGCCTTCAAAAGTGTAATAGGTGGTTGATAAATGAGATTTGTCATTTATGCTCGTAGATCGCTTGAAGGTGCTACTTCAATGTTGGTCCTCTGTACGTGGCCAGGATGTGTAAAAGTCTCACACATGTGGTATCGCCATACTCGGCAAGAGTAGCAGATTGTATTTTGGGGTGTAATTTGTTGTATGCATATGCTGTGTGTGAGAAATAACCTGATAATATGACAATTTTGAAAAAAATTAAAATAAAACATCTTCATTTTGCAAAGAATTGTGGGGAAAAATTACAACTTAAAAAAACTCACAATGCTACTTACTTAATACCTTGAAATGTCTACTTTCTAAAAAGGGGTCATTTGGGGGGTATTTGTACTTTCTTGACTTGTTAGTGTCTCAAGAAATGAGATACACCTGCTGTACTGAAGGCCTGATCAGATGTGATCAATTTTCAGTGATTGGCACGTTAGTTTGTAGACTCTATAACTTTCACAAAGACCAAATAATATACACTAATTTGGGTTATTTTTACCAATGATATGTAGCAGTATAAATTTTGGCCAAAATTTATGAAGACATTTCTGAAGAAAAATTACTAATTAGCTAAATTTTATGACAGAAACAAAAAAAAAGGGCATTTTTTTCACAAAATTTACAGTCTTTTTTTTTATAGCACAAAAAATAAAAAAAACCACTAGTGATTAAATACCACCAAAAGAAAGCTCTATTTGTGTGAAAAAAAGGACGCACATTTCATATGGGTACAGTGTTGCATGACTGAGTAATTGTCTAAGTGTGAGAGCGCTGAAAGCTGAAAATTGGTCTGGGTAGGAAGGGGGTGTAAGTGCACTGTATTGAGGTGGTTAAAAAGGAGGCTCACTTTAAAAAGTGTCAATTTACTTTTCAAAATATTAATACTAAAAAAAGTAATTTGTGTTTTCACTTTAAATGTCCAATCATGTATACGGGAAAAACACAGGATTTATACTTTCTCGTTAATGGTTGATTGAAGTGAACTCAGCATCATCCTATTTTTTAAATCTAAGTGAACATTCACTTTGCTAACTGAACAGTCTCTATTCCTGCAAGTAAATAATAATAATATCTGGTTCTTGTGTTTCTGTACACTAATAATCAGAGACGTGATATTGGTGAAGATGGATAGTTATGTTCCCAAGAGAAGTCCTACACACTCTGATGTTTGTCCGACACTGCAAAAAAATTTGTTAAAAGATTGGAAAATATAAACAACCCTTACATCCTATAAATAAGGCTCTTAGAAAGCTATACGAAATAGATGCCACCCAATAGTGGAAAAAGTTAAATGAGGTGTGATTTGTTTCTGGATGGCACTCATCTGTAAGCAGATGCTTCCAGCAAAGCATGTGTCTGTACTTATTTTTCTGTGTACAATTCCCTGCCAGTTTATCGAATGTTTATGAGCATGTTTTGATTAAAATCACACTGGTCCATTTAAGTCTAATGTAATTATTTACAGCATTTTCTGAGCATCTTATTTTTACACATGATTTCAATCAAGTGTCTTGATATGACATTTATGTTGCTGGGGTTTGCAAAGCTATCATGTCCATTGACTGGATACTATTAACCTATTCCACAATTCCACAATGCTTATTATTTACGCACAGTATGTTCACTTGGAGTAACTTTTTGTTTGCTCATCATAAAAGCAAAGAGAGATTTTGTCATAATTTATCAACATGTCCTTAAAATGACGTAGTTGCTAAAAAAAAGAAAATAACAAAAAGGACAAATATTCCACTGATTGCAGGGGTTCATGGATATCTGGTAAGGGCTCTCTCATATTGGCACGTGGTTCACAGTTGAGGAAGTGGTGGCACCTATCACTTCTTTGTGTCCTTCAAAGATCTTCATTATGCCTCGTACACACGGTCGGAAATTCAGACAGAAAATGTCTGATTGGACCATGGTGTCGGAAAATCCCCCCGTGTGTGGGCTCCATCGGACTTTTCCGTCTGAATTTCCGATGGAAAAAATTTGAAAGCAGCATCTCAAATTTTCTGACAACAAAATCTGATCTGACTTTTTCCCATCGTGTGTCGAGAATTCCGATAGACAAAGTGCCACGCGTGCTCAGATCAAATTATGAGACCAAAGCTATTGGCTACTAGCCTCTACGTAGTTCCGACGTACGCAACGAAAGTCACCATGTTCAGAATGTTCGAATTTCCCGACAACTTTGTCCGACCGTGTGTATGCAACACCAGTGTCGGACAAAATCCGTCTGAAAAAATCCACGTGTACGGAGGCTTATACGTGGCACTGGGTTTTCAGATTTTTATGGACTATATTTTGGACTGTTTTGGGGATTGTGCAGTAATATCTTGCTTCATATCACTTTTTGTGTATCTTGAATAAGGTTATATAACTCTATTCATATTATTTGTAATATTTATTATTTTTGCATTTGAGGATTCAGCACTACCCTTTGTTCTATAGAGTTGATATATATGCCTATTTACCAAGGCATAATGTTGGCTGTGTATTTTCATTATTGTTTATTTTTTTTATTTTTTTAAGTGTAGTCTTTTTCAAGTATTTTAGTTATTTTAATTATGGAATTTGATAATCACAAGGATGTTGAATGTGAAGATTTCAAAAAGACATACATTATCCAGGAGCTGCTGAGCCTTTTAATCCTATGCATTTAAAATAACAATGAGACCAAAATTATTTAAGGAGCTGACTTTTTCTGGTAAGAATGCACAACTGAATCAAGGCTCCCTTCTGGCGGGTACCTATAAAGTAACTCAAAGTATAGAAACATAGAATGGGAGTGCCAAACCAAATGGTGTCCAAATCACTTTAATTATTCATAATGTGATCACATAAAACAGCCACCATTTTCTAGTGACAAAAGCATTCAAGAGTACCTTTCAAGGGGGAAGCAAATCATCCCTACCTTATAAGGCACCTAGTCCCCATGTTGATGGGACAGGGGCCTCATACCTACACCTGGTCCCCAAGAGGATGTGGAGGTTTGTGGAGGAGAGACTTATCAGAATCTGGAAGCTGAATATCACTGGCCAACTGGTTGACTGACAATGGGTCATCATGGTTGATGAGGATGATATGAAATGATTGACATTGGATTTACATTTGGGGGAAATTTATATTTTTTAATAAAGGACTTTGTCTCTGTGTTGGAGTTTTTTTTTATTTATCTTTTTTGGGAATGAGTAAAAAGGGGTACTCATACTCTGTACACATTTCTCTGTGGGATAAAGGATATCTGGAGGCTCCCTTATTTTAAAGGGCGCATCCAGATTCCAATAAGCCCCCCATATATCCCCAAATCCCTTTTGGGAAACAGAATGAGGGGATGATTGCCTTTCCCCCTCAACATGGAGGCAAGGTGCTTTGCAAGGAGGGAGGCTTAACTATCAGCCCCTTGCAAGGAAGTCTCCCAAACTGAAGGCATATGGCATGGTTCAGTACAGGAAGACGGGCTGCACACTAGATGCCCTTGCTTTCCTGCCCACCCAAGCTGCACGCCTGGATAAAATTCTGGTATGAATTGTAGACCCTCTGCCTTTTTTTTAAGGAACAGTAAATGTTTTTGAAAAAGCGGAAAAGAGCAGTGTGTGGTTCCTTCTAAGATTCAATCCAGTCCTTATTCAGGCATTCAAAGGCATTCATTGGATGGCTTGGAAGGGCAGCGAATGCGTATCCCCACATCCAGTCTCCAAGAAGATGTGGGAGTTTGCAGGAAGGGATTTATCGAAATCTGGAAGCCCCCTTTATAATAATGGACACATATATCCTGCCCCTCTAGAGGAATGAGTATAGTATTCCTTATTACTCATTCCCCAAAAAAAGTTAAAAGCAAATAAAAACATCCACACCATGACAAAGTCACAATAAAAGAGGTAAACAATGTCCCTGATGTACAATAAATTCAACATCAATCGCATCTTCCAGTAATGTAGATCCTTGTCATTTATGGTGCCCTGCTGCCTGATGATGTTGATCTCCTGCCACGATGACCAGCCACTGCACAAGGTTCAGCTCTCATGTGCCCACTGCAAAATGACAGAGTCCTGGCTATTGTTGTAAACAAACTGGCTAGGTGTCACGTACCTTGTGGCAGAGCCTGACATGTAGAGGGAGACCTCTCGTACAGCCCCAGCACAAGAGCAATGGACTAGCGCAGCTGCTGCCCTTATATAGGTCATTTGGTGCTCATTGTTAATAGCTAACGTGATGCGCATGTGCATAGGCGTGCGGATATGTGTGTGCATGCGCATATTCGTGAACCAGTGGCCTACAAGACGGGCACCTGCAGGGCTGCACATGCATATCTGTCTTTGCTTAGGTACTTTGGCTGCGCTATGGCCAGCATGTCCCTGACACTAGGGATCCTGGGTGACATAATTGACCAAATATTTGTTCGCAAACACCAACTGGCCTATGATCTAAATTTCAGACATCAGCTGGGGAAAACTAGCCAAAAATGGGCAATTTGTTTGACTATTCCCCAAATTGAACACATTGGGGCTGATTTACCAAGCATTTGCACCATGAGTTGCGGCGCACGCCGCTGCGCAGCGGCCGTTTTCATATTCACAAAGCATTTGCGCCTGTAACAGAGTGCAATTCCCCATTTACTATCATGTTGCCAGCGCACAGGCGGCCACGATCTGTGTGCCGCTATAGACCTGGCACAAGCATTCTTCAACTCAGAAAATAAAAGAAGCTGGAAGTGGCAATATTATGGGGGTGATGTGGGGTGATGTGAGGAAGTATAGATATGACTGTCCAACTACCAAATATGCCCAAAACTTTCTCTGAGCAGGCTTGCTGCGCCTGCAAATACACTTGTAACTGCGCTAGGTCAATTTATGTACTGCGCATGCGCAAGCGGCATTTGCGCCCGTTCATGTGCTCTGGTTCACTGCGCCGACAAAATCTTAGTAAATGTCAAGCCACGCAGGTTCATTTGCATAAGTTATACAGGCGCACATCTCAACTTGACTTTTCTTTTTTTTTGAGCTGGTTCACTTCTATGGGCTTTCCATACCAGACCCTTATCCGAGCAGGCCGCAGGAAAAAAGGGGGGGAACGAGAGAGCGCCCCCTCCTGAACCTTGCCAGGCCACATGCCCTCAACATTGGGAGGATGCTTTGGGGTCCCCCCAAAGCACCTTGTCCCCATGTTCAGCAAAAAAGGGGACCCCCATATCCCGGCCTCCCCCCCTGTGTGAAATGGTAAGGGGGTACAAAAGTACCCCTACCATTTCACCTAAAAAGTGACAAAAGAGTTAAAAAGGACAGGAGACAGTCTTTGACAATTCCTTTATTAAAGTCTTCTTTCTTCTGGTCTTCTTCCTTTCTTCATCGTCTGGTTTCTTCATCTTCTTCCTCCGTCTTCTTCTTCCTCTGATCCGCTTTTTCTTGCTCCGGTGTTCTCGTCCGGCATCTTCCTCCCCGGCGTCTCTACTTCGTTATTGGGCCGCTCCGCGCAATGGGAGGCTCCCGCTGTGTGATGCTTCTCTTCTTCTGACAGGTCTTATATAACGGAGGCCGGGGGGCCACCCTCTGACGCATGGAACATTTACACATTTACAGTCTGTTTCCTACTGAATGGTTTCGCTGTCTACTGGGACCTGTGTGTCTTCCAGAAGAAAGTGGGGGGGAAGGAGGAGGGGTCAGAAATTGCGTAGTTCGCCACACAGCGATTGCAGTGATCTTGCGTGGAAGTGGTACCTAATTTTGACAGGTACCTGCTCCCCCCTGAAAGGTGCCAAAATTTGTCAGTGGAGGGAGGAGGAAGCAAATAATCGGAGCTTCACCGTTTGGGTGGAGCTCCACTTTAAACCCACCTTTGACCTGAACCTTAAATTCAACCCTAGCACACACATATAGATACAAGATCAATAATCAGTTAAACACAGAGGAACATCCTTCACAACTGGAAGGGTGTTTAATGTAAAGAGTCTTCAGGCAGCTTTAGGCAATTTGCCTGTACAGGTGTTTTTTTTTTTTTCAGTGACAGTTGCTTCAATAAAAATTGTCATTGTTGCCCAAAGTTACCTTCTAAATTCAATGAGACCAATTTTCTAAATGAGTAGAGGCTGATTATAGTTAAAAAAACATTTTCTTACTCAGGGTTGGATGTTTAAAAATTAACACAGGTGCGCTTTAATAATTACACTATGTGAACATACACCTCGATAAGTGAAAAGACTTGAATAAATCAACACAAGTTTCAGACTTCAAATGTCAACATGTTAGACTCCTGTTGGTGGCTGTGGATAACACAGCGTTTTTAGTACAGTTTTAGGGAGTTACATTCACAAGGGTCTCAAAATGTCTCTAGATATTTTGTGGAAATTGCCAGAAAACGTAATTCAAGATACCAACTGACCCTTCAAAAAAGCATAATATGGTAAGGTAGGGCAAGAAAAATGATAGACTTTGTACATATTATTCATTATTGTCAACTTGGAATGTTCAAATCATGTGGGTTGCCCTAGGGATGTGTCTACAGATGACTATGGAATGTTCTCACTAACACTGCATTGTGTTGTGTCTGCAGCCTCTATACAAGCTACAAGCAGAATGAATGCATTTTCAACCACATTGTAAATAGAATCATGGATAGGATATAATTACTATTAAATAATGTGGTTGTTTCATTGCCATACATTAGAAAAAAGTCCCGTTCTAAGTATATAATATCCACCAACACGCTTCTTTATTTATCTGTTGCTCTTCCAGTAACATAAAAATCTCAACATTTAAACCCAACAAAAAGTATCATGCTGTGTTCATGTTCTATATACATCAAAGAAAAGGTGACAAATTTACAGCTATCTGGATCCTTGGCAATAATATACATCTGGCAATGTCTTTAAACATTCCTAATACACAAGCTTATCTAAGTTTTTCTGATTATAACCTGATGCCATCAACATTAATCTCCTGGGTGGAGCCTCTGTCACAAGCAAATCTGCTAAAAGAAAATTTCAGTAAATTATACTTCTCACCCTAGCCAAAATGTTCCACTATATAAATTTTGTTGATATCATCCTCTTGGGGATCTTCATAATGTCTCAGAACTTTTTCAATGCTGGAAATCTAATGCTTGTCCATTATTACTATCTGGTATTGTTTTATTACGTCATTTTTTAAAAATCTTTTTATATTGCTTATTTTTTTAAATTCATCAGTGCCATTATTAATGTTATTCATAAATGTCCTCGTGCTTTAATACATTGATATTTTGAACATAATTTAAGTTAAAAAATCAGGTCAACATTTATTTTTTAGCTATGTATAATGATTCCATATCATAAACAATAGTAGAGGACAGTCTTTCAAGTGATCAGAAAGGAGATTTGGCTTGATGCACATCACAGAACAGAATTGTGAAAGAAATCAGGTGAATTGATGAGATTGCTGGCACACCAACACTACTAATCCAGTTGAGCAGACTCATTGAAATTAAGACAATTAAGTAATTTACCAAACTTTAAACACAAACAGCATTCTCGTTCCAGAGCCCAACCGTGCTACTCATTCCCATATATAACACCACTCAAGGACTACATCACCTGCCCTGCTGCTCCGCGACCTCTACACGTAAATGGGTGCAGGCCCTGCTGCAAACAGGAACATAGGAAGCAAAAAGTGGCTGGATGGCCGCACTCCAATGCAATCTCTTTTATTGGAATATAAAAACATAGACCATACAACAATGGCGGTGAACTACAAAGATCAACTGACGCGTTTCACACCTAAAACTGGTGCTTAATCATAGCTCAAAATATTGGACACATATGCACGTGTATATATATATATACATACAAATAAATAAAAAAGGCGTTGACAACAACCAGTTACTCAACTGATTAAAGCCTATCATGTGTGTCCATTAGATGTTGTCAAAAATGACTCTGGCTCAGTGGTCATTGTTGAGGCACGCACCTTCCATGCTTGGGTCGGTTTAACTTCTCTAAGGTAACACGGAATACTTTGATTCTCTACTTATTTCACTATACATCATAAGTCAATGATTCATTCCAATATTATTTATCCACATATATTGTAATGTTTACCTCAGTACCCCATAGCCTCCCTGTCCATACCTCTGTTGCCATAACCAGCCATACATATTACTACCCCATAGACTGTCTATTATATGTCTTATATATATATATATTTTTATACATAGATTTGGGGCATTTGAGATTCTATTATCTAACTCTCACCAGGATATCAATTCCAATTATAGTAGTGTACCACCCCTTGTTTTTCCCATGCTTTCAAGTTGCCATCTAGGACATGTGCACTCCCATATATATTATATATTGTACACATATTTTCTAGACACACCTTTGATACACCTGAGACCGTTGACCGTATGCTGCATGCAGTCACGTTTGGACATCCTGGGTTCCCCTCGCTGCGGTTCACTTGCTGCGTCCCCTCAGCTGGACACTCCTACTGCCGCCGTCCTGTCTTTTGGTGTTTGGTGACCTAGCCCAGTGTTGTGGTAAGTAGGAGGTCTTTTTCTTCTTGACCCCTCCTGCCAAAAACAAACCCTCCCTTTTTGTTGCTTATATATAATTTTACCAACATATACCCGTTTTCATTTTTGTTTCAGACATAGTAACTATGCATCTGCCCCTGAAGAGCGAGCTTAAGACTTGCGAAACGCGTAGGGTACCATCGATGCTTTTTTATCGCTGTCTCTCGTCGCTAGATATTCCTGCAATGTGGCATTACTGTTTATATAGCACTTCTATGCATGTACAACTTTTATCTTTTATTACGTGTATATATATCAACTGGTCGATCAACTCTAATGAATTTTATCACTGTTCAATGAATATGTATTTAATGTACTGAATTGATATTTGTCTTTGCCCTTGTTCTTAACGTGGCCACTATGCCAGGCAACGCACATTTATTGCTGTTTCCCTTGTGTTTATGTAACATTTGGTAATTAATAAATTGATTTCATTACATTCTTCTCTCTTTGTGAACATGTGCCAATCTCTTCCACCTCACTCAAAGTCCCAGGGCTTTTGTTCTCCTCTTTCTCGCATTTTAGGGATGGAGGTGGTAGAGTGGCTTTTCCAGACCTTAAAATTTCTTTTTTTTAGATGTTGTCAAAAATGAGGCAATCAATTAAGAGCCGATTAGCTAGTTAACCATAGATTTAAAAAAAAAAAGCCGTTAATTTTGATACATAGCGTAAATACCGGTAGCTCATGCAATTAATATAGAGATATAACTGTTAGATTTATAAACATTTTTTACATAGCCATCTAAAGAAAAAACTCTTTATTCTCAGGGACTCTTACATCAAGTCTATTCATTCCATTCATCATCCTCTAATGCTGCAGGAACAGAAAAAGCATTCCATCTTGTTTGGAGTGGTCATGGCTTCCCATCTTACTTGGAGAGCATAGCTTGCCATCTGGCTTAGGGGGTCCATGCCTTTCCATCATGCTCTGAGAGATCCTAGCTTTCCACCTTGCTTGGCGTCCAACTCTAATTTCTCAGCGGTTCACTCACAAACAGCAATGTTCAGCCTTGAGGGTAACTGGGGAGACTCCACGTTGCTTGGAGGTTTTTCTTCCAATAAATATATGGCAGCAGAAGGCCTCACACCTGTAGGCCAAAGAATATAATTTAAAATAAATCATCAGAAAAATCATTAGATGTTTTCTTATCCTCTTGCTGCACATCACATCACATATATGCAGGAGCAAAGAGGGGGGGGGGCTTTGACACCCACACACTTCACAAATGTGTCACTGGGCAGTGGTTATTTCTGTGCTGAGAATGCACTCATTGCGCACTCCCAGCACAGAGACCAAGCTGGGGAAGACAGCTTTTGATCCCCGCCAATGATCAGTAGCTGGCAGGACTTGTTCCCGATCATGTAATCAGCCAATCTCTCCCACCCCCATGGCATTCAGAACTTTTTAAAGGGATGCCAGGACAGGGAGGAAAGGGTTAAATCTTGATAGACTGCTCATCTCTGGTTCCTTTATTTCCCGCTTGCTAGCTGGGTTACACGACTGTAGGATCGCTGCTGAGTTTATTACATCAATGTCCACACCTAATACCAAACACCGAAAGCCTGCACCTCTGCCTCCAATGTCACAGCACTGCCCCTCTCCTGCTGACTGACAGTAGGATTGGTCAGTAGAATGGGTAGAAAGGGGTGATGGGCCTTGGAGATCTGCCCCTATCAAGTGATGTCATAAGCACTACTGTTTTCTTCTCACACCTGCAGCTATAACTCAAGTATACAAAGCACAATCCACTAGAGGGCAGGTGATGCATCATGTTTCATTCTTCTTAATATATGAAGCAGCTATTATTGCTTAGTCACATTCAACTGTCAACTGAACAGTATTGTAGTATTGAAGATATGCATTCATTCATAATGCGTCCAAGTGGCTTTCTCAGTTCTAATGAATGTCAGCAACATCCCCCAGCATTGATATTAGCCACACAGGCAACTCAGTTATTCTAATCCAATCACCATAATGTCATGTCAGGCAGATGATAATTGTCCAAGGACATGATTGGAGATGAAAACTATGAAAAGCCCTTTTCCAATTAACATAATACATTCACCCACCATAGTGTCCCAAAGTCTGGGGCAGGCGTTTATAGTTTTGAGTTACGTGAATTTCTGTTGTGTGTTTTTCTGAATCCTGATGCTGAATACTCAATATGAAAAAAAAATTGTATAAAATGTCCAACTGAATGTAACAAACTACTACTAGCTATACCATGACCTGGATAAATAAGACCATTCATAGAAAATATATGGAGCACTTACCTGGTCTGGTCAACCTATGTTAGCCTATAAAAACCTCAGTTCTGTCTGCAATTGCACTTCATGTACCAGTGCCCTTTTTTTTTCTGCAAAATAATGTACACCTGTCATGAATAGAGATAAGCTTAAGGTTCAGTTTGAACCCAACTTCGGACTGAACCTTGGCTTTTTGTGCATTTGGATGAACGCCCGAACATTCACCTGCAGCGGTATTCCCACTGCTATAATACATGACAGCTTCCCACTGTCAATAGTTGTTAAGGACACCGGCAAGTGGAATCACTGCAGAGTCCTTAACAACCAGTGACATTACTGGCCCATTCACTTACATGATTGTGATTAATCAGCCAAGTAAACATAGGAACTAGGGATAGATTAAAATAAATGCAAGTGTCGTCAACATAATCTACAGCAGGCCCTTCAGGTCTGGTATGAATTTTAAAAGGGGTCCTCCACAGCAGAAGAAAAACAAAATAAAAGGCGCAAAGCCCCCCAAAATTCTTTATTAAACCCTTTTAGTCTGGGTGGATTTCAGTTTGTCAAAAGTCAAGGAGAAAAATGTGTAAGGCCCCCAAAAAAAACCATACCAGATCAAGGGTAGCTCATGTTTGCCTTGCTTTGCCTGGCCAGTCAGCCTGCATGCTAGGTTAAGGGTTTGGTATAGATTTTAGGGAGCCCCCAACATTTTTTTTCATGTTTTTTTACATAGCATTCCTCCTTAAATTCCATACTACACCCAAAGGACCCAAAGAGTCTGGTATGGAATTTGGGGAGACCACACATTGTTCTTTATTCACAGGTTCCCCTTGACGTCAATTTTTGACCATCATCAAGGATAAGGGTATAGTATGTATTTTTAGTTGGAACTCCATCCCTTTTATCAGGTTTTTTTTGTGGGGTTCCCCCACCCATCTATACACAACCCTCATCCAGGATAAGGGTCTGGTATGGATGAAATGAGCCCCTGAGAGCTATCATTTACAGACAATTTAAACAGCGTTTTTTAATTTTGCTGTAGTAGGTTGTATACAACAGGTGTACCACTTTACAGACAGGTTAAGAGAATCCCCCGGGTATGTTATTTAAAAAGAATTTTGCATTTTTATTGTTGCCCTTTATACATTATTATAATCTCTGCTCCCTACAAAACAGATTTTTTTTATTAAACAGTTTCTTTGATACATGTTCCCAGCAGTGCCCAGCTACCCATGCACATTTTGCCTTGCCTATTAGCCTAAAAATGGCCATTACTCTTCTTATATATTCAGCTTCCCTTGGAATCAACAGGGTTTGCATTCGGCACCCAAGCTATTGTTAAAGCGGAGCGCCACCCGTTTTTTAAGACATAGGTGTAAAAAATAATACTCACCTTCTGGAAAAATCTCCTCTGATTACCAATGTATCTCTAAAAGTATTTTCTTTTTTTTTTTTTAAACGTCAGTGGCCAGGCCTGGCTACAAGCAGCACTTACAGGCAGGTTTTGAACTATAAAATTTTTCTTGCATTTTTTTTTCTTCTTGCCATCCATCGCTTCCGGGTCTCCTTCCCTCGGATATGGGCGGGTATATTACGGCTATTTCGTAATATACCCTAGCCCACACTGTCTCCTGGGAGCTTGTGTCATAGCAAGTTTTATTAGCAAGACTTCATAGGTTTTCCCTATCACAGTTAACAAGCATTAGCTGTGATTTGGAAAGCCCATCACAGCTAATGGCTTCTGGTGAAGGGCTGGCTTATCAAAAATGATATCAATATCAATATATCTTATTGATCCTGCTAAGCCAGATGACCAGGCAGTGCATTATGGTTTTTGCTATGGAGAATTACAGAATTATTTTGCCAGGTGCACAGCAAACACACAGGATGGGACAAACCCATTGAAACAGCAAACCCAAACCTTGTGCCTACTTCTTAATATTGTTAAATGCTTCTTAAAAATGTTGCAGTAATAATGTAATTTACAATTTTTACCAAACAAATTGAAAGTTTTTGAGGTAAATTGAGTAAATGATTCCATGATTTTTTGTGATTTTATTGTCCCAAGTAATTTTGAAGTCTGATGTTCTGTACATCAGCTTCTAATAAATACTTACAGTATAATGTTAAAGAATAGAAGCTTTTTATTACGTGAAAGTCTGCTTGAATGTCTGCATGCTCTGATATAATTACTTTTCTTTGTCTGCATACCCAGGCTAATTGCAAGGCAACTAGAGATCCAGCTTCAGCTTTGCATAGATAAAAATTGCACCTTGCACTTGTAACGAATGGTAAATAATTCTGTTAAACAAAGTTTGCAATTTTACCAATGATGAAATGAAAAAAAACGTTATTTCTGATTACGACTTGTACCACAGTGAGTTTGGTGGCTCTTGCATTATGACTGTCTTGTTTAATTGGATTGCAATCTTTACTGACATATGCAATAAATTAGCTTGTTCTGGTGATTTTGTGATCTTCCACCAAAGAGCTCTAAAAGTAAGTAATAACAGTAAAGGTTTTAGGTCCCCTTAACATTATAATGATTCCTTGCTGTGTATTACCAGACATGGTTTTATAAGTGGTATTCCGCATGTTGCTAGACTTGCACCTTTTCTTAGGCCCCTTTCACATGGGGCGGACACCATAAAGCAGATCCACCTGCTCAGTGGCCGGTGGCCTGCTAGATGGATGGGGAATGAATCCCCATCCCTCTGTTTTTGGTGGCCTGGATCAGATCGGAACGGATGCAGGTGGCTGTAAACAGACACATTTCCTTTTACATCTGCCTTCCCATAGATAATCTGGTCTGCCTGAAAAACAAACAGGTGGACTCGATCGGTCCACTGGTGTGAAAGGGGTCTTATGTAGCACACCTCAAAACAAAGCATGTATGTTTTACTGCTCTGCAGTGGGAGTTGGTGTTTCAACTACGCAAAAGGGTACTATAGTATAAGGTGTCTGCTTTTTACCTTGTTTGCACTTTACCCACAGCTTTAGCCTCCCAAAAGATCCAGAAAGCACATGACACATGAGAGATATCCTGGTTCAAACAGGTTAGTGATTGGTGACTGAGTGTGAATTGTTAGCCCTGCAGCTGTGCATACAGCCAGCACTGTGATGGCCTGCCTGGATAAGGGTCTGATTTAAATTTTAAGAGGTTCCTAATGGAGTTTTTTTTTCCTTTATAAAACAATGTGTACTGTCTCTTCATAAACTTTCTAAAAAGACCCTTATCTAGGAAAACAGCCAAACTGGCCAAAAAAGGGAGGGCAGTAAGCATGCACCTGCCCCTCCTGAGGCATACTTGGCCTTCAAAGGAGGAGCAGTAAACCCATTATATTTGGACAATCACATTTATTGGGGTCATGCTGACATGACATCCACGATAAAGTTCAACATCAATCATGTCATCCAGCAATGAGTGCTGCCTGACCCAAATATGTGCTGCCATACCGCCATGAAGATGTTGGCCTCACTACTCCTATTGCAAATGAAAGATCTCGGGCACTGTTGGTAAGAAAATACACTGCTGGGGATTCAAGGTGACATCAGTGACCAAATATGGCCATGATCATATTTGGTCACTAAAGTAATTTATGATTCCTTTATTTACAAACAGCAGTCAGCAGGGATCTGTCATTTAGAGGTGGTTCGTGATATCACTCCTAAATGACAGGGCCCCTGTTCTTTGAGGAACAGAAGCCTGAGGGATTTGTCATTTCAGCAATTGCAGTGCTACCTTTTAAATAAGTACTAGTAGAGGTAGAAAAGGTGGGAGCGTCCAATCTCCAATGAAATGCAAGTCAAGGGGTAAATTTAAGGTAGTTTATTGATAGCAACAAATGGTCAAGCCAACTCCCCTTCTTGAGGGCTGCTGCTGTCTGCTGATAGTGAAAGAGGAAAGATCCCAAATGGTTGTGTATGTGACACCAAAATCAGAATGCTCTGTGTCTGCTGTGTTTGCAGCGGCAGAATTGAACACAGAGCATTCCGATTTGGTGTCACAGACACAACTGTTTGGGATTTTTCCCCATTCACCATCAGCAGACAGCTGCAGCCCTGAGTAAGGGGGAGTCTTTTCCCCACAAACGCATTGGCTTGACTGTTGCTACTTTTAGTAAACAACCTTACATTTACCTTTCAACTTGCATTTCATTGGAGATTGGGTGCTTCCTCCTTTCCTACTTCTCCTAGTACATGTGGAAATGATCCCAAGGCCGTACCCAAAGGCAGCAGCCCAGGCCCCCAAAAAAGGGCTAACCACCTTCTTCTGGAGTAGTTGGGTAGAAAGCATCAGAATATAACTATTCCTATCTGCCCCACCATTATCCAACTATTGACCCACAATCGATTGAGTTAGTCCAGCGCGATCTCCAACCCTACAGATTTTATACTTCATTTGTAACTTCATATACAGCTTTAAGGCACCCCCAAGCATAATCTTGAAAAGATCTGTTAATTTTCAATGTTGCCTTTTAAACTGCAGTACAGGAAGAGCTCCCTGCCAAATGGTATTAAAAAAATGTTTTTGCATTGGTACCCCTGTGGCAATGTCTAGCTACCTTGCCCTTTTTTCAACAAAAGCTTTCAAATTGTTCTTAAGCGGAAGTTCCACTTTAGGGTGGAGCTCCGCTTTATCGGATTCCTCCCCCCTCCGGTGCCACAATTGACACCTTTCAGGGGGGAGGGGGGTGCAGATACCTGTATAATACAGGTATCTTCACCCACTTCCGGGACGGGCTAGCCAAAGCTGGCCCACCCATATCCGAAGATGCCCCGTTGTGTCTTGGGAAACATAGTTCCCAGGACACAACGGGGACCAATAAAGAAGCGCAGTGCGACTCACGCATGCGCAGTAGGGAACCGGGCAGTGAAGCCACAAGCTTTACTTCCTGATTCCCTGACAGAGGATGGCGGCAGGGGCAGCCGAGAGACGAGCGATCACTCGTCATCTTCTGCCGACCCCGCTGGAACCTGGAACAGGTAAGTGTCTATTTATTAAAAGTCAGCAGCTGCAGTATTTGTAGCTGCTGACTTTTAAAAAAAAATTTCAGGTGGACCTCCTCTTTAAAAAGACCATAAATAAATAACAAGATTTGGCTCTCATAGACTTAAAGTGGAGGTCCACCGACCATTCATTTTTATTTTTTTTCAACCATGCAGACACTGACATAATAACATTGTAACACTCACTTGTTAGGTGAACTATGTCCCCCGATGTTTGGTTTCTAATAAAAAACAAAGTTTTAAAAATTGTGCATGGCCAGTTCCATCTTGCTTGTGGGCATGTGAAGCCCGCAAGCATTTACTTCCTGGATGCAGTGAATGCTGAGCTACCAGCATTCACCGCTCGTTCCCGCACATGCTCAGTGTTAACGGCTCCCAGGAGACAGTGCGCCGCTCTCCCAGGATACAGTGTGCCGACAGGGATAAAGAATATACACGCCTACTCCCGCGGGGGTCCAAAACAGGAAGTTCCACTATAAAGACCGATTACAAGGTAAACACACAGCAAATTCACATCAAATCACATGACAAGTCTATCCAATGTGAATGAGGGCTACAAAACTTCATGTGAGCATTTCAATATTTAAGTTTTACTATTATTTTTAACTGATTTTCACCTGATAAAAATTCACTTCCTGCACTTCCTACCACTGTAATGTTCTATGCTGGCATAGACGAGTACCACACCTCTCATCACAAGCTTCCTCATGCACACTTGTAGTGCAAAAAAGGAGAAGGGCGTGTCCCTAGAGCAGGGGGGCCCAACCTTTTGAAGAGCGAGAGCCACTTAAGCTAGTACTTGGTAACCGGTCGCGGGCCACAATGAGCGGAGCGGGCAGATGGCAGGTCCGTGTCTGCTCTGTATATGCAGAGCGGACCCGGACACAGCCCACTAATACTCATTTTATTTTTTTCCAGATTGGATTGGAGGTAGGACACAAGTCGGTTTACATTTGCTACTCCTTAGAGGTGAATGGAGGGTCCAATTGGGTCAGACTGACCGTGTGAAAGGGGCCGACCGCCCCATGTAGATATACGTCGGCAGAATGGCACGTACAGGCAGAAACCACGTACCTGTACGTGCCATTCTTTAGGCGGTTGGGGGGTCCGATCGGACCCCCCTCCGCCGGCGGGGACGGTCGGCATCGCTTCAGGAGCGATCCGGGACGAGGGGACGGCCAGTGGTTTCTGGCCACCCCCTCGCGATCGCTCCTGGCGAATGAAAAGCTTCCCCTTCCTGTCTATTGTATAGACAGGAAGGCGGAAGTGATGTCACGCTCGGTGCGCCGGTCTATGTGACCGGAGACGCCGAGCGGCGAACATGTTAAGGTTAGTGCACAACACTACACTGACACCAGTACAGTTAGGCACACAAAACACCCCCCTGTCACCCCCTGATCACCCCCCAGATCACCCCCTCCCCCCCCAGTCACAGTGTCACTAATTGCAGTGATCATTTATTTACTGATCACTGCATTTAGTGTCAGTGTGACTGTAATAACTGTCAGGGCAGTTAGTTTTAGGTCCTAGGTAGCCCCCTACCCCCCCCCCTAATAAAGGTTTAACCCCCTGATTGCCCCTAGTTAACCCCTTCACCCCCTTTTGCCAGTGTCACTAAGCGATCGTTTTTCTGATCGCTGCATTGTGTCGCTAGGTAACCATTTTTTTTTTTTTATTTTAACCGCCATGTTTTATATAGGTTCATAAATAGTTTTATAGGTCAGGTACCCCCATATTACAACCTAAATAAAGGTTTTAACCCCCTGATTGCCCCTAGAGTTAACCCTTTCACCAGTAATCACCGTATAACTGTCACTGGTGACGCTGGTTAGCCAGTTAGTTATTTCGTTATTTAGGTTCCCCGTCAGGTTTTTATATAGCGTCAGGTACCCCCATATATTACCTAATAAAGGTTTAACCCCCTGATTGCCCCTAGTTAACCCTTTCACCCCCTTTTGCCAGTGTCACTAAGCGATCGTTTTTCTGATCGCTGCATTAGTGTCGCTAGGTAACCAGTTTTTTTTTTTAGGTTAACCGCCATGTTTATATAGGTTCATAAATAGGTTTATAGGTCAGGTACCCCCATATTACAACCTAAATAAAGGTTTTAACCCCCTGATTGCCCCTAGAGTTAACCCTTTCACCAGTGATCACCGTATAAAATGTCACTGGTGACGCTGGTTAGCCAGTTAGTTATTTCGTTATTTAGGTTCCCCGTCAGGTTTTTATATAGCGTCAGGTACCCCCATATATTACCTAATAAAGGTTTAACCCCCTGATTGCCCCTAGTTAACCCTTTCACCCCCTTTTGCCAGTGTCACTAAGCGATCGTTTTTCTGATCCCTGCATTAGTGTCGCTAGGTAACCAGTTTTTTTTTTGTATTACTGTTACGGGTGACGCTGGTTAGTTAGCTTGTTTTTTATACTGTCAGGGCACCCGCCATTTATTACCCAATAACGGTTTAACCCCCTGATCGCCCGGCGGGTGATATCAATTAGGTTTTAGGGTCAAATAAGGTCTGCGTCGCCCCAGGTTAGTGCCAGTACCGCAAACACCCACGCGCAAAGCATACACCTCCCTTAGTGGTATAGTATCTGAACAGATCAATATCTGATCTGATCAGATCTATACTAGCGTCCCAGCAGTTTAGGGTTCCAAAAAAACGCATTGTTAGCGGGATCAGCCCAGATACCTGCTAGCACCTGCGTTTTCCCCCTCCGCCCAGCCCAGCCCACCCAAGTGCAGTATCGATCGATCACTGTCACTTACAAAACACTAAGCACACATAACTGCAGTGTTCGCAGAGTCAGGCCTGATCCCTGCGATCGCTAACATTTTTTTTGTGGTAGCGTTTTGATTCAGTCGCTAACAGTCAGGAGCTTTTTTACCTGTGAATCTCAAAAAAATAAAAAAAAAAAAAAATAGTTGTCGTTTTATTGTTCTCTCTCTCTCTCTATTGTTGCTCTTTTTTTACTCCATTCTATTCTGCAATGTTTTATTATGTTTTATCATGTTTTATCATGCTTGCTTTTCAGGTATGTAATTTTGTTTACTGTGTTTTAGTGTTAAGCATTTTTTTGTTTTCAGGTGCGCCATTCAGTTGCAGCGCGGATTTATTTATCTTGACAGCAACAGCGTTTGCTCCCACGATACATAAAGCCGCGACTCCAACGCTGTAGGAGGTGATTTCACCACCACAGTTAAAAAAAAGAGCATATATGCCGAAGCATGGGGGCAGCAGGGGGGGGGAGGAGCGATTGGCTCCTAATGCCACGTACATACGGTCGAAATTCCGACCGTGTGTACACGGCATAACTTTTGCGGGAGGATGCCCCCATGCATCGGCATATATAAATGGTGCATGTATGCCCATCATTAGAAGTGGGTGGATGAAGGGAGGTATTCTAATGGTGGGCATACCCACCAATCAATCTCTTTTTTTCGTTCAGCCAAGAGGCTGCATGAAAAAAAAAAAGATTACAATATATGTCCAGTATGTTGCTGGACTTTGAATGGTTATACCAGAATGATGCCTGCAGGTTTAGGTATCATCTTGGTATCATTCTTTTCAGCCAGTGATCGGCTTTCATGTAAAAGCAATTCTAGCGGGTAATTAGCCTCTAGACTGCTTTTACAAGCAGTAGGAGGGAATGTCCCCCCTCCCGGATATAAACCGCGCCATTGGGAAATTGGGAAAGCATTTTATCACACCAATCTTGGTGTGGTCAGATGCTTTGAGGGCAGAGGAAAGATCTAGGGTCTAATAGACCCCAATTTTTTCAAAAAAAGAGTACCTGTCACTGCCTATTGCTATCATAGGGGATATTTACATTCCCTGAGATAACAATAAAAATCATAACAAAGAAAAAAAATGGAAGGAACAGTTTAAAAATAGAATAAAAAAGCTAAATAAATAAAAAAAAAAACTAAAAAAAAAAAAAAAAAAAAAGCACCCCTGCCCCCCCTTCTCTTGCGCAAAGGCGTACACAAGCGTTGGTCTGGCGTCATATGTAAACAGCAATTGCAGCATGCATGTGAGGTATCACCGCGAAGGTCAGATCGAGGGCAGTAATTTTAGCAGTAGACCTCCTCCGTGAATCTAATGTGGTATCATGTAAAGGCTTTTAAAGGCTTTTAAAAATGTATGTAGTTTGTCGCCACTGCGTGTTTGTGCGCAATTTTAAAGCATGTCGTGTTTGGTATCCATGTACTCGGCCTAAGATCATATTTTTTATTTCATCAAAAATTTGAGCAATATAGTGTGTTTTAGTGCATTAAAATAAAAAAAAGTGTATTTTTTCCACAAAAAATGCGTTTGAAAAATCGCTGCGCAAATACTGTGTGGAAAAAAAAAATGCAACACCCACCATTTTAATCTGTAGGGCCTTTGCTTTAACAATATATATAGTGTTTGGGGGTTCAACGTAATTTTCTTGCAAAAAAAAAAAATATGTTTTCATGTAAACAAAAAGTGTCAGAAAGGGCTTTGTCTTCAAGTGGTTAGAAGAGTGGGTGACGTGTGACATAGGCTTCTAAATGTTGTGCATAAAATGCCAGGACAGTTCAAACCCCCCCCAAATGACCCCATTTTGGAAAGTAGACACCCCAAGCTATTTGCTGAGAGCAATGTTGAGCCCATTAAATATTTTTTTTTTTTGTCCCAAGAGATTGAATAATGAAAAAAAAAAAATATATATATTTTTTTTTTACAAAAAGTTGTCACTAAATGATATATTGCTCAAACATGTCATGGGCATATGTGGAAATACACCCCAAAATACATTCTGTTGCTTCTCCTGAGTACGGGGATACCACATGTGTGGGACTTTTTGGGAGCCTAGCTGCGTACGGAACCCCAAAAACCAAGCACCGCCTTCAGGCTTTCTAAGGGAGTAATTTTTTTATTTCACTTCTCACTGCCAATCACAGTTTCGGAGGCCATGGAATGCCCAGATGGCATAAAACCCCCCAAAATGACCCCATTTTGGAAAGTAGACACCCCAAGCTATTTGCTGAGAGGTATTGTGAGTATTTTGCAGATGTAGCTTTTTGTCAAAAAGTTTTGTAAATTGAAAAAAAAAAAAAAAAAAATTTTTTTTTTTTACTTTCTTCATTTTCAAAAACAAATGAGAGCTGTAAAATACTCACCATGCCTCTCAACAAATAGCTTGGGGTGTCTACTTTCCAAAATGGGGTCATTTGGGGGGGTTTTGTGCTATTTTGGCATTTTATGGCCTTCGAAACTGTGATAGGTAGTGAGGAGTGAAATCAAAAATTTGCACCCTTAGAAATCCTGAAGGCGGTGCTTGGGTTTCGGGGCCCCGTACGCGGCTAGGCTCCCAAAAAGTCCCACACATGTGGTATCCCCATACTCAGGAGAAGCAGCAAAATGTATTTTGGGGTGCAATTCCACATATAACTATGGCATGTGTGAGCAATATATCATTTAGTGACAACTTTTTGAAGAAAAAAAAAAAATTATTTTTTATTTTTGTCTTTATTCAATCACTTGGGACTAAAAAAAAAAATATTCAATGGGCTCAACATGCCTCTCAGCAAATAGCTTGGGGTGTCTACTTTCCAAAATGGGGTCATTTGGGGGGGTTTTGTACTTCTCTGCCATTTTAGCACCTCAAGAAATGAAATAGGCAGTCATAAATTAAAAGCGGTGTAAATTCCAGAAAATGTACTCTAGTTTGTAGACGCTATAACTTTTGCGCAAACCAATAAATATACGCTTATTGGCATTTTTTTTACTAAAGACATGTGGCTGAATACATTTTGGCCCAAATGTTTGACTAAAATTGAGTTTATTAGATTTTTTTTATAACAAAAAGTAGAAAATCTCTTTTTTTTTCAAAATTTTCGCTCTTTTTCCGTTTATATCGCAAAAAATAAAAATCACAGAGGCAATCAAATACCATCAAAAGAAAGCTCTATTTGTGGGAAGAAAAGGACGCAAATTTCGTTTCGTTACAAAATTGCATGACCGCACAATTACCAGTTAAAGTAGTGCAGTGCGAAATTGAAAAAAGACCTCTGGTCCTTAAGCTGACAATTGGTCCGGGGCTGAAGTGGTTAAATGACACCTTTAATGTTTTATGCAATTAAGTTATAAAAATATTAACAACCTTAATGTTAATGCAGCCTGTGCCCCCCCCATTTGCAGCCAGTGTCCTCCCCCCCATGTGCAGCCAGTGTCCTCCCCCCCATGTGCAGCCAGTGTCCTCCCCCCATGTGCAGCCAGTGTCCCCCCCCATGTGCAGCCAGTTTCCTCCCCCCCATGTGCAGCCAGTGTCCTCCCCCCCCATGTGCAGCCAGTGTCCCCCCCCCCCCCATGTGCAGCCAGTGTCCCCCCCCCATTTGCAGCCAGTGTCCTCCCCCCCATGTGCAGCCAGTGTCCCCCCCCATTTGCAGCCTGTGTCTCCCCCCCATTTGCAGCCTGTGTCTCCCCCCCATTTGCAGCCTGTGTCCCCCATGTGCTGCCTACCTGTGGAGGAGAAGAGAGGAGAGCCGCCACTGGTAGATCACAGCAGGGAACATTCAGACTTTTGTTTCATAAGCTGTGAGTGTTCCTCCGCAGCGCGCCATCACATAAGCCCCTCCCCTTGTCCGGGGAAGTTTGATACATGTCACCCGTCCTAGGATTGGACGGGTGATCTGTCTATCAAAGTCCCGGAAAAGGGGAGGAGCTTATGTGACGGCGCACGGCGGGGGAACACTCACAGCTTATGAAACAAAAGTCTGAATGTTCCCTGCTGTGATCTACCAGTGGCGGCTCTCCTCTCTTCTCCTCGCCAGCCCTCAAAAATCACTCGCAAAATGCGAGTGTGCGGGTGTAATTTTTGAGGGCTGCGCTATTCTATTTTATCCCAGAGCAGGAGGTCGCGGGCCACATCAGAAGGCTCCGCGGGCCACATGTGGCCCCCGGGCCACTGGTTGGGCACCCCTGCCCTAGAGAGTGCATTGGGCATTATGGTCAATCTATGGTGCTAATTGGACTGCACAGTGAAATGTAGATGCACTGCACAACTGCTATAACAGTAGTGGAGGTAAAACTATTAAAGTAGAGTTTTTTAATAACATGTCTACACAACCAAATACCTACTTCTGTGATTTGATTTCAATTCCATGTCCCCTATGTACCAATATAGCATTAATGTACTTATTTTGCAAAAATAAAACAGCTTTCCATGTATTCTACACATGCTTACCTCACTGACTTCATGGCTGTTGCAAAACACTGCTCCATTACTTCTGCCTTACTTCTTGGACAGACTTTAGGTCATGACACAAGAAGGAGTTAACCAGCTGACCTCATTAGCACACACCCTGCATCATCTACCCTCAGCTGGTCAACTCCTTCCTGTGTCATGACCTAAACAAGACAGAAGTAATGGAGCAGTTTTTTTAAACAGCCATGAAGACAGTGAGGCGTGTGTAGAATAAATGGAAAGCTGTTTTATTTTTGCAGAATAAGTACATTAATGCTATATTGGTACATAGGGGAGCTGGAATTTAGAAAAAGGGCGAACTTAGCCTTTAAATCCATTACTCTACAGTAGGGATGGGCCCGGTGCTCGATGCGAACCCACGTTCGCATCGAGCACCGGGCGTTCGCTCGCTCGGCGAGCCCAGAACTATTTTGGCCGCTCGCAACACGTTCGTGTGATGCGAGCGGCCCCGCAATGCATTGCGGCCGGCGCGGCCGACGCAGTGCATTGCTGGCTGATGATTGGCCAAGCATGCACTGTGACCCCGCATGCTTGGCCAATCACAGCCCCGGAAACTCGAAGAGCCATAATTGGCTACAGGCAGGACGCCTGTAGCCAATTACAGCTCAGGGGCTGTAGTACACGCCCCCCCCTATAAAACGCCGCCACGCCGTCTGCGCCGGTCACATGCTGTTCCGGCGCAGATTGAGCAGGCTGATTCTGTGACACTCTGCTGCATTTAGATAGTTAGAGAGATTCACTTACAGAGATTGAGTTAGATAGATTCAGTTACAAAGATTGATTGAGAAAGAGGGGCTTGTAGTGTGCTCGTGGCAGGCAGGCAGAGCTCCTATATTTTGTTACCAGAAGCACCTATAGGACTTGTAGTGTGTTCGTGGCAGGCAGGCAGAGCTCCTATATTTTGTTACCAGAAGCACCTATAGGACGTGTAGTGTGTTCGTGGCAGGCAGGCAGAGCTCCTATATTTTGTTCCCAGAGGCACCTATAGGACTTGAAGTGTGTTAGTCCCATTACACACACAGAGCTATATTTTCTTCCCAGAAGCACCTATAGGACTTGAAGTGTGTTAGTCCCATCACACACACAGAGCTATATTTTCTTCCCAGAAGCACCTATAGGACTTGAAGTGTGTTAGTCCCATCACACACACAGAGCTATATTTTGTTCCCAGAGGCACCTATAGGACTTGAAGTGTGTTAGTCCCATTACACACACAGAGCTATATTTTCTTCCCAGAAGCACCTATAGGACTTGAAGTGTGTTAGTCCCATTACACACACAGAGCTATATTTTCTTCCCAGAAGCACCTATAGGACTTGAAGTGTGTTAGTCCCATTACACACACAGAGCTATATTTTTCTTCCCAGAAGCACCTATAGGACTTGAAGTGTGTTAGTCCCATCACACACACAGAGCTATATTTTGTTCCCAGAAGCACCTATAGGACTTGAAGTGTGTTAGTCCCATCACACACACAGAGCTATATTTTGTTCCCAGAAGCACCTATAGGACTTGAAGTGTGTTAGTCCCATCACACACACAGAGCTATATTTTGTTCCCAGAAGCACCTATAGGACTTGAAGTGTGTTAGTCCCATTACACACACAGAGCTATATTTTGTTCCCAGAAGCACCTATAGGACTTGAAGTGTGTTAGTCCCATTACACACACAGAGCTATATTTTCTTCCCAGAAGCACCTATAGGACTTGAAGTGTGTTAGTCCCATTACACACACAGAGCTATATTTTGTTCCCAGAAGCACCTATAGGACTTGAAGTGTGTTAGTCCCATCACACACACAGAGCTATATTTTGTTCCCAGAAGCACCTATAGGACTTGAAGTGTGTTAGTCCCATTACACACACAGAGCTATATTTTCTTCCCAGAAGCACCTATAGGACTTGAAGTGTGTTAGTCCCATTACACACACAGAGTTATATTTTCTTCCCAGAAGCACCTATAGGACTTGAAGTGTGTTAGTCCCATTACACACACAGAGCTATATTTTGTTCCCAGAAGCACCTATAGGACTTGAAGTGTGTTAGTCCCATCACACACACAGAGCTATATTTTGTTCCCAGAAGCACCTATAGGACTTGAAGTGTGTTAGTCCCATCACACACACAGAGCTATATTTTGTTCCCAGAAGCACCTATAGGACTTGAAGTGTGTTAGTCCCATTACACACACAGAGCTATATTTTGTTCCCAGAAGCACCTATAGGACTTGAAGTGTGTTAGTCCCATTACACACACAGAGCTATATTTTCTTCCCAGAAGCACCTATAGGACTTGAAGTGTGTTAGTCCCATTACACACACAGAGCTATATTTTCTTCCCAGAAGCACCTATAGGACTTGAAGTGTGTTAGTCCCATCACACACACAGAGCTATATTTTGTTCCCAGAAGCACCTATAGGACTTGAAGTGTGTTAGTCCCATCACACACACAGAGCTATATTTTGTTCCCAGAAGCACCTATAGGACTTGAAGTGTGTTAGTCCCATCACACACACAGAGCTATATTTTGTTCCCAGAAGCACCTATAGGACTTGAAGTGTGTTAGTCCCATTACACACACAGAGCTATATTTTCTTCCCAGAAGCACCTATAGGACTTGAAGTGTGTTAGTCCCATTACACACACAGAGCTATATTTTCTTCCCAGAAGCACCTATAGGACTTGAAGTGTGTTAGTCCCATTACACACACAGAGCTATATTTTGTTCCCAGAAGCACCTATAGGACTTGAAGTGTGTTAGTCCCATCACACACACAGAGCTATATTTTGTTCCCAGAAGCACCTATAGGACTTGAAGTGTGTTAGTCCCATTACACACACAGAGCTATATTTTCTTCCCAGAAGCACCTATAGGACTTGCAGTGTGTTAGTCCCATTACACACACAGAGTTATATTTTCTTCCCAGAAGCACCTATAGGACTTGAAGTGTGTTAGTCCCATTACACACACAGAGCTATATTTTGTTCCCAGAAGCACCTATAGGACTTGAAGTGTGTTAGTCCCATCACACACACAGAGCTATATTTTGTTCCCAGAAGCACCTATAGGACTTGAAGTGTGTTAGTCCCATCACACACACAGAGCTATATTTTGTTCCCAGAAGCACCTATAGGACTTGAAGTGTGTTAGTCCCATTACACACACAGAGCTATATTTTGTTCCCAGAAGCACCTATAGGACTTGAAGTGTGTTAGTCCCATTACACACACAGAGCTATATTTTCTTCCCAGAAGCACCTATAGGACTTGAAGTGTGTTAGTCCCATTACACACACAGAGCTATATTTTGTTCCCAGAAGCACCTATAGGACTTGAAGTGTGTTAGTCCCATTACACACACAGAGCTATATTTTTTCTTCCCAGAAGCACCTATAGGACTTGAAGTGTGTTAGTCCCATTACACACACAGAGCTATATTTTCTTCCCAGAAGCACCTATAGGACTTGAAGTGTGTTAGTCCCATCACACACACAGAGCTATATTTTGTTCCCAGAAGCACCTATAGGACTTGAAGTGTGTTAGTCCCATTACACACACAGAGCTATATTTTCTTCCCAGAAGCACCTATAGGACTTGAAGTGTGTTAGTCCCATTACACACACAGAGTTATATTTTCTTCCCAGAAGCACCTATAGGACTTGAAGTGTGTTAGTCCCATTACACACACAGAGCTATATTTTGTTCCCAGAAGCACCTATAGGACTTGAAGTGTGTTAGTCCCATCACACACACAGAGCTATATTTTGTTCCCAGAAGCACCTATAGGACTTGAAGTGTGTTAGTCCCATCACACACACAGAGCTATATTTTGTTCCCAGAAGCACCTATAGGACTTGAAGTGTGTTAGTCCCATTACACACACAGAGCTATATTTTGTTCCCAGAAGCACCTATAGGACTTGAAGTGTGTTAGTCCCATTACACACACAGAGCTATATTTTCTTCCCAGAAGCACCTATAGGACTTGAAGTGTGTTAGTCCCGTTACACACACAGAGCTATATTTTCTTCCCAGAAGCACCTATAGGACTTGAAGTGTGTTAGTCCCATCACACACACAGAGCTATATTTTGTTCCCAGAAGCACCTATAGGACTTGAAGTGTGTTAGTCCCATCACACACACAGAGCTATATTTTGTTCCCAGAAGCACCTATAGGACTTGAAGTGTGTTAGTCCCATCACACACACAGAGCTATATTTTGTTCCCAGAAGCACCTATAGGACTTGAAGTGTGTTAGTCCCATTACACACACAGAGCTATATTTTCTTCCCAGAAGCACCTATAGGACTTGAAGTGTGTTAGTCCCATTACACACACAGAGCTATATTTTCTTCCCAGAAGCACCTATAGGACTTGAAGTGTGTTAGTCCCATTACACACACAGAGCTATATTTTGTTCCCAGAAGCACCTATAGGACTTGAAGTGTGTTAGTCCCATCACACACACAGAGCTATATTTTGTTCCCAGAAGCACCTATAGGACTTGAAGTGTGTTAGTCCCATTACACACACAGAGCTATATTTTCTTCCCAGAAGCACCTATAGGACTTGAAGTGTGTTAGTCCCATTACACACACAGAGTTATATTTTCTTCCCAGAAGCACCTATAGGACTTGAAGTGTGTTAGTCCCATTACACACACAGAGCTATATTTTGTTCCCAGAAGCACCTATAGGACTTGAAGTGTGTTAGTCCCATCACACACACAGAGCTATATTTTGTTCCCAGAAGCACCTATAGGACTTGAAGTGTGTTAGTCCCATCACACACACAGAGCTATATTTTGTTCCCAGAAGCACCTATAGGACTTGAAGTGTGTTAGTCCCATTACACACACAGAGCTATATTTTGTTCCCAGAAGCACCTATAGGACTTGAAGTGTGTTAGTCCCATTACACACACAGAGCTATATTTTCTTCCCAGAAGCACCTATAGGACTTGAAGTGTGTTAGTCCCATTACACACACAGAGCTATATTTTGTTCCCAGAAGCACCTATAGGACTTGAAGTGTGTTAGTCCCATTACACACACAGAGCTATATTTTCTTCCCAGAAGCACCTATAGGACTTGAAGTGTGTTAGTCCCATTACACACACAGAGCTATATTTTCTTCCCAGAAGCACCTATAGGACTTGAAGTGTGTTAGTCCCATTACACACACAGAGCTATATTTTGTTCCCAGAAGCACCTATAGGACTTGAAGTGTGTTAGTCCCATTACACACACAGAGCTATATTTTCTTCCCAGAAGCACCTATAGGACTTGAAGTGTGTTAGTCCCATCACACACACAGAGCTATATTTTGTTCCCAGAAGCACCTATAGGACTTGAAGTGTGTTAGTCCCATCACACACACAGAGCTATATTTTCTTCCCAGAAGCACCTATAGGACTTGAAGTGTGTTAGTCCCATTACACACACAGAGCTATATTTTCTTCCCAGAAGCACCTATAGGACTTGAAGTGTGTTAGTCCCATTACACACACAGAGCTATATTTTGTTCCCAGAAGCACCTATAGGACTTGAAGTGTGTTAGTCCCATTACACACACAGAGCTATATTTTCTTCCCAGAAGCACCTATAGGACTTGAAGTGTGTTAGTCCCATTACACACACAGAGCTATATTTTGTTCCCAGAAGCACCTATAGGACTTGAAGTGTGTTAGTCCCATCACACACACAGAGCTATATTTTGTTCCCAGAAGCACCTATAGGACTTGAAGTGTGTTAGTCCCATCACACACACAGAGCTATATTTTCTTCCCAGAAGCACCTATAGGACTTGAAGTGTGTTAGTCCCATTACACACACAGAGCTATATTTTCTTCCCAGAAGCACCTATAGGACTTGAAGTGTGTTAGTCCCATCACACACACAGAGCTATATTTTGTTCCCAGAGGCACCTATAGGACTTCAAGTGTGTTAGTCCCATTACACACACAGAGCTATATTTTCTTCCCAGAAGCACCTATAGGACTTGAAGTGTGTTAGTCCCATCACACACACAGAGCTATATTTTCTTCCCAGAAGCACCTATAGGACTTGAAGTGTGTTAGTCCCATCACACACACAGAGCTATATTTTTCTTCCCAGAAGCACCTATAGGACTTGAAGTGTGTTAGTCCCATCACACAGAGCTCCTCTATTTTCTTTGCAGAAGCACCCATAGGACTTCTAGTGTGTTAGTGGCATCACACAGAGCTCCTATATATTCTTCTCAGCAGCACCCACAGGACTTCTAGTGTGTTAGTGGCATCACACAGAGCTCCTCTATTTTCTTTGTAGAAGCACCCACAGGACTTCTAGTGTGTTAGTGGCATCACACAGAGCTCCTATATATTCTTCTCAGCAGCACCCACAGGACTTCTAGTGTGTTAGTGGCATCACACAGAGCTCCTCTATTTTCTTTGCAGAAGCACCCACAGGACTTCTAGTGTGTTAGTGGCATCACACAGAGCTCCTCTATTTTCTTTGCAGAAGCACCCACAGGACTTCTAGTGTGTTAGTGGCATCACACAGAGCTCCTCTATTTTCTTTGCAGAAGCACCCATAGGACTTCTAGTGTGTTAGTGGCATCACACAGAGCTCCTATATATTCTTCTCAGCAGCACCCACAGGACTTCTAGTGTGTTAGTGGCATCACACAGAGCTCCTCTATTTTCTTTGCATAAGCACCCACAGGACTTCTAGTGTGTTAGTGGCATCACACAGAGCTCCTCTATTTTCTTTGCAGAAGCACCCACAGGACTTCTAGTGTGTTAGTGGCATCACACAGAGCTCCTATATATTCTTCTCAGCAGCACCCACAGGACTTCTAGTGTGTTAGTGGCATCACACAGAGCTCCTCTATTTTCTTTGCATAAGCACCCACAGGACTTCTAGTGTGTTAGTGGCATCACACAGAGCTCCTCTATTTTCTTTGCAGAAGCACCCATAGGACTTCTAGTGTGTTAGTGGCATCACACAGAGCTCCTATATATTCTTCTCAGCAGCACCCACAGGACTTCTAGTGTGTTAGTGGCATCACACAGAGCTCCTCTATTTTCTTTGCTGAAGCACCCACAGGACTTCTAGTGTGTTAGTGGCATCACACAGAGCTCCTCTATTTTCTTTGCATAAGCACCCACAGGACTTCTAGTGTGTTAGTGGCATCACACAGAGCTCCTCTATTTTCTTTGCAGAAGCACCCATAGGACTTCTAGTGTGTTAGTGGCATCACACAGAGCTCCTATATTTTCTTCTCAGCAGCACCCACAGGACTACCGACTACAATGGCTGGAAGACCGCCAAGGGGAGGCAGAGCGTGCAGAGCCAAGAACACAGGGCAGGCAGGCTCTGTTTCTAGTGGACGTGGCCGTGGACGTGGACGTGGTCGTGCATCGTCATCAGCACGTGGCCATGGGACACGCGCGTCTTTGTTTTCGGCAGCTGGACATGTGGAGCCGCATCATGCTGAAGGCTTGGTAGAATGGATGACCAAGCCCTCCTCATCCTCCTCATCCTCTCTCACCCAGGCTCAGGGTACTGACAGAGCATCATCAGCCACCCCTTCCCTAGACCCACCATGTCCTCCTGAGGAGTCCCCCGAACTCTTTGAGCACAGTGTTGGGTACATGCTCCAGGAGGATGCCCAACGATTCGAAGGCTCGGATGACGATACCCAGCTTGAGGAATCTGGCAGTACAGTTCCACCAGCTGCAGCTTACTGCCAGGTTTGCTCTAGTGGTGAAGAGGGAGGGGATGATGAGGTCACTGACTCCACGTGGGTGCCTCAAGGGAGAGAGGATGAGGAGGAGGACGAGGAGGAGGAGGATGCGGCGTCACATGTCCAACGAGGCAGGATGCCCCCTGGAGGCCAGGTAGAGGCCAGCACAGCAACTGTACAACACCGCAGAGCTCCGCCTGTGCAGGGCACTGCCTCTGCACGTTATCAGAAAAGTTCTTTGGTGTGGGCCTTTTTTGAGACGAGTGCAGCAGATCGCACCACTGCTATTTGCAATATTTGTCTCAAGCGTATCTCGCGTGGCCAAAACATCAGCCGCTTGGGCACGACAAGCATGACCAGACATATGGCGACCTGCCATGCAGCTCGTTGGCAGGCACACATAAAAGACCCACACCAAAGAACTAAGCGGACCTCTCCTTGCTCCTCCTCAGCTGGGATCTCCATCCCCACTACACCTTCAGTCCTCTCTGAAAGCTGCTCTGAGAGGACTGAAGGTGTAGAATTCGGTGTGTCACAACCAAGTACTTGCAGTACACCGACGTCCGAATGCAGCAGGCAAATTTCCCTGCCCCAGCTGCTGGACCGTAGAAAGAAGTACACTCCCAGCCATCCACATGCCCAGCGGTTGAATGCTAGCCTTGCTAAATTGCTAGCACTTCAACTGCTGCCTTTTCAGTTGGTAGACTCGGCCCCCTTCCGTGAGTTTGTTCAATGTGCGGTTCCTCAGTGGCAGGTTCCCAAACGCCACTTTTTCTCGCGGAAGGCGATTCCGTCTCTCTACCGGCATGTGGAGGGCAATGTCCATGCCTCGCTGGACAGGGCGGTCAGCGGTAAGGTGCATATTACCGCTGACTGATGGTCCAGCAGGCATGGACAGGGACGGTACCTTTCTTTCACGGCCCATTGGGTCACTCTATTGGCAGCTGGGAGGGATGCAGGACAAGGTGCAGTAGTGTTGGAGGTTGTCCCGCCACCACGCCTCCAAAACGCGACTACTGCTACTGGTTGTGACACACCTCTCTCCTCCACCCCCTCCTCTTCTTCTTCCTCCAGTGCTCTGTCCTTGGAACCAGCGGTGCTCCGTAGGCGTACAAGGGGCTACGCAAGTACGCAGGCAAAAAGATGCCATGCCGTGCTTGCGCTGGTGTGTTTGGGGGACAGGAGCCACACTGGGCCAGAGGTTCTGGCAGCTCTGCAGGGGCAGGCCGAGAGGTGGTTGACGCCACGTCAGCTTAAGCCAGGAATGGTCGTTTCTGACAATGGCACCAACCTCCTCTCCGCCCTGCGACAGGGGCAGCTCACCCATGTGCCCTGCATGGCTCACGTCCTCAACCTGGTGGTGCAGCGGTTCTTGGGCAGGTTCCCAGGCTTACAGGATGTCCTGAGGCAGGCCAGGAAAGTCTGTGTGCATTTCCGCCGATCTTATAATGCCAGTGCTCGGCTGACTGAGCTGCAAAAGGAGCTGAACCTGCCCAAGAACCGCCTAATATCTGACATGCCCACCAGGTGGAACTCAACGTTGGCCATGCTGCAGCGACTGCACACGCAGCAGAGGGCCATCAATGAGTACCTTTGCGACTACGGCACCAGGACAGGGTCAGGGGAGCTTGGTTTTTTTTCCCCACGTCAGTGGAGCATGATCAGGGATGCATGCACTGTCCTCTCACCATTTGAGGAGGCCACGAGGATGGTGAGCAGTGACAGTGCATGCATCAGTGACACTGTCCCTCTTGTCCACCTGTTGGAGCATACGCTGCGTGGGATAATGGACAGGGCACTTGAGGCAGAACAGAGGCAGGAAGAGGAGGACTTCCTTGCCTCTCAAGGCCCCCTTTATCCGGACAGTGTTCCTTCTGTCCCACCCATCACACAGGAAGAGGATGAGGAGGAGGAGGAGGAGGAGGAGGAGGAGGAGGATTGTGTGAGCATGGAGGTGGAGCCTGGCACTCAGCATCAGCAGCAGCAGTCTTTTAGGGATGATGTACAGTCCCAACAAGCCAGTGGACTTGTACGTGGCTGGGAGGAGGTGGCTGGCGATCATGTCATCCTCAGTGACCCAGAAGACTCCGGACCGAATGCCTCAGCTAACCTACGCTGCATGGCCTCCCTGATCCTGCAAAGCCTGCGGAAGGATCCTCGTGTTCTTCGGATCAAGGAGAGGGACCATTACTGGCTGGCCACTCTCCTTGATCCGCGGTACAAGGGTAAGGTTGCGGACCTTATCTTGCCGTCGCAGAGGGAGCAGAGGATGAGACATCTCAGGGAGGCCTTGCAGAAAGGTCTGTGCAACGCGTTCCCAGAAACTGGGAGGCTACAAACTCCTGGTCCTGGGCGACGAGTTGCTGAGGCTTCGGTCAGTGGCAGAAGGAGCGGTGGGGAAGGTGGACGTCTGACCGATGCGTTCAGACAATTTTTTAGTCCGCAGCCCCAAGGTATGATCGGTTCCAGCAACCATCGCCAGCGTCTGATATACATGGTGCAGGAATACCTTGGGGCAAGGTCAGACTTGGACACCTTTCCCACCGAAAATCCTCTGGCTTACTGGGTCCTGAGGATGGATCACTGGCCAGAGCTTGCACAGTATGCAATTGAGCTACTGGCCTGTCCTGCCTCCAGCGTTCTTTCCGAACGCACATTCAGTGCTGCTGGAGGATTTGTGACTGATCATAGGGTGCGCCTGTCCACCGCCTCGGTTGATCGACTGACATTCATCAAAATGAATCAGTCTTGGATCACCACCAGCTACCAGGCACCTGAGGCGGATATAACCGAATAATTTTTAATGTCACATCCCTTCAAGACTGCCTATGCTGATGCTGAGTGACTGTCCTCTTATGTTCACTGACTATCCTCTTCCTCCTCCTCAATGATCCATGCCACCACACCAGTGCCTAAGGCACAATTTTTCAGCCCCTGTTTAACAGGGGCGTGTACTTACAATTTTTAAAAAAAATGCTTCGCAACACGTGTGACTGCTGTGCTCCAAGTACAGTCTCTGTGAGGGCCGTGTTGCAGTGTTGTGGCACCAGCACCAGTGCCTAAGGCACAATTTTTCAGCCCCTGTTTAACAGGGGCGTGTACTTACAATTTTTTAAAAAAATGCTTCGCAACACGTGTGACTGCTGTGCTCCAAGTACAGTCTCTGTGAGGGCCGTGTTGCAGTGTTGTGGCACCAGCACCAGTGCCTAAGGCACAATTTTTCAGCCCCTGTTTAACAGGGGCGTGTACTTACAATTTTTTAAAAAAATGCTTCGCAACACGTGTGACTGCTGTGCTCCAAGTACAGTCTCTGTGAGGGCCGTGTTGCAGTGTTGTGGCACCAGCACCAGTGCCTAAGGCACAATTTTTCAGCCCCTGTTTAACAGGGGCGTGTACTTACAATTTTTAAAAAAAAATGCTTCGCAACACGTGTGACTGCTGTGCTCCAAGTACAGTCTCTGTGAGGGCCGGGTTGCAGTGTTGTGGCACCAGCACCAGTGCCTAAGGCACAATTTTTCAGCCCCTGTTTAACAGGGGCGTGTACTTACAATTTTTTTAAAAAAATGCTTCGCAACACGTGTGACTGCTGTGCTCCAAGTACAGTATCTGTGAGGGCCGGGTTGCAGTGTTGTGGCACCAGCACCAGTGCCTAAGGCACAATTTTTCAGCCCCTGTTTAACAGGGGCGTGTACTTACAATTTTTTAAAAAAATGCTTCGCAACACGTGTGACTGCTGTGCTCCAAGTACAGTCTCTGTGAGGGGTTGCAGTGTTGTGGCACCAGCACCAGTGCCTAAGGCACAATTTTTCAGCCCCTGTTTAACAGGGGCGGGTAATTACAAATCTTGATCTAATAGTTCACAGCAGGGCCCATTCCTGCGCCCACCAAGAGTAACTATGAGGGCCTGCAGTCTTGTGGCAACACCGTCCACCACCACCGCCAAAGGCCCAATTTTTCTGCCCTGTTCATCAGGTGCTTGCAATTACAAATCTTGATCTAATAACTCACAGCAGGGCCCATTCCTGCGCCCACCAAGAGTAACTATGAGGGCCTACAGTCTTGTGGCAACACCGTCCACCACCACCGCCAAAGGCCCAATTTTTCTGCCCTGTTCATCAGGTGCTTGCAATTACAAATCTTGATCTAATAACTCACAGCAGGGCCCATTCCTGTGCCCACCAGTCTTGTGGCTACACCAACATCTAATAGGGCAAATTTCTGCAGAGTATATACGCCAGGCCCCTACTTTCAAACATCCAACTTACAAACGACTCCTACTTGCAAATGGAAAGAGAAAACAGGAAGTGAGAGGAAATCTACCCCTAGGAAGGGAAATTCTATCCTGTTAGATTTAATTTGGGAAAAAGGTATCTCCTCTCTACTGATACTTTATCACCAATCCTTGTTTCAATTAAAACCCCACTTTTCCAAAAACATTTGTCATTGGGACGGAAAGTGAGGTGACATGTTCTGAACAGATGTGCAAAGACAGCAAATGTTACAGGGGTGATAACCCCTCCCTATGTTCTCCAAAAAGCTTAAAAATAGATTTTTTTGGGATGGGGCTACACTTCATAATGTACCTGTTCAGATTCTACTTAAGATCAAACCTAAAGCCGCAAGTGGTTTTAAATGGCTTCTTTTTTTTCCTTTACAAATGTCATTTTGTGCAAGGACAGTTCTAAACACGGGAAACACATGCCACTTCACAGGCATACTTTGGACACCCCCCAGGTACCATATTTAAAGGAAAATGTCACTTTTTTTTTTTCACTTTATGCATCATTAAAATGACTGCTCCCGAAAAAACGTTAGTTTTTAAAAGTTCTTTTTGCATTGATATATGTCCCCTGGGGCAGGACCCGGGTCCCCAAACCTGTTTTATGACATTAACATGCATATTGGCCGTTGTAATTAGCACTTTTGATTTCGAACGTTCGCGTCCATTATAACGTATAGGGTTCGAAAATTCGCGCGAACTTTCGGTCCATTCGAAGGTTCTGGTTCGAACCGAACCCGGGGGTGTTCGGCTCATCCCTACTCTACAGCAGAAATCTGCAAAAGCTGCTTGCTGTGTGTGCATTGATGTATGATTGTAAATGTATTCTGAACTGACTTAATAAAATCATGTTACTTTGTCTACTTTGTGAACTGCATCATGTCCAAGTGTTCTTTTCCTGGTTTCTGATTTTTTTTTTTCTCTGTAAATTGCTATGACAAATGTCAGAGTGGTATAGCGAGCTGTACAATCCCGTACAATATAACATCCTGTGTGGCTGAGGTAAAATTGTTGATGATGTGATAGTGAACGTAGATATATGCTGGCCCAGCTGCAGCAGCTTTACTAGCAGTTCATAATGAAAGAAAAATAGGTCTACGGATTTTTTGCTCATGAAAGATCTATATCCCCCACACCTGGCATCCACTGTTCCTGTAGGTGGTTAGTAGTTAAAAACATTAAATCTTGTCCAGAAGTAGAATATCTGTAAAGTTTCTGAGAGAGGAAGCAGGAAAATGTCTCCAGAAAACTAACAGACGTTGATAAAAGCATGACAGAGGGCTATAACCCATCCATGCCCTAGCAAAAAGTACTTTTGTTCCGTCCGTGTTGCATGTTATGAAGATTTGCCCTACTTCTCTGTCTTGGTGACCTCCTTTCAGATATAAGATATAAAGGAAGTCTACCTAATGGTAGCAATGACAAAAAGGACACCAGCAAAACGGATTTTGCTCTATAAGGCTCCATTCACACTAGCGTGTTTTTTGATGCATTTTGCATTTTGCAGAAATGCAGGGAAATTTTTTAACATGGGTTCCTATGGAACATGTTCACATCAATGCAATTTTGTGCCTCGTTTTTGTAAAGGGTCGGGGACTTTTTTTCATGCAAAATGCAGCTTTTTGCATGTAATAGACGTCAATGGACCTGCATCCAAAACGCAAGTACCGCGTTTTCACCGCGATTTTGCCGCGATTTGCGTTTTTTTTTTTATTTATTTTTTTTACTGTAAATAGCTGGTTGCTTAGCAACCACAGTGTAAAAAAAACGGAAAACGCAAAACGCGGCAAAATCGCGGTAAAAGCGTGTGTCCAAAAACACGACAAGCACCGCAAAAAGCACTGCAAAAACGCTTAAAAGCAAAATGCATAGATTTGAATCGAGCCTAAGTGGCAAGAGGGAGATAGTTTTTTGCAGTACCTGGAGCCAGTGGCGAATCTGGACATTCTTTCACCCAGGGGAAAGACTCAGTTTGCCCCACCCCCAAAGAGAACGGTGTCAGTAGGGCAGGGGATGGCATCAGTAGTTTTTTATTTTTATTTTTTTTAATTATTTTTTTTATTATTTTTTACAATATTATTTTGTATTATTTTTTACATCTGTTTAGCAGCCCTGTTGGGGGGTCTTTTGTATAATATAAACTTCATCATATGGTAATACACATCATCACCCGAGGAAGCCAATGTTGGCGAAACATGTCGGTTCGGTTCTGAATATCTGTACCTTTGGTCTATTTCAATCATAGGCCTATTAATCCTATATTTTCTGTTGATCCTATTGAGTGCTATATGTATTGTACTATATTTGTAAACCGCAATTGCTATAATATATTGTCATATGTTCTATAATAAAATGTATTTTTAATTTTACCCAATAGTATTTCAATGTTCTTGGTACCGTGATAATCCCCTTTATCTATCCTTGTCCATTACTCCAGTATAAAAATTTAGGGATGAGGTACCATTTTCTGTGAGACTCTTCCAGCCACCCCCAATTATCATCATATGGTAAGTCTCAAAGTGAAATTCCACACTGTCAGAAACATAAAGCTAAAACAAATGGTAGATAACATGAAGCTTGCAAAATAATGTGGGTATTAGCACAAAGAGCAAAAAGTGACCACTGTAACAATTCCAGCAGCATATAACTTTTTGAATCCCAATTTTTTAACTTGGTATAATGGCATTTCTTCAGAATTTCACTAGTTGCTCACAAGCTTCACATAAATTTAGTTTTTGGGTTTAATAAGAAATATGAAGACACTGAAAGCAAGTGCAATAAATATGAAGGGTAGATGGACAATATGACAGTCCAGCTGTGAACAGGCAGCAGATGTTTACTTAGCTAGAAGAAAGCATGTGGTTTTGTAACTAAAGTCCATTCTTCCTTAATTTCTGATAATGCTAAGCCACTTGATATACAATTTTTCCTGAAAGGACAATTTAAAGTGTCACTAAACCCAGGACCCTGCATTCACTATATCTGGTCTTCCACAGTACACAAAACATGGAAATGCAATTATTTTAGTAAATATAAACTGCTAAATAACTTTCTCATCAGCACTATATCTATCAGTGCTTGGTTAAAGCTTGTAGGAGGCGTTTTCATACTGCACTGGCTGTCCTATCAGGATGCAGGACCCATGACCCTCTGTCTGGACAGTGCTGATTGGCCCTGTGCTGATCACATGCACTCTCCCAAGAAGAAAGAAAACTCTTTAGCAATACACACCAAACTGAGCATGTGCAGCCTGACTCCCGTAACTTGGTCTTATCCTTGACATGTTATGTGGACAATGAAGAGGTGGATCTGTGCATACAGGATCAAACAGCATGTTTACACAATGCAGAGGATTAACCTCTTAGGTTCCACAATGAGTATACCAAGCATGTTTTACTGCATATACAGACTGATTTTACTGTTGTGGGTTTAGTAACACTTTAAACACTGTGAGTATGGAGGTAGCCAGTGGCAATAATGAACTCGATGGACTGTATGAAAATTGCATTCCACATGCATGTAGCTAGTTGGGTAGAGGATAAGCTTAGGCAGTTTAGCATGGCAGGCTAAGTGAGATTGTAATGGCAGAGAGCAGAGCTGATCCGCCCTATACACTCACTATGCACCTGTGTAGGGCCCTGCAAATTACTCGAGGCCCTGCCTCCCCCTCGTGTCCTAGTGCATCAATTAATGTTTACAACATGAAGTGGCGGAACTTTAGGGGTCGCTGCAGTCGCATTTGCGACTGGGCTCTTAGGTTATATACTGCTGTGGGGGGGCCCCCAAGACCCAGCATCCCCCCTGCACCTCTTGCTGTCAGAGGCCCCTCCCCTCTCTGCTCTATACATTCGGAGAAAGAACTACTATCCCCAGGGAGATCCCCCTGCCTGTGGACACCATAGAGCTGCCAATCGCCGCCTCCCACCTCCACC